>JAUMJL010000721.1:600000-1057980 GCA_033558185.1 Dromococcyx pavoninus
GACTGAACCTGCTTTTCCCCACCCACTGACATCAAAACAGAGCCTGAACACACTGTCTGGGTACACAGAGCCTGGCTCACGCTCTGTCCAGAGCTGAACAATCCTGCCAGTGTACACCAGGTCTACAGTGAAATCTGAGAATGACAGCATTTCCACCCCCCACCCTGCCCTCAGTGTGAGTCAGTACCAGATCCCAGATAGAAATTCAGAAGTTTTCCTTCCCTGATGGCATTCCCCTTCGTAGGTGATGGTGCAGAGCCCTGGTGCTAACAGGGCTGGTCAGCAATTTCCCTCTGCTAGGCTCCATCTCCCACACTGTAAGCATGAGATGGACAGCAAAGCAACAAAGAGAGCATCAGGGGACATGAAAGCAGGTGTTGTACAGCTGAAGGATACACGTGGAGATTAAGGAGCCCTGGCAAGGGTGCACAAAAAATGCCAGTGTGAGAGTACAGCTAAACCTCTGCAGTGAGTTCGTAGCCAGTAGGAACAGAGCACCATTCAATGATGGTTTGATCATTTAGGGACCCTCTATCTGGGAGAGTGTGAGTTAGACTAAATTTACTTTCAATGTAAGGCTTGTCTATTAGTCTTATCTACTGTGCTGAATGACTTCCAAAGGAGCACGACCCAGGCAGCAACTAAACCTTGGTAATCTATTACTTGCGTGAAAACTTCATTGGAAAAATAACTGACTGTACCCAGGAGAAAGAAAACAATTTCAAACTCAAGAGGAGAAGACTAAAGTAAGAGATAGTCTAGATGGGAGATGGTCATCAGAAAGCAACCTGACAATGGGGACTGAAAATAATAAAGAATAAGGGGTTTGCACTAGCCCTTTTAAAGAAAGAGAAGAAAGAAAATGTTTACACAGTAAACTTTCATGCTTTGGAGGAGGAGGCAGCTGCCAAAGGGATCCTAGATGTTTTAAAGAACACTGACCTAAGGCCAAAGTCATAGAAGAAATGTTTTGGTTCTGATGGTCTAAGGATGTGAGAGGCAAAGTTTATAGGAAGCGAGATTAATCTTTTATTAAACCAACTGATGCTACTGAAGGGAAAAAAAAGAAAGAAAAACCAAAAAAAGAGCTCAGAGAGTGCTCATGTGTCTAAAATTCATTCTTTTTTCCCCCTCCAACAATATCATATGTTCTAATAAAAGATATTATTTCTTCCTGCAAACCTCGCCTCTCCCAAATTCAAACAATGCTCCAGAGTGGTGAGGGCACTCAAACAGTGAGCATTTTTTGTTGTTATGTTTAGCTCTGTGCTGCTAGAAATAGAAATATATTTTCAGAGATCTTTCTAAATCCTGCATGTGCCTTTTTTGGACAAGCAGGTGTTCTCTGTGTGAGGAACTGTGACCAGGAGTAGAGCCAGAACAGACCTCTGGAAAGGATGGAGCTAAATCCCCTAGAGGTTTCACACCCAGCCCAGGATTTGGGGCAGGATGCCAGAAAGGTAGGACATAGAAGACCTGCATATGGGGATGTCTTAATGAGGTTTTATGACTACATAAATCCTCCCTCTACTCAACATGTGCCTTCACTGCTGATGCCACCTCTGTTAGGGATTTACCTTGGCAATTATTAAGGAATGTTGACTACGATTTAAGACCATGTTCTCTTCTAAAGATGAAGAGATACTGCCCTTTCCCTAGGCAGCTGCCACATGATTTGGTTTTGGAATTGAAATATACATTTTGGGGGACAAAAGGAAAATTATACCAGAGCATAAGTGAGTTCAGAGCCACAAAAGGGCTCCGAGAGCAACCAGACCCTTGTCTGCTGGTTGAGGGAGCAGCCAGGTAGCATAAGCCCAGCCATGGTGATGCCCCTGGCTCTGGAAACACACACCTCCCCCTGCCACCGTGACAACTCCCTCTCCCCAGGCAGCACTGGGCAGGAATGCGTGGCTGACTTGTCACAGTCTCCATGCCACATTCAGCTTGGCTGAGGCACAATGTCCCTGACCTGCAGCATCCCACCACCTGCTGTCACAGTCCTGAGTCATACCTAAAAAAAAAAATCACCTACTCACACATTTTTTTTCAAGAAAACAACAAGGAAAATGAAATCCGCCCAGATTTTTTCTCTCCAATATGGATATATTCCATCCTGCCTTCCCACAGAGACCCACATCAAAGATTGCACAGCACATAACACAACACATCACAGAAATGCTTCTTCAGCATCCCTGCCTTTACTCTTCACACAGATGCTGGGCCACTTCTCCCTGTCTCCCCAGTTCCTCTGCTTTCTTCCACTTTCTAATCAGATACTGCTTCACCTCCTCCACCACCTACATTTCTCTCCATCCTATCTAAAGGCAACTGTTGATGGTATCCCTAAGTGATGCACAAGGAAAAGGATGCATCTGTCTTCAGGCAGAACATGAAGAGCCTTATGGAGAGGGGAAACAAGCCTCTCTGCTGCTTTTGTTATGTAAAAGTTTGTTTTTCTGTATCCAAATGTGTAAGCAGTTCACCTTTGTTAAAGCACTTTTGCATCTCACAAATGCTGGAGCCAGATGGTGTTCTTTCTATGTTTTAAGAGATCAAAAATGGTAAATAAAGGAAATGGCTAGGAGCTAATCTTCAGCCTGGAACACACTCACATATCCACATGCCCAGTCATCTGTGCTCTTGGGCCTGGGCAGGAGCAAACATAGAGACCAAGAAGACTTAAGTGAGTCTGCTTGCAGAGAGCTCCTAATTTGTCACTTCGTGTCAGCTTCAAGGTGGAATCCTTCACTGTATTCCCAGAAAATGACAAATTACAGTATTTTTCTGTGGGCTGAAGCTTGGACACACCAAACAATATTTTCTAGAAACCATCTGAAGCAGAACTTTGCTCCAGGTCCTACTGGTGGGAATGACAGGTTGTCAACAGTGGAGAGCTGTTGTGCACAAACACTGAGAATCAGACTCAGGAATTTTACCAGACAGGTCGTAGATGTGGCCAGGGACAGCATCATAGAGTTTCAAAGTTCACAGCTACATCTCCACCTTCCACAGATGAGACCCAGGAGCAGTTTGGTTCTCACACTTGAGCTCATTCACTCTCTATCTATAGCCATTCAAAAGCCCTCACTTGTAGTATCTTGGTGGAGTTTGTGATGGTCTGTGAACTTGAAAGGATTATCTCAGGAACCTTAAAGAGCCAGATTTCATGCAAGGAATGTTAGGAATTAAAATTGTGAGGAAGCCAAGAGCACAAATGCACAACTGTTTTTCTTGCCTGTGTTTCCAGCAGAAAGTGCACGCTGTTTCTTACCAGAGATGAAGTCAAGTCTAACACAGACAATTCACAAGACCCATGTGTTGACAAAGGGTCAACTACCCTTGTTCCTAGGGCACTTAGGAGCACAGGTTGCCACATGGAAACCAAACAGATGTCCCAGTCCTGAGACAGCAGAACTCACACCAGTTCCTGCAGAGAACGAATGCAGCAGCGCTGTGCAAAGGCAGAGGGAGAGGAGAGGACAGGTACGAGATGGTGGTGGGTAGGGCAGGACAGAGACTGGCACATAACTCTGAGTGCACCAGAAGGGTGAATACTGAGATCAAGTGCTCTCCTGGTAAATAGGTCCCACAGGCAGTGTTTAGAGAAGGAGACTGAGAAATAAACCTGTCTGGGTGTTTCTCATATTCTGGGAGGCTGTGGCTGGAGGAGGGATGAGGGACATTCAGCCCCTGGGTTTTCTGCTCTTTGCTGGGGGGAACAGATGGCCTGGACGGGCTTCCCAGCTCTGTCACTGTTTTGACCTTGGGCAAGTCAGGTAATCTCACTGCCCCTCCTGTAACCAATGTAAATATGTGCAATCAGAACCTTATTTTGCAAGGACCCTTCTCTAGTCTGTAACAGACAAAAGGTCTCCATGCATGCAGAGCATGGTTTTACTGATCAAAAGTTTCTAAAGTACCAAAATCCAGTGAAAAGAGAGAAAAGAAAATGAACTAAGAACAAAAGGCTGTGCTGGTCTGAAGCTCAGCTCTTAATCCAATAAACAGGTGATAATTAATTATTGCCTTGGTCATGCATGGCAATTTGTGTTGGCAGAGAAAAGTCAACTAAAAAGACTTATGAGATAGCATGGAGCAATCCTCAGCAAAGTGTTTTGCACAGACAAGACGAGGTCTACAGGACACCACCACAGAGGAGACAAAAAATCCCACAACAGCAAACAGTCTATGAAGATCTTCTCAATTCTCACTTTTTTGGGGGGCCCTCCCAGTCTTTGCATGGCAATAGCAGCAAATTCTCTCATTGCAGAGAGAGCTCTTGGTGCTGCAGGAACACAAGCTCAGCTGGGACTGTCTCAAGCGTTCTGACTGTCTCACTGACTGTGGCTGAGGTAGGTCTATCACTGCTGAAGGAAAGTAGCCAGGCAAGAATGTGAATAATGGCATGGGCTGCTTCTCATCCTCCCCTGGGCTCTTCTGTTCCCTACTTGCTCCTTCATGAAGTTTCAACAGTGATGGGACCGTGGTCACCTCTCTCTTCCCTCATCACTGCCCAGTAACTGCATCGAGACATTTCCCCAACACGGGCTTTTGTGTCCTGCAGTGAGCATTGGTTCCCTCACTGGTAATTAAATTTAGTGATAAGCCAGTGTCCTGGGCTGGGAGAGGTGATGCATCTTAGCAGAAATTCAGCACATTTTTCCTCATCCACAACACAGCACCTGCACTTGGCAACTGCCTGTCACATAAAGAAAATCTTCTGAATCAGACCAAGACCATAGGTCAACCCCTTCTCGGGTGGCTGATAGAAATCATCCTCAAAGTCAAACATCCACATTGTGATCAGAATTAAACCAGTCTTAGTCCAAGCACTAGGCTAGAAAACACTGTTCCTTAGCCTGAAAAGCCCCTCCCTGCTGGTGGATGGCCCAACTACAAATGACTACTTCAGTGTGCTTCAAACTCATCAGTGCTTATTCTTTGGTTAAGGAAAGTGAGAAACACTGTGCCCACTTGGAGGCTGCCACCCAGGGCAGACAGGGCAGTGCAGACAGGTACAAAAGGAGTGTGCAAGACAAAGGGATAGTGAGAGCACAAATCACAGAAGAAAAGACTGAAAAGGCATCCTGACTGATTGAGTCCATCCCCAGAGACAAGTGCAGAATCAGCCTCTGCACTAAGCCCAGGCATTTTTATCTAGTTGCTTCCTGAACTTCTTTAATGACAGGCTCTCTGCAATATAACTCTGGCAAATTATTCCATTGTCTAAATGATGACCCTGCTGGAAAAAAAGTATTTTGAGGTTGAACCTAAATTGCCTATTATTTCCTCTTCCATATTTTATGCACTTATCAGTCTTTCAGTTGCCTTTTCTCTAGGTCCCTGTATTAAGTTTCTTTAATCTAACACCAGAGGTCATAGCCAGTAGTCTTTGTCGTCTCTTTGGATTACCTTAAATTTATCAATGTCTTCAAAAACAGGGAGAAAAAATAGGAAGTACAAATGGGATGACTTCAGAGCCATCCCAAAGCATGTGACTGTGTGCTGGGGTATCACAGAGAGCTCTGTGTGTAGGCATATGCATGGATGTCTGAACTACAAGGACTACAAGGACGCCCAGGACTGAAAAGGAGTAGGGAGAGTGGTTCAGGACATCTATGTGCATGTTTCAATGAGGGAATAACCAAGTGAGTGAGCCCAAGAGCTCCAAAACCTGATTTACTGTAACATTTCCTAGTCTCCCTTCGCTCTGAGCATCACACTGCCGCTGGAGCTGCCTTACCCTGTAGTAATCAGTGCTGTAGACATCTCTTGACATCCCAAAGTCTCCAATCTTCACCAGCAGGTTGGCTCCGACCAAGCAGTTCCTGGTGGCCAGGTCTCTATGGACAAAGTGCTGGGAGGCAAGGTACACCATTCCAGAGGCGATCTGGCTAGCGATGTGGAGCATCTGGGATAGCCCTAGCTCCCCTTTGGCTTGTCGAGGCTGCCCATCCACGAGGATCATAGCATCTGGGCCATGTGCCCTATAGGGAGGAAGAAGCAAAAAGCATAGAGTTTGGTCTCAAAAGTGACCAGGAGATAGGAGTCCCACATGGTCGCTGTTCCCTTTTGGAGTGAGGAATAGCCCCCAGCTCTGCACTGTGAGGACGTACACCCAGCTCCAGTGGAAAGCAAAGAAGAAAAGCTTAAGAGAACAGGAGGTTGAGGGAACATTTGGTGGGTGAGTGGGTGCCACACAACCTTCTCCTATCCATACTCTACTGCAAGCAACCTCTTACAGCCACAGATGGAGACAGACTGCCAGGACAGAGGGACTGTTGGCTTGATGCAACATTGACATTATTCTCTGGCAAGGCCTATGCAAAACTAATGAGCCTCCAGATATTTACATGTTTGCTCCAGTTAATTCTTACATCTTCAAAACCTTTTTAGAGGTAGTGATATCATCCCCTTTTCTTCCACAGCCAACATATTCTTGCTACCTGGCCTCTTTATTAATCCCAAACATCCTCCTCTATTTCCTCCAAACACCATATCACCAAACAAACGCCCCCTGATTGATATTAATACAGCCAAAGATCATAGAAATATTTCAGAGGAGCACCAGCAGCTTCATCCCTGGCAAACCCCTTTCATACCCTAATCCATCCCAGAGGTAACACAGGTACTGTGAAATGTGAAGGCACAAGCACAGGTACGAAGGTAAGACCAGGATATCAGCAGATGCAAAGAAGACCCTGGGCAACAAAAGGAAATATTTTGCTGAACCAAGTGCATTGTAAATGCAGGACTTAAGGTCAGTCTTTGTAGTCCCCTTCCACTCTGTACCAAGCCTGCCTTCGCCATGCTCCCTCTGTGATGTCTTTTCCCCTGGTAGATCTCACCCCGTGGTAGCATGTGTGCAGATGGAATAACAAAAGCCCTCATACTTAGGGAAAAGCAACAGATTTTGCTGTAACCATCCTCCTTGTGACTAAGACACAGCACAGCATTTCCACTGAGGCTTTCACACTGTTCTCTTTGAAATGATTCTTGGCATTTCACCCCTGTCATCAGCAGTAACCCCACAGAGAGACAGCAAATTGAAATTGCACATACAGAGCTTTCCCTCCTTCTTGACATGGGGCTGAATAACCCACAACAAGATCTAATTTTCCTCCCTCCTTTGTCTCTGTTTCCTAATTTCTCTGTCGGTCTTGAGGGTGCACCAAAGAGATCAGCACCCAGGTGTTTGTGATCCTACTGATAGCTTTTCAAATGCCTCTCTTGAGCTACCTCCTGCTGCCCTGCCACTGGGAACATGGCTCTGAAAACCCACTCCTGGTGAAAAGGACAGTTGGAAGAGAAGAGGAAGTCCATAAACAAGCATTGAGGAGCCAGGAGTGGTTTTTGGGAGCCATGAGTGAGTGATGCTGCAGTGAATGTGGGATGAGCTGGCTGGAAGCAGCGCTGTGGGTGGCAGGGCTGCTGGAGGCATCTTGGAGGCTCGTGGATATGATGGGAGCAGTAGCACACTGGGGCCAAGCAGGAGCTGCAGAAGAGTGTATGCAGAAATGACTGCTTGATGTCTTATTTAAACAGCCCACAGATGGATTTACCCTAGAAAATTACCTGTTGGTGACAACAGATGTTGACAGCTGGTGAAGTTGAGCCAGGCCTGAGCAGGGTAGCTAAAAACAGCAAAGCAGCACAAACAATAGCTTCTAAAAGTGTGCTGAACAGTTTGTACCAGCCATACCTTGCAGTTACACCTTATTTAGCTGCAGCTGATATCTGTTGTCATCAAGGGTAAACATTCCTATGTGAGAAGGGAAGGATACATTGCTATCTCATTACTGCCACCTTTTTCAAATACAATAATGGCCTCTAACGAAATGTCTGTGAAGGAATAGGTTATGTGTAAAAATTAGTCAACCAACACCTTTATTTCACTGGTTCTTTGTACATCCTACAGTATAGGACACATCTCAGTATGTGCTATATAATAAATACACCTCCTTCCTTCAACCCCCGAGGTTACAGTCCAGAAGAAAGATGTATCAACGTATTTGCAAGATTAACAGGAGAGATATTAGTACATTAAGTTGTGTCAAGAAACCTCCAGGGAATATGAAAGGGGTCTGCACATCTCTTCTGGGAGAAATGGGTTTAATTCAGCTTTAAAGAAAAGCCATAAGATTGTGTCGATTCCCTGTTAAAGAACTGTTGGGTTGGGGTTTTTTCTATTATGGATTGATGGAGGCTTTTGTCAACATGGGGAAGAAAATCACCTCTGTGTCTTCCTTTGCTGAAATGCCTCTTTCTTTCCCACAACAGTCTGCTGCTCCATTGGATGGACCGACACGAAGACATTAGAACTATGCGACTTTTCTATCAGAATCTATTGTCTTTCTGAGTTAACAGCAAATGGCAACAACTTCCTATTGACTGCAAAGAGGGTCTGTAACCACAAATATTCCTACTTCAAATTTGCTGCCACAGACAGAAAACAAAAGCTAGATAACTGGTGAGAGAAGGAAAGGGAAGAACATTGGTGATATTTGGTCAGTAGAGATGGAAGGTGGTTCTGTGTGCCAGGGGTCACCTACCCTTGCCATGCACACAGCCTGTGGGCAGTCTCCAGTCCCTGCATACACTGGTCCTAGGGATGCCATGGTCCCTGAAGAGCAATGCCTGTATTTGTTCATGGCAGGATCTTTGCTATTAGCCAGGAAACCACAACCTCAGTCTCCCCTGGTGCAGACAGCAGGGTAAGTTGTTGCACCACCAGCAATGCTCTTACATGCAGGGCCCCTGGGAAGGCAGGTAGAGCCATCCCAACACATTTCACCTCTAGCCTACCTGGTAGGTGTTGATCCTACTCCTCCCCTTGCCATATCAGTTAATTTTACAGACCAGTAAAATCTTCTTTCTTTTATGGGAAGTCCACAAAAGTCTAACAATACTTAGGGGAATTTATTTATTGTGCTTTTCTCTTGGAAACTGTGTTGAAAGTGAGCCTCCTCCACTTTACTGCTTTTCCAATTTCTGCAATTAAACTGGGAAAAGTCCATCTGAGTGTCTCTTACAGACTCCCACTGTCTTTAGCCTCCAGTGCCTGGGAGCAACAGTCTCCTGCTGTAGGCTGGGTGAATCATGCCACAATAAAACCTGCTACTTGCTGAGGGATGCCAGGCTTGCCTGCATCACCGGTCCTCTCTAAGCCCCTAGTGGTTCCTGTCCCCCAGAATTTACCACCAGCATATAACTTACAAAGAAAGCCCAAGTGCCTCTTTCCGTTTGCCCCCTTAGGCATTGTGAGTTTCTGTTTGCTGAGTATAAGCTTCTTTGTCCCAAGTCAGCTTTCTTTGGGATACAAAGGGGTTTCACTGCCTAAAACACACCAACATACAGAGAAGGGAGCTCATAGCTGCTTATTCTATAGCTACATGAGAAGGAAAAGTTGGCAGCTAAAAGCAGCTGGAGGCTGCAGTCCCAGGGACCACACATCTGGAAAGTTTCTTTTCCTTCATAAAGGCCAAAGATAATATAATAATGAGCTTTCTTCTCCAGTGACACCGGGACAGGCTCTGGCTTCCCAAGGCATGAGTGTTTCTCAGACATGTCCCAGGGCAAGGCCAGAAAGTGGGGATGAGGGGGTGCACGGCATCAGCATGATATCAACCTTAGGATCACATTGTTGTGTGAAGCAATTACACAGGACACTGGCAGTGGGCACGAGATATCCCCCTGAGACAGCAGGAGAGACTGGTTTGGACTGTACTGTTTGGGAGGTCAGTTAAAGCAGAGAGGGAGGCTATGTCTCAACTGTAATGTCTACCTCCTCTAAGGAGAAGAAGGTTGCTGGTTCTGCCAGGAGGAAAAGATGGCTCAATTTTGTGCACTTCCTTCTAAAGTGCTTCAAAACCACAGTCTCTCATGCTCTTTTTTAGACTGCCTTCCCCCAGTCTCAAGGCTGAGGCACTGTCCTTCACACTGCATCTCCAACCTGCACCGAAGCACCATTTCAGCCCAATGAACAGTTTCATATCAGTAGGCAGAGTTCAATCTGCTGCTGCTGGGAGGTTATTGGGACTCTGAAAGACAGGGTACTGCAAGAGAGAGTCCCAGGGTAACCAAGTCTTCTCTCCCTTTAACGTGGGTATGAAGAGCTCTGCAAACCTACTGTTATCATCAGCCTTCACTTGTCCTACCTTCTCAAGGACAGCATCTATCCAGAGCACCAGGCAGGGACTGAGCTATAAAATCATCTTCAATCCACCCACAACTACACCAAAATGAGGAAGGAAACCAATGCAGGGATGTTCCCAGCTCAACCACTGCCATGCAATTGTCCCTAGGGAGCTGCAGACAGGTTGGCACTGCTTGGAAGAGGAAAGAAGAAACCTTTGGGTCCTTCCCCCTTCTGGCACAGGTGATTGGTTAGAAATGAAAACCTCAGGGAAGGATCTGTGTTTCCTGGTTAGAAACTGACTGTAATGGTGAAAAAATAATTACCCAGTGTATCCCAACCCCAGATCCAGACCTGCTGTGCTCAAGATTCTTGTTCCTGCTGCAATCATGTTCACACTTAGCAGTCAAAATAGGAAAATATCAAGGGTCCAATTTTCTAAATACTGGGAAATAAAACTACTAATTATTTCAAGAGGTAAGTACCATTCCACTTGCACACAGGTTTCAGAGCGTAATTTCTGTACCATGGGAGAACAACACCACAAACATCCTCTGCAGTTGCTCCCTGCCCCTCGTTGCTGGCAGATTCAGGGCACACAAATGATCTGCCTTGTGCTGATGAAATGGTTGAATGATGAATGAGTGGGGGGTGGGGGGGGGGGTCCAGGAATTTGTATCTCTAGAGGCAGGGAAGGCAATTAGCACACTTCGTCAGGCCTTGCCTAGCTCCTTGAGTAGCGTCATGTCACAGGTTAGGACTTTTTAACTTTATTCAGCATCTCTGTCTGATGAGGTTTAGGGAACAAAAATCAGGGATGGACTCTATAGGCACTGCCTGAGGTCCCTCCAGGATTTCTCAGCTCTTTTCTGAATACAGGAATGAGAAAATGAGAACCAGAGATCAGTAAATGCCCACGGTACCAATCAGACCAAGGACTCCTGGAAGTTTCTCAAAGGAATATTTTAGTTCTGCTGCTATAGAAGCAGGAGCTGGGTGACATGGGGAGTGATGGCCAGTGGCCACCTTGCTTCAGCAGGACATAGCTTTGCTGGGTGCATGGGACTCAGAGCTGCCAACAGCCATGGATTCACATCCCCTACACAGCAGGGCAAAGAGGTACAGCAGCCACACTTCCTGCAGCTTCAAAAATTGCTGGGGTGGGAGAAGAAAAGTCTGGTTTCCACAGCCTGAGACTACCTAAGAGGAAATGATGGGGTAGCTCTAATAAAGCACCAAATCTGGTGAGGATCATCATCCCCTACAAGCTGTCCTTGCAACAACCAACTTTCATTACACAGCCCACCAGCATCTGCATGATAGTGGGGTCACTGGTGCACCACAGCTCTATAACAAGCCACCCTGAAGCTGCAGAGGGGATGTAGAGCATCTCCCATGCCCACCTTTGCACATACCTCAAGAACTTGTTCAGGTCCCCGTGCTTCATGTACTCAAAGACCATGATGAGCGGGTCACCATCACCACACACACCGTAAAACTTGACGATGTGCTCGTGCTGCAGGTTGGTGAGCAGCTCTGCTTCCCTCTGGAAATCCTTACGGGCTGCCAAGGTGGGGTCTTTCAGAGCCTGAAAGAAGGGGGACACATACACAGAGGGTAGGTTCAGGTTGGGGTAAAGCCAGAACAAGCTCGTCACAGCACTGCAGAGGAACTGATGAGGAAGGGAGGGGAGAGGAACTGCTGTCGCCAGCCCACTTGCACTGGGAAGGCTGGTGGTGGGTGCCAGTGGCACTAGCTTGGCATTTTGCTCATGTAGTTACCAGCCCAGCAGGTTTCCCAACTCATTTCCCAGGCAGCAGCAAACATGCCTCAGAGGGTAATAGCTTCCAATTATTCCCAGCTTGGGTAGGATTTGTACTGGTGACCGAGGGGTGAATGGCTTCATATCTCATTATTATTAAATTCCTGAGCCAGCCAGTCCTTGCTATCTGTCTTCTATTTTGAAATAGCTGACTACACTGCCTTTATTCAGAAGACGGATTTGCCTGGCTGTGCAGTTATTGTGTGGATTTTTCAAACTGCCTCTGAAGAAGGACACTGTCAACTCTTTTCTCATAATTTTTAAAATCATGTTTTTATTCCCTGCTGTTTAGAACAGCTCCCTTGGCAGACTGATGCTGAAATCAGTATCCTTATTGAGAATATCTCATCCTCCACATTGCCATGGCAGGGTAGCTCGCAGGCTCCAGGCTGTGTGTACTATCCCAGCGTTGCAGGGTTCCTATGAAGATGTTGATATGGGTGCAGCCAGTGACTGGAGAGAGTTCCCCAAGCTTGGAGGCCACTTGTTCATGCATTATCATGCAGTTGCAACAGAGTCATTTGAAAGCTGTGTGGTGTCATCCCAGGGTATCAAGGGAGGGCTCTTTGACAAGATGGGATGGGCAGGTGAATCAGCACGGTCTTTGCAAACATTTAAGGAAATGAAGAGGTAATTCTGGTTTTGAGTTGCTGTGTCTCAGTTATAACCCCCTCACCCTTCATGTGCCAAGACTTTTTAGTACCAGTTCTGGCTTTAACTGTGCAGCCTAACAGCAGTTGAAAAGGATTCAAAGCAACTTGTTCCACTTATCCCCAGATTAAATCTGATGTGCACTGGTTCCCCCACAGTGGTGGAGGCCACTAGATAGCTCTCCTCTTACCTACACACAAATGAACTTGCACCCTCTTCCCCATGCCTTGAATCTACCTACGCTTACAGCAGAGGTGGCATTAACAGGTGCAGGCTCCAATTTATGGCCAAAAAGGGACTTTAGGCATCAGAAAACTGTGCATAGAGGAAAGGGCAGAGCACGCTGCTAATACACTTCCAGATGGTCCATGGCACTGCTGGCCGCACAGCAAAGTAGTGAAACCTCCAGAGTAGCTGCTTTTTCCCCTTGGAGGAGATGTACAGCAAGGTTTTTACTCAAGCCTTAGGACACTGCTTAATCTCTTTCTTCTGCCCCCAAATTGCTAATCACATGGCATAATTTTATTTTAATTCTGTGTCCTCTGGGATAGCTTGACTAGAGATATTTAGATGGATGTTAGTTACATGGTGCAGATGGCAAAGCATCCATCCTTATCTCAGGCACCCAATTACGTGTAGTCATTTAATATCTTCATAACATTGATGTTACTCTATTTTTCCCTTGGAAAACAGTCCCTTCCCCCATCATTCTTTTCTCCCTCTTTTGCTTGTGGCTGTATGCAATACTTCAAGCTGCAGTGAGTTTAGGCTTCCTCTCCTTCACATACAATCATCTCTACAAGGTGTCAGGACTGAAAGTCTGTAAATATCACACACTGATCAAAAAAAAGATATTTAAACCCCCACATTACTAAGGTTTCACAGCCAAGCATTTAGAAATGAGGGAAAAAGGAACTGGAATTGGTAGAAGAGGGAAAGAAGACCAGGACAAGAGAAGGAAGCAGACGGATCAGCCAAACCACTGAAATGCTTTTCCTAGGAAGGTCTGGAGTGGATTGTATTTGTGTGTCCATCACACGATACCTATGTGACATCTGGCAAGTCACTCAGCATCTGCAGGTTGCAGCCATTGTCACAAAGTGACAGTTGTTCCAATATTGCCAAGGAAATCCCTTCTCCTCTGGCAACAGGGCCAGGTCTGCAAAAGCACCACGTTTGTTGCTGCAGCAGGGCTCAATGTGAGTCTGGTACCTGCTGTCCACGACGCTGGAAAGGCAGGTCAGTAACTTCATCTTCCACTTAAGTGAATCCTTTCAGCTCAGCTTCCCTGCTTCTCCATCTGCCCTCTGCAAAATGAGGATGATACAACCCCAGCACCTCACTGGGAGGTTGTGAAAAACAGTGCTCTCACACCTGGGGAGCTCTCAGACACAGGACTGATCATTAAAATGGAGCAGCCCATAGAGAAATAAAAAACACATGTTCAGAAGACATCCTGGATACTGGCCCCTTCAGCACTTCTAGTACTTGACTTTGTAACCTCAACAGTCTTCGCTGAATATGGTTTGTGGGCATTGCTTAGGATGTTTCTAGAAGCAAACTGAATAAAACAGGAAGCTTGTCCATGCCATCACATCAAAACTCAGCTTATCTGTGGAGCTGCAGCCTTTAGGTCGGCTGAAAATCTGAGTCCATTTAACAGAGTGAGTAACACAGCCTCTTTCTTTGGCCCTGGGAGGAAGCCCCTGGAAGCACAGCAGATGCAGACTCTGGGCTGCAGATTCAGCTGCTCCAACCAGCATGTCTTGCTGCTGCCCTGCACCGCAGTGACCAGGGAGGTAGTTCTCAGCCTCTGGCAGGAGCATGAGATCTTCAGGAAATGCAGCCAAATCTCAACTTAATATGTAAAGGCTTGCTTTCTTTCTTTCCATTTTTCCCCTCCTAAGACTTATAATGTGGCCCAAATTAGAAGGATTTTTTCCCTGCCCTCCCCCGTCCCCAGAGCTGGCAAGAAGCCAGATTTCAAGGCCGTGATCTGGATCTGCACGATCTTGCAGGATGAAATGCACGCTGGAGACGTAAGCTCATAGTAGCAATTAACAGAAACAAGTTTGGATGCTGTTTCTGCCTCCATGCAAATGATACTCAGTAGAGACTCGAGAGACAGGATCGCATCGGGGATGGCTGATACTGATAGGCAGGTACCAGCCATATAATCAGGCAATTAATCACATGGGTAGCTGTGCTACCTCAGCTTTAACCAATCCCAGAGGTGAAAGGTAGTCATGCAGTTCACAGACAGAGCATAAGGGGTCCAAAAAAGGCTTGAACTGCCAATGATTAAAACAACTCTCAAGTAACTGGATGCCTCCAGCATCCTGGAGAGAGTGCTGGAGCCTTTTTTCCTGTACAGCATCAGTTCCAATGCAGGTCTTCTTCCAAGGAGTTAGAAGGCATCAATTAACTCCCAGGGATTAGACTATGTGCATCTGCCAACTGGTACCACTTGAGAGGAGAGCGCTTTTCTGCACTGAATGGTCTCTTCTGCCCAGAGCTGCACTAATGGGGCACAGCTCACACGAGGACCCTCTCAAGGATGCAAACAGCACAGCACAAGCCAAGAGGAACTTGTGTTGGTTCAAAATCACCAAAACAGGAGCAACCTGTGGCTAGGCAAGCAGTAGCTGAGTGAAGTCGAGCTGGTTTGCTTTGCCCATCTTACACCAAATTGATCCCAGAAAATTGGTTGGCTATGCTGAGAGTTCAAGTGCAGTTTTTTATTTTTGCTGAAATCTTTTCTTTCAGCTTTCTGCAAGTCCCACAGAGAGAAAAAATACAGAAAGAGAAGAGCCCCAGTCCCTTGGCAGAGGGAAGGTGGACACTGTGCTGCTGCAGCTGCACGGGAGCTTAAAGCTTCCAGAGCAGCTTCTCCTCCCCGTCTGTCTCCTGGCCGCCTCGGCAGGAAGAGAAGCTTTGGCATTGGTGAGAACACACGACCTTGAAGCGAAACACTGAAACTTTGTGTGACTAAGTGGATTTACCGCAACCTCCGGCATCAGATAAATCTCCACCCCTGGCCCCCAGCCCTCCTCTGCTTCCCTTTCCCACACAAGCTCATCCAGCCTCACTTCGCCGGCCAGCCCCTCCCCTGCTCTCTACCATTTGCCCTTGGGATTTACCTTCACTGCCACCAGCATTTTGTCGTTGGTGGGGCTGAGGTTGTAACACTCGGCCAAGAACACCTTCCCAAAGGCACCTTCTCCCAGCTCCCTCTTCAAAACGATGTCTCTCCTCTTAATATGCTGGACATCTGTTGGAGGGAGGGGAGGAAGAGGGAGATGGTTGAGGAAAGAATGAATCAGGGTTAATTCAGGGAATGGAAAACAACTAATTCAATTTTCTAGCAAGCTGCAAAGGATCTGAAATTGCTTTGCAAAAATATCTAGAGGGATCTTTTTACCCACCCACAGAACGCAGCCATCCCTGGGACGGAACAAGCCTCATACAAAACATCTGCAAGGAAAGCACTCGAGGTTTATCACGTTTTCACTAAAAGCTCACGGCAAGCTTGTCCTCAGGGAGAGGAACCTCTGGGGCAAAATCTGTTACAAATACCTCTCTGTGGAATGTTCCTGGAAATAATTCATCTCTTCAAGGCACAGCAAAGGTCACATACTTCCAGTGCCAGGGTAGGTGAGATTAGAAGGTTCTGTTAAGTTTTGCATTTCAACTGGAATCAGTTTAAACCCAAACTCAGGCAGATTTTTGAGGCTGAACCTTGGCAGGTCAAAGCATTCCCAAGGTGAGGAGTACCACTGAACACCATGCACCTTAGGGCATGAGCAAGAGCAGGCTGGACAAGCCAGCGCTGCCCCACAGCAAGACACTGACCCTGCAGGCATCTCCTACGAACGTTCATGCAGAAATAAGGTCATCCCAGGATAAAGTCAGTGGCACAACAGACAAACTCAACCCATTAGTTTCAATGATCCTTTCCACTGACATTTAGGATCGTGACGACTGACAGAGAATAGCAACTGAAGTTTCAGGAAGAATCAAAAGAGCAATAGCTATTAATTTCACAAAGGTACAGAGGCCTGTGAAGATTGGTCTGCTCAGCTAACAGGGTCATTCCTAAGGGCTAGATCTACCCACAGACTGGGTTACATAAGTGACTATCAGACTCTCCACGAATGATGGGTCATTATTAAATGTCACTGTTTGCTGGAAGCACTTGGGAGTCTCCATACTCTCCTTTGGGGATGACACCAGGGCACAGCTAGTTGTTGCCAAACCTCTAAGCACCATTCTAGCATCACAGAAGCCAAACAGTTCCTCTGCCAACACAAAGAGGCCCTTTTAATGCCTGGAATGAACTTTGGAAGCAGCTGGAGATGAACAGCCACCACAGTTTTTTCTGGAGGCACATTACTCAAGACTTCATCTCACCTAAACTGCCCTTCACCGGAGCTTACTGCCTCCCTTGAGAGCTGTGCTAACACAGACAACCCCCAGCTGCAGCCAGATGGACATGGCAGGGCAGTGGCTCTTCTGCAGTGCTTGGTGAGCAACAGCAGATGCATTAGAGATCAGAAGCACTAGATGAGACAGTGCCCTCTTTCCACTCTAACCCAGGGGCATTCATAACTTGGCCTTGCATATGCTTGCTCACGAACTGGGTTGCTCTGGAGTCTTTTCCATCTCTTGTATGTGCCACAGGAGCTGTATAGCTGCGCATCCATCAGCTCAGGTGCATCTCCCGTGGGGCACTGCAGATGCAAGAAGTGGAGATGGCTAACACAGAGTTTCAAACTGGCTGCAGGAAAGTTTTTCTAAGAGCAATGACAGCCTACCACCATCTCCTAACACCCAGGCACCCAAGTAGGCACCTGCATGGACCCAAGGGAGCATATGCCCCACAACAACACAGGTACAATTCAGTGCATCAAAAAGCCAATGGATTGGAAGACTAACATCTTAATGGATTTCATACAATTAAGCTTTCCAATTAGGAGATCACAGGCAGGTTTAAGTAGCTGCCATTTCTGGCCCTTTTGATTGTTTGGGAAGATGGATTCTGCAAGACTGCATAAGCAATGGGCCTCATAATGAACAATACCTCTGTAGAGAATTCCCATTGACCTTTCCATTATTTGTTCAGTAGACTGAAAAATGTTAGTTACCTGTGTTAATAATTTTAGTAACATTAAGGCTCAGGATGGTAGGTACATCCACAACGACTTTGGTTTTAAACCTGCAGTGACAGCCAGGGAGAAGAAATCACATGTGGACTTTGCCTTCTCCAGCTGTTTTAGCTGAAGGTTTAAGGAGTACCTTGAGCAATCTGAAATATTATGTGCTGAAATGTTAAGTGATTCACTTGGGTGAGAAAAGTCCTAATCTAAGAAAAGCTCAAATGACACCAATTTACTTAATAGAGGAAAAGGGTTCTTTCCTCTTTCTATTGGCAAGCATTTCTATAGCACTCATCACTACAGTACCTAGGATTTACTATATTGACAAACCATGTATTTGCATTGTTGGTTTCCTGAATAGCAGCAGTCAAATAAAGCTGCAAGAAAATGATCTTGTATTAAGATGAGCCCAAGGACACTTTAAAAAAATCAGAATCCCAACAGAAACATGGCAACTGCAATCCCGTTGCCCCATTTGATGTAAGATAAAAAGGAAACTGTCTCAGAATAACCAGTGATACTATTTGAGATTATTTACACTTCTGATGAGTAAGTGGTAACACCATGAGAACTGAAGAAAAACTCTCTTTCTGAACTCCCCAGGGTCTTGCTTGAAATTTTCAGCTCCCAATTTTTCCTCCCAACAACATCTTAATAAATGATGAGACATTTCTGAGAGCCGGCATCCAGACTGTATAATTATGTCGACATTACTAAAATAATATCCCATCTGTCTTCAAGATCAGATTTTGCAGCAAGTTGTTAGGGTCACCTGAGAAGCTTCAGGGGAAAATTATGTGAAGAATTTAAGGAGATATTGTAGCAGACTGAGTTGAACTGAAGGAGAAGCAATTCTTTTGATGTAGTGGACTCACATAGCACTGCTGGATTTAAAGTAAACTCGGATGGCTATTAAAAGAAAAAGGGTTCATGAAGTTAAGCTGTTTGACAGAAACTGGACAATTTTAATGTAGAGTCAGAAAGTATTTTTGCTGATCACAATTTATCTCAACATCAAAAGACCATAAATTTTGCTTCATAGTATTTTGGGCATAAATAGAATAATAAGTGAGTTATAACAAATTGCTTTTTTTGCATGCTATAGGCTTAAAATACTGAAGTTTACATCAAATTCTTCCATTCACGGTGAGATCAGCACTATGATTAATTCTACACTGCTATTAAATATGGGCTTTAAACATAAAGCAATGACAAACCACCCCGGCACCGTGCGAATGGCTGTGTTATTGTGCTAACCTTGCATCTCTTTGCTCATCTGTCCTGGCTGTAATTCATAAGGAAGGCCGAGTAGCCATGAAAGATGCTGTGCTGCAAGGGCACCTGGGAGGTTCATCTGCATAAATCTGTTTACCTCCTCCCGGAGAAAGCCGAGCCCTGTCTGATAAACAGCTGGTGTTTATTTGTTTTAGGCAGGCAGTGGTGTGCTAATCTGTCTCAGCTGTGTTGCAGTCAGTCCTGCTGACAAGGTGTATGCAAACTGTCTCCCCAGAAGTACCACACACTTCTTTTTTTCTCCCCCACTGTACCATTAACTTATAAAAACCAGCCAACAAGACAATTCAAAAGGAGTATATATGTAGGAACCATAGCAAGACCCGACAAGAAAATAACCAGACTTGACAGCATGATGGGAATTCATTCAAGGTTGTGCTGTATCTACAGGAAGGATGTGAGTGCATAACATTGAAGTAATTCCAGTTTTAAATGAAACATCTTGCAGTTCTTGTTTTGGGATTACTACGTTGCTGCATGACACAGAAGGAGAGTTGGGCAGATCCCCCACCTTCCTTCTTGTCCATCAAGATTTAATGCATGGAGAATGGGTTTCAAGCTCTTGCCTTCACTGTTGACCTGAATAACACATGAACCACATCAGAAAATATCTGACCTGCAGCTGGCTGGAAGTGCCCCACTACTTTAGTTGAATGACAGTAGCACATGGGTAAACTAGAGGACTAACACAAGGGTAGGTCTGGGACACTGTGCTCACCGTTACAAATTGCCTCCAGAGCAGAAAGCTTTCTTTTTCTCTGGAAGAGCCAAGGCAGAAGAGTTGTAGCTTTGGATCTGTGATGAGATCTTACCTAACCTCCTCTGAACCTTTAGCAGGATGGCTGACTTGATCTGTGCTTAAAGTGCACTCAGTCAGAAAAGTGGCTGTCTAAAAACAGCAACTTCTTCCTCCTGCTATTCACTCCCATGTGTCCCTTAGTCATGTTTGCTCCTCTCCTCAACACATATTCCAGTTTGTTAACCTTGCAAACACAGCACAACCACGGGATATATAAGGGAAAAAGAGGGAAAAAGATTAATTCTGCTTTTCTCATACATCAATCTACCATGTCGTGATGGGTCACTTTTGCATTGGCAAAAGTGTTTAGAGGTTGGAAAAGCCAGAACTTTGTTGGTTAAATCACTGATTCAATCACTCTTCACCCACCTTTTACACTCATATTGCAGAATCTCTCTTCCTTGTGACAAAAGCAAGGGAAAAAGACCCAGACTCAACCTCTAAATCCCAGGTAGAGCATATAGAGCTGGTAACAGTCTCTGTGCAATGAAAACACCCTTTTTTCTAATAACCACCACATTTCAATCACATGAACAGAAATCTGAAAGTTGCATGGGTACATTTCATGAATCTAATTTTCCAATTATTGTCTCATTTCCAAATGAGTCCCAGGGGTCAGATGGAGAAGAGATAGGTTCAGTGACACTGCAAATTCTGCATTTCAGATTCCCATCACAGCCAGCATCCTTAAAACCGCGGTTTGAAAACACTCCTGAAACCTGGATGCACGTGATTGTGTTTGGACAGAGATGACTACAGTGGGAGGCAAATAGACAAATCAAACTCCCAACAGAATAAACCACGAGCAATGCCAATACTTAAAGTTAGAGCAAAACGCAAAACTACTTCTTAAGCTGGATGATTTACACCAGGTCTGAAACTAATTCTTCGCATCTCCTTCTTTCAAACTGCCAAAAAGTAAGCTGTCTGGTTGCTGCATCTCTAGTAGGTTTCCTGTCCTTGGACTTTTAATTCTCAAACAACATGTAGCTCTCTAGGGAAACAGAGTAAGATTATAGAAACTTCTCCTTTTACTTTTGCCACCCTCTTTATCAGCAGTTTTCTCTTCCATCCTGAAAAAGACCAATATCAAGTTTTTGTCAGTTTCTTCTTCTCCTCCACACATATGGCTCTGTTTTCCCTAGAGGTAGGTTCTTTCTTGCACTACTTCTTCCCTTAGTTTTGTCAGGTCATGGTATTTCTTCTCTCTTTTTCTACTTCTCTATTTCTTGCCCCTCTTGCTGTTCATTCCCTGGTTTAAAACTGACTTCTTTTAGATGCGTTTCCAGGGTATCCTGTTTTGAGTCTGATCCTGGGCTCTTTGTGGTAATGGCCTTGATTTTCATAAGCTTCTAAAGCCTCATTTGCATCAACAGCACTTTGTAAATGATAACAACACTGACATTATTCAGTAGTGGCTGAGTCATTTGCTGTAACAACTAACTTAGCCAAAGTATTGTCTCTTTTTTCTTTGTTCATACATTGCCCTCAAAAAGGCAGCAAAATTCTCAGTTAGTCAATATGATTCATTCATTTCTTTCTTGACTCATTGCTAAAATAATTCTTATGAATAAATCTTGTTGAACTTCCCTGCTCTGTGACAATTAAAATGAAATAAACAACACTTACAATTTACACTGGAAATCTCATTATTAAGACATGTAACTACCAAACAGAGTGCCTTTCATGTCAGGCAGTCAATCCCAACCTGGATGTCAACCAAATGTATTGATGAGTTCCCCAATGTACCTGATCAGAGGAAAGTGTGCAGATAGGGTAGGACCAGATCAAAAGGCCTTGCCACTGGAAGGCTGATAAGTCATTCTCTCACAGACTTGTCTCACAGTGAGAGAAGATAATGCATAGGCTAACTGCACAGAGCCTGAGTCTCCCTCCCAGCCTGGTGCAAATCCTTCAAAGTCAATGAAGGGTATTGATTTCAATGGTGGACTGCTGCAAAGTACATGTAAACAAAGGGAGAATCAGTCCCACACCCTTTAAAAAAATGGAGGCGCAAACATCCTGTTTCTCATCTCTGTATGGACTCCAAGCAGGTAGCCCTCCACTTCTGGTGACTTCTCTCCCAGCTCTGACACGAGCCACCTCTGCGAAAAGGCCCAAACACATGCTTTGACAGTTTGGTGCTGTGCCCAGAGGCTGGATCTTTGCCAAGTTCCTCTGTTAAGGCACCCTTCGAGGACTCAGATTCAAAAGAGCTGTGGTTATAAGTACCAAGCAGTTCTTTGCAGTTTCTTACCACCCCCTTCATTCCTTGGTAGCGATGGCAAGGTGTGAGCGCAGATCCCAGAGGCACAGGAAGCATTACTGCCCCTCTGCCCCAGCAGACCCCAAGCAAACACACTACACGCTGATAAGCAAAACTCAGCACATCTTGACACATGGAGCTGGACAATCTGGCCTATCTGCACCAATCTGACATTCAGTGTAATCAAGCTCAAGAAAACAGACCAGAAGAGTAACATCTGCAAGCCAGACCTCTTCGCTTTGAAAACATCTTATATCCACCACTTCCAACGTTAGCAATAAGGACATCATCAGCTCCTCTGGCTTTTGCTGTTGCAACACCTGGTGGGGAGGAAGCCCTGACCCAAAAGGCTGCCTTTCACTTACCAGGGAACTCCATCCTCCTTGATTCAAGGGAGAGCTGCACTTCTGCAAAATAGCCCTTAAATTCCACAGAGTGATCTGATTAGTGAGCGACTGTATTAGCACCTGATGCCATAACTGGAGCTGCCACACCTCTACTGCAGCAATAACTCTGATATCAGCCACACATTAACAGTCAGAAATGGCATTCTACAGGTACAATGCTCTCAGAGCTAAAGGAGAGTGTAAAATGAGTGTGTGTGTAAAAGAGCTGACAGAAAGGCAAAGCACAATCACCCCTTAAAACAATAATTCATCTGATGGCAGCCCAGAGCCTGCCAGGCTCCCTCCCTACACTACACTGAAAACTATTTGGAAGCAGGTGATATTACCTGGTGTGATATATCTGCAAAATTTAAACCCAAACCAAAGCAAACTCTCATCTTCTTCATGTAATAATCCGAAAAATAATTATGTTAGAACGTGCTTGGCACTACCCCAGAAATGCTTTTTAAGCAAGAAGTTCTGTCCCAGCTTAAACCACCTGACACTCCTATAAAAATAAAACATGTTTTCAAGCTCTTCTCATCCATTTCAGTCCCATAAATCTGAGTACAAACCACTTAGTAATTATTTTATGAAGAGAGCAATATAAAGTGTCCCATGGCCACCGGGTGCTGAGCAGCCTCAGCTGGGATGCACAACACTGCAGAGTCCTGCAGAAGGACAACCATCCTGGGGAGATGCTAAAGCAGAGGAGCTACAGCAAGAGGAAGGTTCCCTGTGCAACAATCCCAGCAAACATTTGGCAATGATTAGAGCAACAAGTCTTTAGCACACCTGAGCCTTGCACAGCAGCTGGCTTTTTCTTTTAAGGCAGCATCCACCTCCTCCTCTTTCTTCAGGATTGGGATTTACTGAAATTACTCAAGCCAGGAGCTCATTGCATCAACAGGACCGTTCCTTGATCCAAGAAGATAAATCCTTTAATCTATGCAGTTGTCAATGGTTAAAATGTCCTTTAGTAAGGATTTTCCTAAAGGAAATCTAGTGTTCACAAGGCTTCTGCAGCCACTGGAATTGGGATTTGGGAACAAGCACGTAGCAGTAAGCAGGTTCCCAGCTGCACCTCAACG
This sequence comes from Dromococcyx pavoninus, assembly GCA_033558185.1. Lineage (NCBI taxonomy): Eukaryota > Metazoa > Chordata > Aves > Cuculiformes > Neomorphidae > Dromococcyx > Dromococcyx pavoninus. The sequence continues at coordinate 623,603 of JAUMJL010000721.1, forward strand.
CTGTCTCTGTCTTTGTGTTCAACTGCTTGTGCCCAAGGCACAAGTCAAGATTCCCTCAGGTTAGGACAGACATGCTGGTCCCCCTCACTGATGTGACCTCTACAAAGCCTGGGTGGAGGTTCACCCATGCTCATCCGTACCTCTGTACACACCAGCTCCTCCTCAGCTGGCTCTCAGGGGAATACAAAATGCTGCTGATGGGACCAAAACCTCATTAACATCCCAGACAAAAGACTTAAATACTAACCAATGATTCCCATTATCTCCTGCACCTTCTCAAGTAAGTTTTGGCTGAAGCTAGGCTGTAGCCTCTCCAGCTTCAGCAGGCAGTCTCCTTAGACATCCAGCATCAGCTTCACATCTTGAGAGGACACTCAAGTTCTGCCTTTTCTGTACATGGGTTAACTACACAACTGAGCTCTTCTGAGGAGGAAGATTAAGTCCAGCAGGAAGCAGGTAGAGAAGGAACCAGAGTGTGCTGCAGAGGTCTTTGCATTGGGTGAAATGCCCAAACCCCCATGGCAACGTACCATAAATGGGCCCTTACACAAAGCATTGTCCTTCAACCCACTGGTAAACTCCAGCAGCTCTTGGAAACAGGGACTGGGATTCTTGGGAGGCTGGGAGGCAAAGGGAATGAGAGAGGGGAAGGGAGTCTTCCTGGTGAACGTGTTTTCTTTCCACCAGCCAGGCCTCTAGGTCCCCTGCTGCCAAGGCACTCAGAATAAAACATTAATTCAATACCACACATTTAATTACACATTATTTGAAAGTGAATTTATTTAACGGAGGAAAATAGTCTTCAGAGAGCATCTGCCTCCCTCAGACTCAGGCGTCTGCAGGGAAGGGGCTTGGAGAGGAGATAGGAGAAATAATGGCTTGGTTTACATCAACAGCTATTGCCATTCAGTTCATCTCTTCAAAAGGAGAGATTTTAAAGAGATAAAGTTGTGTTTTGCAGGAACTTACCAGTTGATTTGATTTCCCAGCTAGTTTTCACTGGATTGGAAACCGCTGTTGCAGACAGATATCACTTGTTTTTCTTTTTTATTATTTTTCTGAGGGAAGGGAGGGATTACTGGTGGAGGGATGGAGGAGGATTGGCTGCCTCTCAAGGGGCCATGCAGTAGTCAGACTTCAGGCTTAAGATTTTAACAACACAGTAATCAGACACTTAACAGCATCCTATTGCCAAGATGGATAATCACAAGAAAGCTGAAAGCAACCAGGTCTCAGCAGCAGCCTCACAAGTTTAAGGCCTTCTCCCACCGGAAACACAGACACTTACCTTCTACCTCTGAGGGCTCAGAGGCTCTTGGGTATCAGTTCCCCAGCCTGTGAGTTCACTGCCGCAGCTCTGCTTTCAGGTAGTGTCAAGCCTCAGATTTTCCCTGTGAAAGCTCCACTGCAGAGAAATGGGAACCAACTCCAGTACCTGGCACAGGCAGCACCTCCTAGGCTGCACGTGAATCATGCTGAGCTGCTGCAAGGCCAGAAAAGAGCTGCCAGACCCTTTGTAGAAAAAAAATTTGCTCTCAATAAACTCAGCCTGACCTTTGCCTTTGCTGTCCCCCTGGGTTTTGGTACTCCTGCAACATCCCAGCAGGAGGATGTCACTCAGGGCTTGGTTGATCACCTCATGCCCCAATATGAGCCTTTCCCCCAACCCTCATCCCTGTGCTGCATCTTCCTCCCACTCCTTCATTTGGGACCAGCACCAAAAAAATCCCCTCATCTCTGCAACAGCCTTGATTACACTGTGACCCAGAGTGACAGGCAGACACAAAAGTGTGCCATGCACCACTCTCACTGGCACCCACTGCTCCCTCCAACAGGTAACAGGAGAGCTCAGCCCAGCCAGTACTCACCCCCGCAGCAGGGCACCTCTCTGACCAACAGGCGTCCCGTGGTCAACTGACTGTCCCTTTTGGCCCCACCAGCAAGATCCTGCTGGTACCATCCCAGTTCCAGCAGTGAACTTCAGAGTCATGCTGCAGTTTGTTTTCACACCCAGGCAGATATTGCAGCTGTCGGTTCAGGTCACAGTGTTAAGCTTTTCCTTGCAATTTTGAAGATTTAGTTGGTTTTGATATTACTGTTTCAATGTTGTTCAGTTTCTGGTTTGAAGAATCTGGCCACAGGTGTATGTTGCTTCTACCTAGTCCAACTCTGCTGTCATTATCTTCCAAACAGCTTCTGATCTTAATGTGATCCCACCATAAATACTAAAAAATTCCAGATATATTGAACATATTCTGAAGACTCTGTGACTGGTTGAAGGGTGGCATTAAAGAAACAGGTATGGCTTGGAAGTGGTTCAAGCACTAATCCACAGTGGTGATCCCAGCCTGAACAGTAAGAACTAGCCCCAAAGTTTAGTGCAAAATAAAGAAGTACTTTCAAAAGAAGCACAGTTCCCTCCAGATGTGGAAGTGTGAAAAGGCTTTCAAAAGATATGTTGTGACAGAATATCTGGACTGATTCAAAGCAGGAAATTTGGTGAGAGGGCCTGGTCTTCTACATTTTCCAGTTAGAGCTCCAGGCAGGTTGGAAATGCTTCAAACTTTCGCCAGCCTGATCATCATCACAAAGGAAAAGGACATTTTGGCCTAAATATAGCATCTTCTGTCTTTCCTTGCCCCGTGTGCAGTCATTCTCCCACCAACAACTTCCTTTGGTGGTCATGACACGAGTGGCTAATGCAGCCTAACTCAAGGAACAAGAATATTCCAGAAGTGAGGCCATATGGAGTCAAAACACGAGGTGTTGAAAGACAGATCTCAGGCTCATGTTATGATTTCATTAAAAAGCTTCTCTCCAATTTGCCCAATTTCCATTTCTCCCTTTCCTTCCTCCCTCCTCCGACCCTCTTTCTCCCATGATCGACACAGGATGTGCGCTTACATCTACGGCTTGATGAGGTGTTCCCTCAGACTCATGTTTTCCGAAGACCCCAAACGGACCTTGGTCTGTCTTTCTTTCTTCTTGAGGTTTCTTTGGCTTTCTCCCTACTTTTTCTGTCTGCACAACCCCATCTCTTTTTTCATCTTGCCAACTTCTCCTACAGAAGGAAACCCCTGAAGGGGAAGTAATGCGAGACAGCTTTGTCTGCTGGGCTCTAGAATTACTGTGGTTTGGGTGATTTCAGCAATTGTTAGAAGGCAGCAAATTATGAAGAGAGGAATAAAGAGAAGGACAGATCATACAAAGGAATTAGCTAATCTGATAGCAATTGCAGCTGGTCCTCATTATTCAGGTCTGTGTAAACTTCAGGCTTCCCATACTCCTTTGGTCTACGTCTCAGTCAGTCCCAGGTAGGATGCAATAAATGTTGAACTGGTGCTCTCATGATGCTTTACACAAAGAGAAATCCACCTTTCCTCTCAAGTCCTCCTTGCTGCTGAAAAGCGAGCAGCGTAATGGCAGGGGGGCTCTATACAAGAGAAAGGAGCCTTGGGTCCATCCTGCAGAAGAGGACCTCTGACAGGCGGTGGCTCAGCCACGCATCAGCTCCAGAGCGGCTCCACAGTGCAACTCATTTCACAGACACTGGCTGAGCAGAGGCACCATCGTGCCAACAGAACCTTTCTCTCCTTGGCAGAAAGAGAGCACTTTGAGGAGTGAGAGTGAACCAGGAAAAGTTCTCCTTGGACAAGGCTTTGGAGATCTCTCATCACCAGGAGTTCAGCACTATGTAAGACACTGCCCTTCCTTCCCTGATGGTACTGCTTTATCATATCCCCCTCGTGTCTTGCCTTTATTATACTTACAAATGAGAATCCATCTTGGTTTATTGTCTCTGACACTCCCAACAGAGGGAGAACATGGGGTAATAAAACACTACATATTTGTCCATTTGTCTGTCTATCATCTTCCAGAGGTGTCTCAGGCCATTATCAGCCAGATGGTCAGGGTGAATTTTCAAAGAAAAGCATCAAACTTCAGTGCATGCAAGAGGGGGGAAAAAATATCCTACAGCTTTCTCCTATGGTAAAACATCAGCATCTACACCGAGGAAAAAACACCCAGTTAATTCTTCTTAAGAGTCCTGGTGAGACTCAAGAAAACATTCTGCAGTGCTGGTAGCCTCAGAAGACATGATTAATTGCAGATGGTGAAAAGGTGCAAGTTCAGCTTTAACTGAACTATGTGTGAGGACTGGATGATTGCTAAGTTGGTATTCAAGACACATTGGGAAGGCAACCTACCAGGATCTTTGGCTACACAACAAGATTATACATATATATTCATATATATATATATCATATATGGCTTAAGAGCTTAGATTTCAATGTGTATACTGGAATTTTACAGCAAGAACATGCAGCTAATGGAAAGGACCAAAATGAGCAAGATTACGGAGGAAGTAGGGAAAGGGAAATAATGTTTTGCAGTTAGCTGAGGATGCAGAGGCATAAAAAGGACCTCCCAAAGCTGGCAAAAGCAACTGGTAGATGAATATATGTGGGTGGTGCTGCAGAGCACAGAGTCAGGTATAATGGTGGAAAGATCTCTGATGGGCCATTAGCTCTTTCTCCTTGCTAGTCTTGGACAGGTCTCATTTAATTGGAAAATGTCTTGAACAAGAGTGTATATCTTGCTCTCCTGAATTGTCTTAATTGGAGGGCCAGCATCAGATATTAGGTTGGTAACATGAAAAAATCAGAGGCCAGTTTCCACTAATCTAATCCACCAGTCTGCCTGCAAATCTTGCTTCATTATTGCAATCTGAGCTTGGAAAGCGACCCCGAATTCAGCTTGTATTATAAAGTTCACCTTCATGTCTTTTCTTTATCAATCAGAGTTTAAATCAAGTCCCTTAACCTTTTCCAAGGGCAGAGATTTCTCAAGCTGCTAATGGGCAAACCCATCCAGATCAATAGCTGAGTGCAGATGAGTACCTAAATTTCAAAACTTCACTCAGACTCCATTTTCACTGACAGGGTGCAATTCTCCTGCAAACAGAGTTCACATCAAGTCACCCAAGGACTCCAGATGAGGAACTGAATCGTAGAGAAAGCAGTGAAAATTAAAAAATAATGAAGGAAAGAAATAATTACCAAGCTGTTAAAAATCACATCTTCATTCCTGGAAGGAGTTCAATGAAGGGAGATTCCTATCCTGTCCAGCCTGCTTCATTTATCCTTTCTTCATGGATAGCACTGTGTTTCCTTTGCATAGATTTCAGCCTCCTCATGCCATACCTCCTCCGGCATGGATATATTCCCAGTGCTGCTTATGGTATTGTAGGAGGGACAAAGACATTCTCTCTCTGCTTCAATTCTCTATCTTGGGATTCCTCTCTCAAACACATCCCAAACTAAGAGAAGCACTGGGTACATTTGGAACCTCAGCCATAGTCAGTGCTGGTGGAAAACCATTCCCATCCATGGTGTTACAGCAGGGACAGCTCTGGCTCTGCTTTCAGTGTTTCCTTGTGGATAATTAGCAGACATCATGAAAAATACAGATGATTAAGGCCGACCTCCAGGACACATAATTTTCAACTTCTTTCCAATTGGAAACACTTTTAGCAATAGATCCTTTCTGTCTTATACTCTTAGGGTAGATTTCTACTTAGACTTTTATTTTAAATCCTACCCCCAGTCATTAATCTCTGATGCTGGTCCCTGTCAAATACTTGCTGAAAATCTCAGTGTGCTATATCCACTGAATTTCCTTTATTTATAGTGGCATTTTGCTCCTTGGGGAACACCAGTAGATTAGTTGAGTGTGACCTCCCACTACTTCAAGCTACATAAGTTTGGCCTTCACAGAGTGTTGCTTTTCCAGGTGTTCTCCCACAACATCCCTTAAAGTTTAAGAAGATTTCCAAGAATTTCCCAGAGCAAACATCAAACTTCCTGGTCTGTCTCTTGTCTTCATTACATCTACCCACTTTCCAATTCTCACCCACCTGCCTGACTTTAGACAGGCAATTAAAAATGTCAGTGAAGAGCTTGGCAAGTGATAAACATGCCTGCAGGTGTGTAGATTATGGAATGTGTTCTCCACCTGCAGAAGATGCTCACCTTGTCTTGTGCCTTTGGACAGCTGGACACTGATATGGGGAGACATTTCTCTTCATCCTCTATAAAGTTGGATGCAATTTTAGGAGATGAAAAATACTTAATAATCTTCCTTTCCTCTTATCACTGATATAAGCTGACTTTCATTCTCTCTTGCCAGTCTAAGTTCTCTATATATCACTCTCAAGATAAGCACTTTCTCCTCTGTATCCTCCATACCAACTCACTGCTCTCCTCAAAACTTCAAACTCTCCTTGCTGTGAGGCCAGTTTCATTGTGTCTCAGAGATATTTATGTGCAAAAGGACCTTGTTGTCTGAAATACACCCTCAGCATCCTATATGTCTTTGTCCCTTTGTTTTTTCCTGCTTTCTTCTTCCTCCTCTCTCGTTTCACTGTGATACTGCAGCAATGCCCCATCACTGTCTCTCTCTCTTGCTTTGCCAGCCTGGCATACATCAGCCCTTTCATCCCTTCTTTTATTGTTTTTATTTTTACTACACTGAATGTTTAGGGCAGCCTTTCCAATCATATCTTAAAAGATCTCCCTTAAAGCCCAGCCAGATTTCTTCAGCTCATTGTGTATTTCCCATAAGACTGCTTGCCAAAAGGCCAGTGGTTTTGTATGGCTGTCCTTTCTGCAGACCCTCCTCAGCACTTCAGCTCTGCAGGGAATATAATCACTGCATCCTAGATGCTCTTGAATTTCAAGTGTATTTATTGCAGCTGCTCAATTTCCTTTAATCCGTCATTTCTCCTTCTCCTCCCCCCCATGATTGCCTTCTTTTCACTGAACTATAAGTGCACTGAAGGAGGTTTTTACCTCTGACCTTCACTGCCTGCTCCAGCCCCATCCCTGTGCTGACTCACCCTGGATGCCTTGTGTACTGATTCTTGCTCATTACCCATGAGGTTTAACGAATGCACCAGGCCTTTTGCAAAGAAGTGCAAATGTCAAAGACGGCACAATCTCAGTAGTGACACCTCGGGTCTAATTGAGGGAGAGAGGACATCACTTTCATGCACAAATTGCCTGTATCATCAGCACCACGATGGAAATAAAGTCCAAGAAACTCTCCCAGGCCTGTCTGAGGGAAGGAAACCTTAACAACAGAGCGTGCCCATGTCTGCCAGAGTCTTGTAAAACGATGTACTTCTCAGGGGGGTTGAACTATGTTTTTATGTAGAGGATGCACGTCCCTTTGTTGACAAGGCTAAGCATAAAACCACAAGCATCCCTTCAGAGCTGGAGCTGAAACAGCCAGACAAGCCCCAGTTGACATGAAAAACATCACTATGCCTTCCTGTATGTTAAGTTGTGTGAGCAGGCACGCACCCCGAGGTTTAATTGGTGTATTAATGTATTAAAGCATTGACACAAACAAACAGGGACCGCTTTCATAAGCTACAAAATCCTTGAGTACATTGTAATTAGCTGGGCTTGTTAAACCACTTAATAAGCAATAGATAGCATGTGCCTGATGCCCCGGTGTCTTGGCTCAGTGGGAAAGACAGGCAACTGCTTAAATATTAAATCGGTTCAGCTCTTAGGTGAGCCTTTAAGAAATATCAGTTCATTCCCTGTCACAGGGAGTGTCTGTCCAGGGCAGACAGAGCTGAGACCAGTGCCAGGCTCACAGGATTCTCTGGTCACAGTCCCAAGCCTTCTCCTGGCATCTTGTTCCCTGTCTGACCACACATTCCCTTGTGCTTCCGTGTGAACTGCAACAGCCTGGGGAAGGTGGCACACTTGCCTCAGTTTCCCTTCCTGAAAACGGCCTCCAGACTATATCCTTAGCAAGTCTTATTGACTATTCATTGTAAAAATGCTCTAAAATCCTTCAAACAGGACAGGTACAGAAAACAGGAAGCAACATAGCAAGATAAAACATTGTGCAGACAGTGTTTCTCAGCAGATCCCAAAGCTTTACAAACTAACTGTAGATTCATAGGAGTCTTTTCTCCTTTGCAATCCTGTCCTCTCAACTCACCAACAACTTTGTCACAGGAGCAATCTCACCCTTTGGACTTGACTGGGAGCAGCTGGGGGGAAATTAATTTCCCTGTGCTTACCCAGGCCCTTTATTTGGGGACCAGATCTGGAACCTTTTGGAGTACAGGCTGTATGAAGCTCCCTGAGGATACGCCTGGTGCAGCCAGAGAAGATGAACGAGCTGCCACGTGCTCTCTCCATGAACAGGCAGTTTCCAAGGAAAGATGGGAAGGGGTGGCACTGGGAGCATGGGGACAAAAAACCTTACTGGACACAGGAGGAGTTACTTCTTCAAATGTTAGGCTACTTTCCTTGTGCCATCTCATCTTTTTTGTATTCTGGGGAGCAAATACCTGGTTTCTGAACCAGCTAACTCAGGACTGTGAAGCATATGGCTGTATCTTAGCATCCAGCACATTGATTTGGATGGGATAAGGAAAAGGAATATATTTATATAACTCCATATGACACTGTGGCATGACCGTGACTTTCACCAGCTCACAAAGAGGACCTAAGTAGCAAAACTCAAGAAAATACCCAAAACACAGCCCAAAACCTTTCACTCCAGCAAGTCATCAACAGAATTCATGTTGTGATCACTCTTTTCCCACTCCTTCAGAGGTTCCAGGAAAGTGAAAAAGTCAGCACGAACAATCAGCATTTCTGAATGTGGAATGGACAGGCAGTACTTTAATTTTATCCCAAATTCCAGCTTACACCCACACCACCACCACCAATCCATGTGCTTAACAACTTAACTTTCCCCAGCACATCACCACTCGCAACAGCAGCTTTCAGAGAGTGGGCAGAAAAGTTCCCTTGCACACCTCCTCCACCCAGGTCCACTATGGGCACTTACAGCTCGGCAGCTATTCCTAGATCCCAACTGGATTCTTCTTTTCATCTTTTTTTCTGCCTCCTATTCTAGTGCTGAACCCCAGGCCAGCTGCCTTGGAGCTTCCTCCAAATGCTGCATTCATCCATTTTTAAAGGTGACCTTCCAACTTTAAAGGAAGTTAGCAAGCCTCACTGTCTTCATTTGCCCTCTCCTTCTTTTCAACCTGCTCTTTATTATGAATTAAAAAGAGGCCTGAAAGCTTTCTTTATTAAAAAATAAAATCTTTAGAAAAAGCACAGGTTTCCAAATCATTTCTCTCCCACTTTTTTGCAGCAGCCTTCTTGGGTGTCACGACACTTGCTTGCTGCAAACTATCAGCTGCCAGCTCTGATGGTGAAACCTGCGTGGTGTTTTGGCCTCCTCCCATTCCCAGGGATGCTTGTTATTCCCACCCCACCACTGCCATCCTCCTCCCTCGTGCTGTTGCTGCTGTTTGGCAAAGCAGCATCCTGAAATGTTCTGGATGAAAAATAACCTTTGAGGGAGTAGGGGTGGAAGTGGGGTTATTTTTAACTTGGATCATACTAGACACCCAGTTAGACAGTGGCCTCTTAAGCTCTTGTGCTGGCACAAATAAAAAGCAGCAAATAAATTGAGTTCTCTTTATCTCACCTTACTGTCAAGGCTGCATCTTACAAGCCCTGGGGCCATACAGCAATGGAACAGAAGGTGTCTCCAGCCCTTAGCAATAATAATATTACTTCTGCCAATGAATTGGTCACAGTAATTAAAAAGGCAGTAACAGAGCAACATGGTAGTTTCCTGTTGTTGTGGTAAAATATTTTGCTATTTAATCAGGACAGGCAGGACCTGAATCTTTACAGCAATACAACTGAAATAAGAAAGAAAACTATGATTTTATAAAATCAAAGCTCAACATCCAGTTTCTCTGAGATTATAGAATCTAACCAAAGAAGAAACCACAAATTAAAATCAACGGACAACCAACATCAGTGTTTTCACTTATTTGACTACGAGTTCTGGTGCTATTCAGACTGGTTACTTCAAATATTCCTTTCTGCTCAGAGGTCAGAACATCACAAACCAGTGTCACACAGCCACACTCTGGATTGAGTCAATGGCACCTTAGGACCCACAGACATTTTCTGTGCATTGGACATCCGGGTGCCAGAAGCGAGGTTGACACCCACAAACTCATTCAATGCTGACCACCAAGTGACCCCAAATGAGCAGGAGCCCTTACTCACAGCTGGCCTGTGCTACACCAAGCCTGAAAGTTCTTGGCACAGCCCAAAAGCACCCAGCCTCTCTTTCCAAACCATTCAATTGCATTTTTCCCTGCTGCTGTTTGCCAGACCCAGTGTTAACCCTTCAAACCTGCTTGAGCCCAGAGCATACCTAGGACTCTTCCACTCTCAATCCAAGTCAATGTGTCCATGCTTCTCCTGGCATCCCCGCCGTGCTCCCACACACTTACTAGGACATACCTTTCCCTCCTTTAAAGGCCACTCATCAAGCTGCACAACAAGGGAAGCAGCTGATTATGTTCTTGCTACAATTATATACAGATTTTTAGGAGAAAAGAGGGCTTCTCAAAGCAAGGGCAGGATTGCAAGTAGAAGATGCTACCGGGTCAAGATTTAGTACAATAAATAATGGAAGGTTCCTCGCCTCACACCCTCAGCCTTTCCTTAGCTCTGCTGCTCAGTTTCATCTTTGGGATATGAATGATTCATAGAGCCTTAAAATATATATAAACTGTATCTTCTAGAACAAAGAGTCTTTATTCAGGGGGTTGTGAGGGAGCAGGGAATAGCATGTGCAACGCCTGCACTTAGGCTGGGATGTCCCCTGGGAAAGGATCCTTGTGGCTCCCAGCTTCTTTCCAGAAGCTGTTCTGAGCTTGAAGCTCAGCTCTGCAGGAGACCCCAGCTCAGTCTCTACAGCACAGGAATGTGCTTTCTGCTGAGGGTCTCTTGAATCACACCCAGGACCAGGCTCTTTTCATCCATCCCTGGCAGGCAGAGTGTACAAATCCAACTGAGAGGGATTTAAATCATTTTTGCAGGATTACAGAGAGGGCAACTGCAGCAAAAACTTACCTGCATTTCAGAGCCTAACCCACTGAGGACTTTTTCATCCCAGCCCCCGGTTCTCTGCTTCGGCAGCAGATCACATTTAATAACAGTTTCCCTTGGAAATTCAACATCACCTTTCCACTATTAATATTTGATTCCTACTGTGCATACAAACACATACATACATGCCTTCACCATGACCAGCAAACATCTACTTACTTCTCCAGACAAGAACATCACTTCAGCCAATACCAAGGCTGTTATATCAAAGCAACCTCCTTTCCAACCGAAGAGATGAGCATCCTCTCATTTCTTCTTGGGGAGTCTAAGCATGGACCTGGGAAAGATCTGGTGAAAGCTCCAACCCCATGAGGATCCATCCTTACTCAGAAGGGAGCACTGGCGAAAACCCAGACAAGAGGTGGAAAGCTCTCAGACAGGGCAGGCTTAGCAGCAAAGTGCTCTGTGGTTCAAGTCCAGCAAGCAATGGGATGCCTCCATCCCTGTGCTGGCAGGTCACAGAGCTTCACTACAAACTAGTGGCATAGACATTCCTGAAAAAGTTGAACCATCCCTTCAAGGGGTCAGCCAAATATATTCCTGTGCAGCCCATTTGTTTTCAGCAGTCCTTTCAGGATCGAAGAGCCAGGCTGAATCTACAGCTCAGTATCACCACATTTCCTTTCTTCTCAGAGTCTAAGTCTCTTCTTCCTTAGAAGGGATGTTGTTGATCATTACCCATCTGAGCATACCTGACAATATTTTTATGCTCAGGAGTCTTCTTCATGTCCCAAAAGCGATTCTGGTTTTCTGATGAATGATATTCTTCTTCCCTTGTAAGACTGCCATTGGTATCAATGTGTCCATTTTCTTTCTCAGGCAAGTACCACTGAATCCAGGGGAGTAAATTTGGCAAAAGATTAGATGCTTCACAAATTCAAGACATGCAGAGGAGCCTAAGGACCTAGACATAGCAGTACCCACCTCCCAGGAGTGCCCTCTGTGGTTAACAGGATTAAGCTGAAATTTAACTCTAGTCACAAGATAGCATTTTCATCCAAGATGCACCGTCAGGGACTTTGCTGTCTTCTTCTGAAGCTGTAGCTAAACAGATCTTCTGTTGGGATTGAGTGGCAAGTGATTCACACGGCTGCAAAAGAGGCGATCCGTCTGTAATGCACGATCTGCTGGCATCAGGCAGAAGGGGATTAAGGTACACCAGAGGCTTTTTTGCTTATTCTTGATGAAAATGAGAGACTGGCACTATCATCAAGTAGCCACCCTTGCAGTTCTGCACTCCTGAGCTTTCTAAAAGAGTAAACAGCCATGCTGAACACCTCCCACAGCTCTACCACACCTCCTGGCACCCCAGCTGCATCCCCCAGCCATCAGCCCTGACCCAGGCAATGAAACAGGAGCAACAGTGGGGGTTAACCCCTGTATCCAGCAGCACTTGGCTCTTTGGGTTTTTTGGCTCTGACATAGTGCCAGATCTGCAGCGCTTCCAACCAGAAGAGTCCCCACTAGTTCCTGAGCAGGGACTGACAGCTTCTCACTGATACTGTCTAATGCAGTCAGTTATCCCTTATGCATTTAGAGCAGAGCCATCAAAATAATTCCTGTTAGAGGTTTGAATTCAGCATATTACACACAATAGCTCCCTGGAAGGAGAAAAATAGCACTTACCTGTCTTTAAGTGAGTCCTTTCTCAGTTGCCTGCAACGCCTGTGCGCTGTGAGATGTGACAGCTTTGGGGGACTCGTACCTCTTGTTCAGCGCTGAGCACATGGCTGGAGCTTAAACACTCCAACTTGCAATCCCCTCCGGCACCACTCGATGAATAAATGTCTCTCAGGAAACACAAAGCAAACCTGCAGCCACCTTTAGCAGTCTACAGGGGACTGGAGCAGGCACTACCAAGCAAGGCGTGACTATTCACAGCTGCTCCTATTGTCCCCAGATTGTTTGGCACTGATACAACAAACCCAAAATGTTCTGTTGATCCAGAACATCTCTAAAATTGCCAGACAACTTGTCCTCATGAGGAAATCTGAGCAGAGGTACAAAGTCTTTGGTCTGGCAAGACAAGCTCACATTGGTGGTGTTTGAAACGTTCACTCTGCGTTATCATGATGCCACCTTACACCCCTGTTGCTAGCACTAGGGACTGAATCCCTGCAGTACCAGGCCTTCAACACATGCAGAATGTCAACCTGCAAATCCACAAGCTCCTTCTCTCTTGTATCAGATGTTGCAATACACCCCCCACCTCATCAGTCTAGTCCTCAGACTGTAGTAAACCTTCCCTCTCCCAATTATTTTAATAAGCAGCCTGGACACATCTCTAACTCACTTAAGATAACGATGACCTGGCCGTGATTGGTTTATTCAGACATCCTGGCAGTTTACTGAGCCTGGTGCAATTCCAGTCTGGCTCTTTCTGAGTTCTCATGAAAGAGGCTGACCTCCAGCAGCAGCTGAGCTGTGATCAGCAGATGGAGACCCACATACAGATTAGACACAGGCTACTCCCAGAATTCAGGTTGGAGCCACGAAGGCTACTTGCTCCAAAAACACAGTCTTAACTACTCCAAAGGACCTGGGGAGCAGTGGTTTGGATTTTTACTAACAGACAGACCCAATGGGGTGGTACCAGTCCCAAGATATGAAACAGAAACACAGGGTTAAGGACAACCCCAAATATGAAATTACTAAAGACCATCTCTGCATATCACATTTCTAGCTGCCTGTCTGAAACATTCACTCAACCAAGCTGAGAGCAAACGCAGCACCAGTCAGGCAGTCACACAACAGGAATATATGAAGCAAACTCTCAGAAGAAAAAAGTCAAATGGTCTGAAATCATAGGCAAATCCTTACAAAAGTCAATTCATCTGCAGGAATCAGGCACAGGTCACAAATGACTCACTAACAGCAGAGCAAATAATTTAACCAGTGCTTGAATGAGTCCCCCCTCTTTGTAGAGAACAACCAAAATTTATTCCTGCTGATTAGTCAGCAGTTGCAAGTTCAAAATTAATATAAAAGTTCAAAGATAATTGTCTTGCTCTTGCACTCTACTGCAGGAGAGACCATCATCTTGACTTAGTAAAGGAATCGCCCTATGTTTGTTCAACAAGGCTAAGTGTGGGTTGGGATTTATTCTAGTTTTTGACTCGACAAACTTAAAGCCCGAAGTCCACCTCAAAGCACTGCCTGGCAAAAGCTCAGTTAACATTCTTCTGAATGTGTTCTAATTTCAGTAAGAACTGGCACTTCCCACTTCTCTGGAAACCAATTATCAAATCTCAATAAGGAAGATGGACAAACAACCCCAAGAACTCCAATTGTGTATCCAAGCAGGTGAAATTCGAAACTGAAGAACAATGTCAGGAACTGACACAACCAAACTGAGCTCCCAGCAGAAGCAGAGAGGTGGTGTATCTGCACCCCTGAGCCCTCTGTGTCTTCTCCACATGCCAATTTACAAGACACACAAAGAAAGCCACATTAGGCAAATTAATTTAGTTTTACCATTGAGTTTTCTACACTGAGTTTTAGGGGTCAAGACAAAGCAGTATCTATGTGATCCCCATGGCGTGGACACAGGGTAGGATGTCTTACAGCCTGCAGGGCACCCCTGTGGCACAAACTCAGCCTATCAGAGATGTGGGGCCATAAACTGACACTCTGCAGCATCAGACCACATGCAGGCACTACCAAAGAGCCTACCCATCAAGAGCAGAGTGGGGACACACATCAGAGAAATCACCAAAGATACAGGCAAAGCAAAATGCTCACCAACAGCAGAAGAAGATATGTCATTGCCTCAGCACATAAAGCACCTTTTCCAGCTCTGTGTGTGCTGCTCTCCCATCACACGCTTTCCCCTTCAAAGCAGCTGTATGCACTTTCCCTCAGCTTGTTAAACCTTCCTGCCAATTGATCAGGGTCTGCAGGCACTGGTAAACACACAATTAATAAGGACTCTTTGACTCATTCCATAAACCGCACCAGAAGCGCTTCGAAATGTTAAGCAAAAATGAAGTCACTCGGCATTGATTTCTCGTATGCTATCTTCCTGCTGCCCCTCCAGACCTGTGGTTTTTAGCTTCACTACTGTGTCTAGGCCTCTTTATCCTCTACTAATGCCATGGTTTAACCCTGAGGACTCGCAGCTTGTTCTGGGTACAAATCAGGGCACAGCAGTGATGCACTGCTGCAGTTTGCTGAAACAGCAGAAGCACCTTCTGACTGTCCACAGCTCCTGGGACTCCTGCCCCACCACCCTGGTCACAGACACAGGCTGGAAAGGGCAAACAGCTGGTTGCAGAGAAAAATACTGCCTTCAAAAAAGCTCCACCCTGTAGAGAAAGAAGGGCTGACTCCTTAAAAGCACATCTAAATAAACAGAAGAGCAGCAAAAACATCAAGACACATCCTGTACAATGCAGGTAAGCGGCTACAGAGACTCAATATAGCCCAGTTATGACCTACAGCATCACACACATCAAACACTTGCCTGCAGCAAGTCCCACCAGACCATGTTGTTTCCATCATGCAGAGAAGTATGGTGCCAGAATCATACCGTGCTCACCACACTCACTCCAGGCGTCAACTACAAGAAACTTTACTCCATCTTTTTAGAGTCAAAATACAAGGAAACAAAACTTTGCTTTTCTACTTGTTCCCATGCAGGTTTCACACTCTACAAGAACTGAGAAGGCAGGGTTGGTAATTTTCAGAAGGAGCTGATGCTTACCACTGCCTGCACCCTACCAAACCAGCACCACAAATCCTTCAGAAATAAGTTCTGTAAATAGCTCAAGAGATATTTGAAGCCAGCGTGGGGAGAGAGAGCAGGACGGCACTATCAGCTCACAGTCCAGTTGTGTCAAAGAGCACAGAGCCTTCACATGAGTACATCCAGCAACAGAACCAACCAGAAAGGAAGCACAAGGAGAAGCAATTGTCCAACCCCTCTGCAATGCACGTTAGAGATCACAGACATAATTAAACCAGCTCCTTGGGAACTGGAAGCAGCAGATAACATTGTGGGAACTCATACATAAGGAATCAGTTGTCCTAAAATACAAAGCAAGGTGGACTAAGGCTAACCATATCAGCAGTCTAAATATTTGGCTAATCAACCCCCTGTTTGCAGTGTTTCTGGGCTGTGAAACCTGATAACAGACCATGGAGAAGCGGGGAGGAAAATGCAGAGCTTCCAACACCTACGTTTCCTTCCCACATCTCAGAAAGGAAAGAGAGGTGAAATCCAATGCACCTCAGTTGCCCATCTCGTGTGTAAGGTGACAACCAGTCTCAGGAATCACTAAAAACTCTGGAAAGGTAAGGATCTCAGCCATCACCTAATCCGATGAACCACAGCACAATCACTTCCAGAGGCACTTTCCTCAGAAAGGAATAGCATGCAAAAATTCACTCTTAACGTTGTTTTGAGACATTTGCTTGAAAGCCATGCCAGGAAGTTGCAGGAACAGAAGGTTTCTGGAAAACATGTTTCTATTTTGCTCATCAAGACTCTCACAAGGTTTTCTAAAAGGGTTCCAGCACCATCCACCAATATCAGCTCAAACATCCCCAGCCTCAAGCCCACGGTTACCTGCACGTTAGCACAGCTTTAAGACACATAAATGACCTTTCCCATTAATATTACTAAGACACAGCCACAAAAACACATCCTCATGCCAAGCCTCTCACACTGCAGGGTGGCTCCTCTCTACTCCTGGAGAAACCAAGAGTCCTTACATGAATTCCTGATGAGGTACCTAAGTGCAACACTCGTGTACCCCACTGTCTCTATACCACACATGTCCTCACTAGCTTAATAAGAGAATAATTGTCCCTGATAAAGAGACAATAGTCCAACACCCAAAAGGGGAGTAATTTGCACAGCGAAGCAGGGAGACCTGCAGCGACAGCATGTTCTGAAACAAGAGCACTGCAGCCAGAACAAATCATTCAGTATCAAGCTCCCTGAGAAATAAGAGTCCAAGTAAAACTCCTTCCCCTATGTATAGAAACCTGTCTTGGCAAGTCCTGACACCACCTCTTGGTAGCACCACCTTGGGTCTGAGAATATGACCATTTTAAGCTACAAAAACCAACAGGTTGTCAACGGAGATCAGCAGCAGCTAAGCTCTCAGGAAAGAAAACATCTTCATGCCTAATGAGAGAGATAGAAGCAAGAGCTACACCTGAGCAATACTCACATCACAACTGTAAATCCCACCCTCTGCAGCCCCCAAAGAAGCAAACAAACCAGACTCTCCAGACATGGACCATCTCGTGAAGAAGTAGACTATAGGACGTGTCATTCTGAATGTTTATTTATTTTTTTCTTCAAAGAAGAGAACTGATGCAGCTGTTTCGTTAGAAAATAAAGTGTTTATTAAGAAACTAGACATTGAACACCCCTATAGTCTCTGTGAAAAGGGACCGTCCCATTTCCCATTAGCACAGGATGATAGTTATGGCAAGATAAGAATGCTCAAAGATGGAGGAGTCTCATTGACAGAAAATGAGGTAATGATTTACAATAATTAAAAATAAAATAAAATTTTTAAAAAAAAACATCCTTAGACTTGCTACTTAAAGCCACCAATCGCAAACAGCCATGACTGGCTTTCGTTTTTAGCAGTGAGGAACCAGAGACTTTAATTGGTGTTAAACAAATCGAGACATCGATCACAGTGGGGAGAACTGTTTAAATTATGCTGTACGGTCCGGAGGATTTCTTCTAAGCAGAGACGGACCTGAGCTGCAAAATTCAACCTTTCCTCTGCTAGGGTGTTTGGATATAGGCTTCTGGTCCAGGCCCACAGATGTATCTCTATGACTGATACACACGGTTGAGAACAGAGTGCCCTGAACAGTGCTAGGGAGAGGAGACAGTTCAGACGGACAAGACATCCCCAGGTCAGGTGGGCGACTTCCAGGAGATGAGGAAATTCAGTTCAGACAAGCACCCAGTGATTCACACGCTTGGCAAAGCTCCTCCTCACTCTGTGAATCTGCAGAATTGAGGTGTCAATAGCCCATGGCCGCAGGTCCTCTCTGGTGGTGCACCTTTTGTATTTCCAGCTCCGATGCGGGCAGGAAACATTGCTGGGAGTTTTGGTCATGGTCTCTGAAGCCATCCAACCTGAGCCAGGCCTCCTCATCCTAACGCAGATGCCCCCTAAGGCATGTCCATTAACTTAAAGCAATCTGCTACCATTTCTCCTGTACTCTTCTATTGCACTTTACCTTTTTATGTGAGTGAACCAGGAGAAGAAGCAAGAGAATGGAATATTCCCAGGGACATCCCTACGGGAAAGCTGATAATAAAACCTCCTGGCAATCTCCAGGGTGGTTCATGCAGGTCATCCATGAAGGCAGGATGAAGCAGCACATCCCATTCTGAGGCTTCTGCCCTGTTCTGGTGGAGCGCGACCGTGACTCTTTCCAGTGGCAGTGACCCTCTAGGGCTGGTGATTTAGAGACATCCCTGATGTGATAAGGTCGTCTCAGGCCACTAAGAAGGCAAGCAAAGCTGAGTGGCTGGTGAGCAAGCTCCGGGTTCAATACTCCTCTCAGAAAAGGATCTGGTCACACTTGAAGCTTTTGTAAGGTTTTTCTCCCTCTAGAGAAAATCTGCCTTGCTTATAGGTTATCACTGATATGTGTGAGCAAATCTATATTTCCTGTACACGTGAAATCCAGAGAGTCCAAGGAAAGCCCTGCAAGTTGCCACAAGGGCTTCTCTTGAGGACAGGATCAAAGGGTTTATTTTTCCATCTGAGAGGCTTTGGATGAAGTAAGACAAAAGTGGGAGGGGAGAGGGGGAGAGAATATGAATATCAGCCAGAGAACAGGATCAATATTCCTGTTTATGCCAGAGAAGAAGCAACAGAATACTTAATTTTTCCTCCTCTTCAGTCAGTCAGCCTCGAGCTGATGGTTCTGGATATGCGACTGGGTTACAATCAATCTCTATTTGGGTGGGAATACAGGGAAGAGTCAAAGGGAGCTGGAAAAGGCCCAGCAACTGGGACCTGCGTGCATCTGATACGCTCTTCCACTTTGCTTACTACCCTAGTCCTGGCAAGGACATGGACCCTCCTGTGCTATGGATTCTTCATCCACGCGGGAAGTCCAGGAACTCCTCAGATAAAACTCATCATTCAAGCAGCAGGGAGAGACCAGAGTGCGACAACGATATAGTCAGATCCAACGAGCTGCTCTAACACAGACAGACAGACAGACAAAGCCTCCTAGAGTATGCGCACTTCAAAGATAACCACATTCTCTTCCTGTCAAAGTAAGAATTTTTTTTTCTTTCCATTATTATTCCTTCCAACATTATTTTCTGTGCAAGAACTGGGAGCGGGGCTGCCTTTGTTCTTACCAAAAGTCTTCATTCTGCTTTAGTTTCTTCCAGGCTCTCCGCCTCAGCTCGCTCTGGGAGACCTCCCATGGCGGTGCCACGTAAGAGGTGACGGCGGCATTCACTGGGTGTTGCGAAGACACAAGCTTTACAAGGAAAACTCCAAGCAGGGAGGACATGACTAAAGATGTCAGTTTGGTTGGCTTGGTTGGTTTTGTTTTGTGTTTTATTTTAAAGCAAAAGTACAATTATTTACTGTGTTATTAGGATGACTCCTTTCAATTGGGTTTTAATTCTCTTTATTTGCTCTCATTGCTGCTGTTGTGCCTTGCAGGAATATTTAACGAACACAGCGACCATTGGAGGAAAAGAACAACCCTGTTATCTGGTGACAGAAAACCACAGTTTCAGTTGGCTTTAACGTGTGTACAGGCAGGGCTGTAGAGTCCTATTAGGAGGAGACCTCAATCCATACAGACCACGCTTACTGCTTCCCACCATTTTGAGGGCACAGCCTATAAACTTGACATCAGAACAGGGACTTTTAAGGAGTTTTTAAAAGCCATGACGTCCTTTGCTGAAATAAACACTGACATCCTCAACATAAATGCCTTGGTTAAGAGGTTTGGAATGTCCAGGGAGGCTTATTGGATTCAACATAATTTCTCTGAAACCTAAAGGGGAAAAAAAAACAGAAAAAAGAAAAAAGCAAAATAAAGTAAACGAAAAAACAAAAAAGAGCAAAACTAGAAAAAAAGAGAGAGATATCGACACACATGTAATTATTAAAAAAGAATCAAATGAATAACCAGCAAATGGCTGCCGTTAAATTAAAGCCAAAACACCCTCTCCGGGCAGGGCTACCTCGCTCTGCCTTTCCATAAAGCACAAGCAATTATTTCACGTGGTGTGTGCAGGTACAAGTGCTTTGAGGACAAGGGAGCATGCAAGCAGTCTAGACAGAGAACCAGGAACAACTCTTTTCTATTTCCTTCTAATCAGGGGTGGAAAAGGCCTAATTCCTACCTAGTCCATCTTTGCCTTAGGCAGGGAGTGAGGGAAACAGAGAATCCTCCCTGTGTCTACTTTTCTCTCATAATTTATTTAGTCTGCCCTAACATTTCTGAAACTGAAACATGGCACTGCAATGCTGGGGAGACCCAACTGTCATAACTCTCTAGACCTCCTTAGCCCCAGCTGTCTCATCTATACTGAAATCTGCGTGCTGGAGGCATCTTCTCCTTACACAACACCACCACTTTAAAAGTAATTTGAAGCTTTAGCATTTGCCAGAAATAAGGGTCAGATAAAAAGGAAAAATAAGTGGAGTAGAGAACGTAGGCACACTCCTTCCTTCAGTCCCAGTGAACTTACTGGGCAGATATAACATTTTCAAGAGTTTTACTAACTATCTCTTCATAATGTTGCTGCCTTGGGATGCCAGAGAAACACACTACTAACATGTTTCTAAAATAGAAATTATTAGACGCTAATGATTATTAAGGATAAATATTATTATCTGAAGCTAAATAAGTGCAAATATTCAAGACTTGTCAGAGTATAATTCTCTGGACGAGAGAAACCAAATCTATTATGGAGCCCTGGATCTAAGTTCCAGGAGGGAATCCTTCTGCTGAGACATCTAGTCCCACTCCTCTCTCCTGAAGGTCTTATCAAAGGAGAGCACATTCTTGGTTCATTGTTAAGACACATCCTGATTTTTAGCCTACATTTTCCTTCTTCCTG
Organism: Dromococcyx pavoninus; assembly: GCA_033558185.1. Classification (NCBI taxonomy): domain Eukaryota; kingdom Metazoa; phylum Chordata; class Aves; order Cuculiformes; family Neomorphidae; genus Dromococcyx; species Dromococcyx pavoninus. The sequence continues at coordinate 644,699 of JAUMJL010000721.1, forward strand.
ACTTGAACCCCTCTTTTCTGTCATCTTTTGTGCCAAGTCCTGCAAGCTCTTGTACAAAAGACCCACGCATTTGTCTTCAGGTGTCAGCTCATGATTACTTTCTCAGACACTCATTTGTAACAGTATTTCTACAACTAAGGCCATCCCAATAGACTGGAAAGGGACATGACAGGAACAGGCATAGGTTACTGAAGGCAGCTGTTAAGACTTCAGTGGAGCTGATCTTAATTCAGATGAGGTACGTAGACATAAAATGCTTCTTCACCATCTTACCAAAATCCTCAATACAGATCCACCAATTGCCAGGACATGCATGGCAGGATCCCGAGGATTGCTCCAATCTGCCCCACTTCTCATGGGCTGAATAGTTTCTCCAAGAAAATTATTCTGATATCTTGCCTACACAGTCACAGGATCCTCAACAAATCAGATAAGGTAGTCTAAGTCTGGCATCACTAGAGCAGCATGGAGAAGCTTAGATGCCCTTGTGAATTGATCTCGATAGGAAGGTGCTTTCCCTAGACATGGATCAGAAGGTTTCTCACACCAAATCTTCACTAGTTAGAAGGTTTCGTTTTTTTCTACTTCCTTCTGTTTTTTATTTTATATCTATTTATATTTCTTCCCTGCACTATTTTATTCTATCTCCTCAAACGCATGACTCTTTTGATGTACCTAAGGATGCAGAAAAAAGCTGTTTGTTTGGTTTGGAACTGTTTAAACTTGTTTGGGGGAAACTATGAGTTATTCTCAGTAACCCTGAAGGGCTGATCCACACGGGAGAGTAAGCCAGGCTCAGCTTTGGTCATAAACAAAATTCATAGGCAAATTCCAAGTGTTGAAATATCACTTGTAGTGAGAAAGAGCCTAGTTCAACACTCAGAGCCAAAGAGGACTTTAAAGTGCTGATGCTTGGAAACGTGTATGTAAACTAAGTCCATTTCTTACCAGGGTCACTGGGAGACAAATAAACATGGCATCCCTGAACATCACTACTTATCGTGTTTTGTTTTTCATAATATAAATATATTTTATGGCCACCAAAGGATAGCTGGGAAAGTCTATACTGAACAATACCAAGTATCTCCAAGGAGCACTTCTGTCTGTTTTATTTTCTTTGCATTTCTTAGCTCTGCTAAATTAAGGCAATTCCACTTCTGCCAGACCACATCCAACAGACCTAAAAACCAACTGGGGACAACACAGCCTCAGAGAGGGACGTGTGAAAGATCAGCAAGACTTAAGGCTGGGCATGTTGAGGGCTTTGCTCTTTGTCATCAGGGCGGTGCTGTGAGTGCCAGCTGCAGAGATCTCCGGTGACAGGAGGGTCTGTGCAGAATGGGACTGCAGCAAGGGTGCTGTGCAGCAGCTACTGAGGGACCCTGAGCAAGGTGGCAGCAGGACAGCCTGCATTTCTGAAGTTTAGGGGCTGAACACATGTACCATTGACTTAGGAAAGCAATGCAGCATCAGTCATTTTGGCATCCTCTCCTTCTGATTTACTAAATTCCCCAAAGAGTCTCAAAAAAACCCCCCATGCTTCTCTCCTGACTGATTTTCTCTCTTTCCTTACTGCTGTCTCCCATATTGTACCTTCAACCCCACTCTCTTGTATGGAGCAGAAACCAATAAGGCTCTTGCTAGGTTTATGTCTTTACTGTCAGATGTGAGATGGATCATGTTCACTGAGATGTCCAGGGTTAAAATGGGTGAATCTCAACAGGTTCAGATGCTGCTATGACAAATGCCTTCTTTCTGCCACCAAAGATATGAGCTCCTGAAAAACTCGCTTGGAAATGTCTAAAGGAATGTGGGGCTTTTTGTTTACCTCCCTCCTTCCCAAAAAAAATGAAAAAAAAAAAAGAAAAGTGTTCACTTTAGAAGGAGTTGAGGAAATATTAAAAACAATCCCTTTTGCGGAGTTTCACATTTATCAATGCTAGCTGGAAAGTAGGAAGAAAAATACTATTTTTGACATTTGTCATAGATTTGTAGAGAAACTCTAATACACAAGCCTTAAAATTGTAAGGAGGTAAAAAATCCACCCTGTAGATTCAAACCAAAAGCATCTCCAAAGACCTACAAAATTGGGAAGGGTCTGGCAGATTAAGTTTTGTGCTTCTCCCTGTTCGAGTGAGACCACTTTTTAAATTAAAACATGGTACTGTCACTACGAATAACCATGGTATGGTAGTGGAATAAATGTATGGAGAGTGTTGGAGAACAGGAAAGGAGGAATGAGCTCAGATTTGCTGTGCAGCTCTAGCAGCTTGAGATGGAGGGGGCAGATGAGGCATTTCTCTAAGCAGGCTGGGAGGACGTGGCAATGAAAGGACAAGAAACTCAAAGGCAACCGAACCATGCAATCAGTTTTTGTCCTCCACCCTGGCCATCCACTTAGTCCTCCAGAGCTGCCTTGTGTTTCCCAACACCCTGGTCTCAGCCACCCTGCCCCACGCATATACCCTCTCCAGCCTACAGACAGTGCCCTGAGGGAAACACCCTTCCTCCACTGACAGAGAGCAAGTCGGAGACAAAGCAGATAATTTCACCTTGCCTGCACTGTTTGCCTTCTAGTAAAATTGAAACCATTCAAATATAACAAGTTTCTAGGGCTTTTGAGATCTGAGGCTGCTCCAGGTCACCTGAGAAGAGCAGCAGGGAATGTAACATCAGGAGGCAAGGGAATGATGCAGAAAATGATGCACAATTCCTCATGGCAGCCCCGACCGTCACAGAAGGAGTGGTGCTGCCCAGTTTTGAAACCCGGGGTGGAAACTGCTTCTAAAACAGCAGCATAAATTGCTGTAGGAATTAAGGAGAAAAGCAATGGGATGCCATATAATATATGGCAAAAATGGGTTAAACAAAAATAACAAATTAGGGGCAACGAGCTGGCCAAACATAACACTGCTGTCCTCACAGCCCACATTAGGCAACTGAGCTTTTGATCTCTCTTCTGTGTTATAGCAGAATTTATGATATAAAGGAAAAGCAACAGGAGACTCCAACAACAGTGTACATTTTATCTTTCTCTATGCACAGATACGAAGTATGAATAGCATCAAAGAAGGCATGAAAACTATCAAGCCTGGCCTGCATCCAAAGTGAAGGAAATAGCCATCCATCTAGCCAAAGCCCAGACTGATATGTCTATATCTGAGGGGAAAGCAGCACAGCAATCCAGGTTTCCTGTCACGGATGGGTTCATCTGCAGGGCTATGATACAAACTCCTCTTTCTTTTCTCCTCCCCATAACATCTAGCAGAGATGGAACCCAGCCAAGGCCGCGCTTACCACAACAAAGCTGGTCACAAAGCTCAGCAGAAGCACACCATAAAGTTCTCCCTGATGCTTCCAGCTGCAGATAAGCATATCATCTCCTGTACCATCCAAGGTGAAGTCAAAGAGCCTAGACCTCCTCTTACTTACACCAGCCCAACACTGTCCACCACAACAGAGAATCACAAGAAAATTCAGCCCACAAATGAACTCCATACCAATACACAGACCTCAAGCAGATCTTCAAGAAGACAACAACTCTTAAGATTCACAGAACAGCTCCAAGAGCTACAGAAATGCTTGTGATTGTTCATTTTCATGGAAACAGGGTCCTCATTCCCCTCCACAGCAGCTCACCTTGTGCCTTTGTTCATTTTCCATGGTTTGTCTCCCACTTTAGTCAGTGAGACAACATCACTGGAAACTTCTTGTGTTAGATGGAGCTTTAGCTACAGTTTGTGGCACCTTCACCTTCTGCACAATGAAAAATGATGAACAGCGAAACGTACTGCATGTGTTTTTGAAAGCAGGAAAGGGAAGAGATGGGCCGAGAGCAAGCGAAACAGTAGAAGCAAATGGGTCCAGAAGATCCCATTTCCACACAGATTTCTCTCATGTTTAACTAGAGCAGAACAAGGGGTAGGAGATTACCACAGGCACTCAACAGCTGAACAACATTCTCTGGGAAAAGGGTAGCATTCGCAGCTTTCCACTCAGTGAACTCTTTGAGGCAACGTAAGAGTCATTAAATCTTTGGTCGGAAGAATTCCAGTATCTGTTGCATTTCTACTGCTGCCGTCATTAACACGGCCATGTCCATGTTAGCTGGGATCACAAGTTTGTTTTCTCTGGACCGCTTTCACGAATGGAGTAGTTCCAAAATACTAAATGATGTAGCCTGATAGCTCAGGAGGCAGAGCTCCAAGATTCCCCACTGGTTCCCCATAGGAAAAGCCCCAAAGTAGGAAAGCACGTACCAGGGCATAAAGTAAAAAAATAATTAAAAAATCTATTTAAGTCTGAGGACAGAATAAATAGGCTATTTTCAGGTCTGAGGTGCCCTGTGATTGAGTTAAAGCCACTCTTCCTGTCCAGAGGCACAGCCAGTGCTTCTCTCCAGACTGCACAGAGGTGCAGCTATTTAAAGCCACTCAGAGGCCCACTGCATGATGGAGAGCAGCCAGATCAGTTGGGCCTCATCGGTTTTGTTTTCCTTAGACTGAAGCCAGAGTATGCAAAATGACTTGTAAGAGGACCAGGGAAGGGGGAAGGACCGGGCATCCAGCAGTTTCATCCACAACATGCAGAGCTGAGCCTCTGCCTCATTTATATTGCTCTGGGTCAGAGAGAGGGTACCTGAGCAAAGGCAATGGCTGTTTTGCCCCTTGCAACACCCACAGCCCTGCAACAGTTGTAAAACTCTTGGGGTTTACAGTTCAGCCATCAGAACAAGCTGCAGGAAAGTGCTTGCAAAGTGTTGTTGGAGCTGACATCCTGGGCATTATCAAGTTGTTGCCCTGCCTCTGTCCCTCTGTGTGCTTGCACTGCTGCATCCAGGAGCCTTCTCCTATGCAATTCTCACAGCCTGGAGGGACGACCACATCTCCCTGCCTCCACAAGTCCTTATTTCTCACTGTCATGCACTCCAGAAAGCCCATGGGACCTGGGCACGAAAGATCCCATCCCAACAAGTAATACATCACTTTCATCGCTTTGTTTTTCAAATATATTCTTTTGTCAATTTTCATTTTTTTCTTTTCTTCAAGTCAGCCCTCAGAGTGCTGCCAATTTAAGCACCGTGCACATTGTTACAAGAGCCTTTCATTTCCACTTTGCCTGACAGATACCCGCATCCCTCTGACACCGCCTCTGTTCCCCAGCTGCTTCAGATAGCAATAGTTACCCTAAGCGTTTTATGCAGTTATTGAAACCACTGACTAATCTGCCCAGAAAGGAATATCCACTGGGAAAGAATCTGGTTGGGCTCGTGTTCCTTAATTGCTGATTAATTCCAATTATGGTACAGCTGATCCACCAGTACCACAGATCGCCACATCAAAGAGCCAACCAGCAAAGGAAGCCCCTAAGTTAGAACAGCAACAGCCCTGTTGCACACTTCTTTTTAGCTGGAGAGCACTTCATAAACATTAATTTGTTATGCCTCACTCATTCCCTGGGGAGGCAAGAGCTGTCATATTCATTACGCAGATGGCAAAACGCTGGCATGGAGCAGAAACACGGTTTCTCCAAGGTGTCTGAAGGAATTGATGCCAGTCGTGGGCACTCAACAGGGAAGAGACCCAGCTCCTAGACTCCTGTCCTCTCCAGGAGCTCAGAGGTCTAGAAAGGGACAGAAGTGCTTAGTAAAACCAGATGGCTGGGATATGAGAGCAGACACCAAAAGGAGACACAGTGAATAGGAAAACACATAAATGCTGCAGTCTGCAGCTGGGACCTTCCCTGCCCAGGCAGTGCCAACGATGCTCCCCTGCTCCTCAGGGGACAGGAGGAGGCTGGTGGAGGAGCTGATCAAGACTCAGGATAAATCCTTGCTTGCTCAAGTCTCTTCACTCTGCCACGTGCTTCAGCAATACCTTATGCTGTCTAGAAAGGCCAGAGCTGCCCTCCAGGAAGCCCAGGGGCGGTACAAGGCCACGAGCCCGAAGTGTCAGAAAAATCATCCTGTAGGGAAATGCAATTTCGAGGAGTTTACAAGCTGAGGATGGAAACTGAGGAGTGTAGGAGATCTCAGCAGGCAAGGAGGCGCCACACACTACAGAAGAGCTGTAAATGGGAACAGGAAGAGCTGAGGGCAAAACCACAGTGAGAGCAGCAGGAAGCCTCGAGGAACAAGGTTTTCTTGATTTTTTTAGGCTGTTTGGATGCTGCGTTGTCTGGAATTATTGTCCTTCATCTGTGTCTTTCCAGTGCTCCTCCTTGATTGTTTTTGAAATGAAGGCTGCCACCACAGCTCATCTTCTCTGACAATTGCCCCACTAGATGGCTCATGAAATAAATTGCCTTCTGCACCAAATAAATCAGAATAATGTCATTAATCTTCCCAGAGGAAAGCTCCCAGCTCCAGATTTTGATTCAAAACCATGCTTTGGTATCTGCAAGCTCTAAAACACACACCTCAGGGCACAAGAAAGGCTGTCCTTTTCCTAAGGGAAGAAGGTACAGAAAGCAGAGGAATATAGGTTTTTGTTGGGATCATACTGCTCCCAGGGAATGGTTTGGGTAGTGCCAACCAAATGAGTGGCAGATATTTGTGGTGGCCTTCATTCTGCAGCAGGGGAGAAAAGGCTTTCCTCCCACAAAATACACACAAAACACAGTATGTTTTTGCAAGAGAAGGTATGAAATGCAGCCACCAAAGCAGAGATGAGGTGACCAGGGAGGGCTGCTGCTATGCAAAGAGACCCTCACTCCACCCCACAGCGGAGAGTGAGCTTTACAGAGCGGGGAAGGTCTGGCACATCACAGCAGGGCAGCAAATGAAGACCCAAGCCCAAAACACATGGCTGCTGTCAATTAGGAGTCTTCATTCAAAGGAGAGAGGAAAGGTCAGGCTTTCTTTCCTACAAGTTTTTTCCAGCAAGTGGTATAGCTGTGAATTTTCACTCCAGCAGTCAGTTCCAAGCTTAATGAACTAATTGACCACCAGACACTTCTCTGACCCAGTTTCATTTTAAGTCTGAAAATAAGTCTTTCTGTCTCTCTTCTCCCTCTCACAACAAGCCACCTAAATACACAAGGCACTTAAAGGACTTCAGTCCAATCTTACTTCACACCATATAACTCTGTGCAAGCCTTTGTGTGTCTGCCCCACTTGTGTCATTGGCATGTGCTGATCAAATATCAGCAGGGATGAGGGATGGGGAAGGGGCTGGACTCCCAGGTCTCTGGATGGGGAAGCACTGCAACACGAAACCTCCCAGGTATACAACTGTCCAAAATACATCTTCCTTCTGCCAGAGAATTTCACACTTGAGAAAAAAAAAACCAGCTAGCTTTACTTAAAAAAATAAGTTCTTTCCTCTTCTCCATCAACTATCATCAGAAGTTCTGACTGCTACCACAGTCAGGACACATCCTCCTCTACATACACTGCTTCTCGAAGCCAGTGCTGCCCACACTGGGGAAAAAGCATGCAAAAACATGGCATTTTCTTATTTGCACGTGCAACTGAATGTAAGAGATGACAGTCCAAAGCCATGAATTCAACCTCAGCGTCAAAACCAGTCCATGCAGTGAGAAAACTGAGCTGTGTGATACAAAAATTGCCAGCAGAAAGCAGTGAGAACGTGCACACAACCTGCTGCATGTGGTACACGTGGGATTGCCAGTGGGAAAGCGTGTGAGAAAAAAGCAGAGAGTGATGCTGCAGCACAGAGCACATGGCAGGGAGCAGAGGAGCACCAGAGAGGGGCTGGAGAGCGCACGAGCGCACACGTGTGGGGCCGAGAGCACAACGCTGCTGAACATTCACTCTCACTTTACATTACAGATTTAATGGCTTTTAACAGGAGACTTTGTAAGTGATCAGGAATTGGAACAAAAGGAGCAGGGGGAATAATTATTCTAACCAGGGGAGCCAAAGAACACGGCAAAATCGCGTGCTGAGCAATCATGCTAATTAAAGGCACCCAGAAGAATCAGGATAGAGATGCCAAATGGTTTTCACTCTGCTGCCCTAATCCACTAACTGCCTCGTCACTGTGACTCCCACCAGCTGTGAGAAGGACTGCTAAGGGTGAGTTGGTTTGCAGCAATAAAGGATGAAGCTAAACAAGAGACATGGGGGTGCGGGTCCCCTCTGCAGTGGGCTGGAGCAATGCTTGGCCTGCCAGACTGAATGCTGGCTGCTTTACACCAGCAGCCTGCAGGGAACCAAATGCACCCACAGACTCCAGATCAGCAGTAAGGATCTAAACACGCTTACCAGAAAGCTGAACAGGTACTGGTCACTATCAGCATGAAGCTAAACACAACTCACAGCCGTAACTCTGGTCCTTTTGGGCCAGTCAGCTCTTCTGTGTGACTACCTCTCTGCCATAACCTGCTCAGCACAGTGGTCTGTCCTGGGCTGTTTCTGGGGAGCGAGTTTCCAGTGCCACACCAGAGCTCTGGAAGCACTGAACACACTGCTTCCTTGTCTACACAGCTTTAGTCATCACTGGATTGGGTCCACTCAGGTTAGTGCAGAGGCTTTAAAAAGTAAGGCCATTATCTATGCAGTGAGCATCATCCTGGTCTTCCACTGCTTGAAATGCCAGCTGGGGTTCCTGCTATGCTAGCATTAGAAAAGCAAGAAGTGACACAAACATGGACAAATTTTCACCCAGAAAAAGTGAAGAATACAAAGATGTCCATGTTGTAGGAAAGGAAATGAACACAACATTGGTCCAACAGACCAGAGGCTTTATAGACCCAAATAAAAACTCCCATGCACTCAGCCTGGTGTAAAATCTGAGACAGACTCCTCAAGGACCTGAGCCTCACTTTGTTGGGGATGTCAGGGGAAGATCTTCCTCAGACATTGCTGGAGTTCAACAGGGAATTACATGCCAAGGCAGATGGGTGCAGAAAACACGATTAACAGAACAGGACACACAGTGGTGAAATCACACGTTGACTACAAAGAAGTCTCTCTCTGTCCTTTCCAGCCTCCAGAAGAAGGTCCAACTCTGATAACTGCCTGGGTGAAATGCAAGTGCTTTTATCTCCAGCAGTGCAGACCTGGGTTCTGTTGTAGCAGATGCCTGCATTGGCACAGAGTGAGAGCTGTAGGTAGGGGAGGTGGGGCAGCAGAAAAGCAAATGCTAACAGCTGCCATCAAGTAACAGCTTTGTTTTTAAAAAGCAATGTTTTTGTTGTTAATCAACAGGTCCATTAACATGGAACAAATGCCTCTGTAATGGACACCCACAGGATCACAAGCTGAACTATTTGTGTGGGGCATCTTTTGATTGATTCACCCTAAAGAACATCAAGTAAATGAGAAAGGATGTAATATTTCTGCAGGAAGCATTCCACAGCGGATACATTGATTGCGACACTCAGCCAGCTGCTGTGTGCCAGCCTCATCTTAAAGAGACTTCATATTTGACTCTCTAATTAAATACTATGAAACTGAGAAGGAATCAGGGGCATTGGCTAGACTGTGCCAGGTGCTTGGCCCATGGAGGCCTGTATCTCACCAAGGAGGATCACGAGTGGCCAGTGCTCCCTCTCTTTCTGCCCTCAAGCCCTGCTCCTTTGGTCCTTGCCCAGCTGCACAGGTCGTTGCCACTCTGCTGCCTGGCCTCTTCCTGCCACCACTAAATCTTTGAACCAAGCTGAGGGAGACTGCTTAGTGGCACACCAGGAACACAATTCTCCTGACTCATTCATTCAACCCCTACCTGCAACTAATGCTGCAAAATCATGGCTTGTTTTTCCTGTCAATGACTCTCTGACTCCTGCTCTGTCACCACAACAGATCTATTTTTAATCAAGTGAACATCCAACAGAAGGAGGCAGAGTTGAGAGTGAGGAATACCCTGAGAACAAAGGAAGAAAGTCTAGGACCCATAAGGAAACACCAATTAAATGATCAGCTGAATGATTTGCCACACCAGCAATCCCAGCTGGCAGAGATGGCCCACAAGCCAGAGCTAAGCCCTTGCAGCAATCTTCAATCTGCAAAAGCAAGCTCTTTTCCCCACAGACCACACACTGGGCTGACACCTCTTTCATGAGCTGCTGAGAAAAAACATGCTCTTCTGAATGAGCTCTGCAAAAACACAGTGACAGGTCCAGTTCATGAGCAAGCCCTGCCATTACCACAGCCTTGGAGCTGTCGAAGCTGCCCTCAACGAGACCAGCGGGACCAGGAAACCCAGACTGCTGCCACCACTTCTGAAATGACACGCTTATCTCACATGCAAATGAGCCACATAAAGTGAAAGCAGACCCTCCTTTTCTCCTCTGATATGCTCATAAATAACAATAAGGCAAGTTAAGGTCTTTGAGGCAGATGAAACACAGAGGTACAAAGACTGAGCATCTAATTGAAGACAAAAGGAGAAAGCTAAACACTCACCCAGGTCCCACAAGGAGACACAGTTAACTCTCCCCTCCACAGAGAGGGCGTCCAGCCTGTTGGAATAATGACTCCTTGAGGCAGATACAGGGTGCTAGCAGCTATTCCTGCTGTAGCTTCCATCCTTTCTCCCCTTCAGTACCAGCAGAAAAAAACCAACCAAACAAAAAAGAGCCTACAGGTCCCATCCAGGCTGAACTATCTGTGTTATCGCAGCCTCACAGTCAGGCAACCAGGTGAAAGCTGCAGGTATAAGCTTGGCCATGGATATGCTGGGCTCCTGTCCCCTTTCCTTTCTTTTAAAAAATAATTAAATTGAGTTTGTATTGACCACTTAGAAAATGAGACGACATTATACAGGACACGACCCTCCACAATCAAATTAGGTCATTGCAACTTCATAGCCAGCATGGAATATGTAGCCCTGATAGCGAATACGGTCAAGGAGAATGATTTTATGCAGCAAACATTAGAAGAAAAAAAGAAAATGAATGGTGTCAGAACACCAAGAAAGACCAGAGCGTGAGACAAGTTTGGAGCAGCAGGAACAAGCAGCACTTCTGTCTCAGGGCTTCCCTCCCCTTGTCCCCATTCAAAACCTGGTAAGTGCTGGGAAATATCTTTGCTGCTTCCTATCTTCCTTGCTTTCCCATCCCCATAGCTCCAATGGTTTCCAAAAGAGTAAACCCACTATTCACAGAGCAGTTTTACCAGCCGTGGCCCTCCCCGTGTCAGCAAAATGCCCACCAGCAACACACTCAAGGTGCTGAGTTCAGGAGTGCTGAGATCTGTTTAGATAGGGGACTTCACATCCTACTTTTGCTGCAAGTCACCACTTCTGTGTCTATATATACATTGCACAAAGACCATCAGAAAATAAAAACCAAACGCATAGTTCAGCCGTGCAGACTTTCACCATCATGGTCGACACTCTGCTCTCCTCCCACCTCCCTCCCCCAGCTCACATCTCTCAAACATCCCCTGTCCATGCCCTCTACCTCAGGGTGCCTCTACCAGGTCATCTCATGTCCCAGCTCTCTCACCCCCTTCTCCTCAGCACCCAGTTTCCCATAGGAAAGCCCTCACCACACGACTGCCAAGCAAAGACAAATCCATGAGGTGGCTTTGACTCAAACATCCTACTACAAGAGGAGAGGGAGGTATCCAGCAGCCCAGGTGCACATGTAGGTAGGTACATATGGTGATGTGGAGGCCACCAGGTGTTTCTGGAAAGGTGAGCGTGGGTCAGCACCAGGTGTAGCAGTAGTGCTGTTCATCACCCCACCGAGACTGTGAAGAACTGTATGTGCAGCCTGGGCTCTGTGTGAGCTGGGCAGCCAGTACTGCTCTCCCAGGCAGGTCAAAACCCAGCTCAGCACAACTCCCTCAGGACCTGTTTCAGCCCATCAGGTGAAGGAATAAGCACTCAATATATTCATCCTGCTATATGCAGGAAGGACACAAACCTCCCTAAAACCTATGATTTACATAGCAGTCTGTGCCAGTGGTTTCCCAACTACATAATGAGTACATTAACTTCAGCTGAGCTGATTCTCTAGAGATGAAGAGATGGAAAAGAATAATCGAAGCAAACTGTGATAGAGTTTTTGATAAAGCAGCTGATGATCAATAAAAGTTATCTGCAGGGCACAGAGTGTTAATGAGCTACCATTCCTGTAGCAAAGAAACACCTGAGCCCATAGTCCCTGCTCAACACAGCCCACAGAGGTCAGCAAGACCTGCTCCTCCAGGACTGACAAAGTGAGAATATGGGCCACAGAATCCACAGGTTTCCCCTGCTCTCATTCCTGTTAAAAGGGCAATGGTGGGAGAAGGAAAAGAAATAACCTTAAAGAGGAACATGGCTAGAAAGAGAGGAATGAAAAAGGTTAACAGACTGATTCAAGGCTTGAGATGCTATGTTTGGAGGAAAAAAATTAAATTGAAAAGGCATTCATGACCTTCTCAGACAACTCCATTAATTTAAAGAGGCCTTAGAGCTCTGCAGCTGTACCGTGGGCACCTGGCACACCCACAGCAGGGAACAAGAAGGACCAGGCAGCCAGGTTACCCTCTGCAAACAGTGAAGCCAGTGGGGCTACCAGCTTTCTGCAAACAGTGACACAGGGCACAGAACAACCCACAGCACATCCCACAATCACTATCTCATTATCCCTTCCCCCACCACAGTGATGTCACTGCAAAGAATTATTAGGTGTTAAATCTTAACACTTATTAATATCTTAAATTCATCCCTGAAGATTCTAAGGCATTAAAGAGTGGACTTTATAGAGAATTTCTCATACAAATGTAGCCACCTGTTTAACAAGGCTGTACAAGGGAGAGAGCAAGTGGAAAGGAGAGCTTCAAATTAAAGCTACAGAGAAGAGACAAGACTCACATCAGCAGGACATAGAATATCATTACCTCTGCCTGAATTTATCTGTTTCACCGTAACTAATCATTTTACTCTTCCAGAAATGTCCTGAGAACTGTTAGTGACCACAGGGAGCTGCTAGGATCTCTGTATTACATTTCCTCCCAAAGTTCCCTCCTCTGACAGCTCAGCCCAGCCTGCCTACAAAAGGGATTTATTTTCCCAAACCTCACTTAGCCTTCCCGTCCTCAGAGGTTCCAGGGAAAGCTGAGAAAAAATCAGCCAACAGGATACTCTTTCTGGAGTATCCCAAAGGGAACTGAAGGGATGAACAGCACATTAGGATTTCTCCCTCAATTTCTCAAATTCTCACGGAACCAGAGTTTACAATTGCCCTCTGCAGAGACCACGTCAAGACAGATCATTAATACTACCTGACACTGAGGATCTCTTGTATTAAAAAAAGCACTGCAATTACTTAGTTCAAATCTCTGTATTATTTATAAGATCCATATCTATCAGGGATATGGTATTTACACTGCTATGGGGAAATGTAATAAATAAGGCAATAAGCGCTTCCTTCCTCCAGGTCAAGATGAAAGTTTGCATCTTAGAAAGTGGTGCTTTCCTTGGCCAAACAAGGCTTATATCCCAGGCTCCCCACTCAGTTCCTCTAGCCAGAAACTAAAGCCAAGGTAAAAAATAACTGTTCTTCCTTCGAGCCCAGCACTTGGTCTCCAACCAACTCCAACTAGGTGGAATGAGGTCAGCAGAACACCGAGGAGGTCAACAAGGAAAGGTCTCTTCAAAATTAGCCCAGAGAGCAAAGTAGAAACATGTTAGACCGTAGCATGGGTCCCATGAATATGAAGAGGGAGAATTTGACCAAACCTATCTGGAAGTGAGCAAGAAAAGCCCAGAACTGCTGTTTTGTGGGATCGTAATACACAACTGACAGCTCCAAGAACTTGTTTGTCCATCTAAACTCCTGACTCTAAAAGTGAAAGGACTTCAGGTGGTGACTCATAAACGCAACACGGTTCAGCGGGCTGAACACGAGCCACACTGCTAGCTGTCAGCAACCTGGTGTGACCTTGAGCAAATTGATGTCTTTCCAGCTGCCTCTCCTCATCCACAAAGTGGAGATAAAGATGTTTGGCAGCCCCTTGATGGGCTGGAAGAAGAAATGCCTCTTTCCAGGAAATAGTGGAGGTACAGGACACCAGGTTACTTCTCCCTGTTAAAAAGAATGTAAAATACACCCCTTCCCTCAAATACTCAGCTGGCTGCTGTGCTCTTAAGCTGTCCCTGACATTTGGACTCTGTTGGGATCTGGCATGAGAACAGGTCAGTCCCACCCTATCTCTGAAATTTGTCCAGGATTTATTTTTAACAGAGCCCTCTCTGTGGACACAGGATTCATATAACTTCATGCTGAGCTCTGACTCTGAGCAAGCCTCACCTTGGCCGTGCCAATTGCCAAGACCATCGAGAGAACAGGCAGCACAATCTCCCCCATCCTGAACAAAGTGTCTAACATTGGACAGACTTAAAGCACCCTATCTCCTCCCACACGTAGGAAGGAAGCTTGGGGCAGCCACTTCAGATGGAGCTTCTCATACTGTCCAGAACTAACTAACTCATCCCACAGCATAAGACACATCAATCAGAGACCTAAGCTGGGCTTAAAAATGGTTTTTCAAAACCATGAAGCCCTTTGCCAAGCTCTTTACTTTCTTTGGTTTTGGATTGTGAACAATGGGATAGAACAGATGCTGTGGCCCATCTGAGAGAAGACTTGAAGATTGGGCTGCAACTTTATGGTCTTGATCTAGGGTACAGCTTGAAGCACAAGGGTCTTTGCTTTGGTGTACACCTAGATGGCCATCATCTCCCCTTGCTCAGTGCCCCACATCAGTTGCAGTGTAGAGATGTAAAATGACTGATACTTTTAATACAAAGGGCCTGTCATTTATTTATTAGCTGGCAACAGGCCCTGCAGTCCAAGGATGGATGCATTATAAATCAACTGCATTTCTAACCATTAAAAATTCATCCAATTCATAATGTAGGATGCCCATAATTTCCTTATTAGTGTTGAGTGTGAAGGATTTTTCTTTCTCCTCCCTTGGTTTTACTTTGTTTTCCCAAAGATCTTGCTCATCTGAGGATTAGCTCAGCTTAATCCTGAAAGAGGGAGGTGGAGGGGTGGGAAGGCCTGGGGGAAGGGAGACAAGGACTTAAGTAATTTTCTTCCAGTGTTTTCTTCTAATTGCAAATTTGCTGTATATACTTAGGAGACCTAGCTGCCTTCTCTCCTAGTCACGCTTACAGGAGTCAGAGAGACTGCTCGTCCTGAATTTCAGAGATGCTTGTGAGGGAAAAGGGAGTTTTTCTCCCTACAAAAGGAAAGAAAAAAAAAAATGGTGGTGGGACAGGGAAGGGCACTGTAAATTCTGTTAAAATGTATTAGCAAGACAAGAAGCAGTGTCCAAACCTTATGAAACAGTACAATTCAGGTAGATCAGACATACATATACCTATGAGATATATATTTATATAAAAATAAGTAGGTATGGTAACCTTCAGACTCAGCATTCCAATTCATTGAGGAAAAACATGTTAGCAGGGTTGAAAGGTGTGACATTTTTGCACACTCATGACCATGTCAGAGAAAGGCAGGTACTGTGACATCAGCAACAAATGGGAATACGGACCTAACATCAGGAAAGGCTGAGTCTACTCAAGGCTGTAAGTCATCACTGGTTCAAGTACTGCACCCGTATCGACCAACCTTTGCTGCAGATGACAGGACAGCCTGATCATTTATGCCCATACAGAAAATTCTGTGCTTCCCCAGAGCCTCTGTTTGTTCCTCTACCCAGCTTAGGGGCAAGGAGAGCGGACCCGAAAACCAGATTCAGGCAGGGTTCAGCATTAGGAAACTTACAGTTTATTTAGGAATGAGCATGCAGGAATCTAAAAATGGATTATGCAATAAACCCTGCCTTAATAGGAGACAAGCCTGGGCACTGAGAGCAATCCTTACACGCTGAGAATTCAATGTACTTTTCACCTCAAGACACTTGCATACAAATCTTACACCAGCTACACGTGGCAATGGGTTTGCTCAGTTCTCAGCCCAGTCTGTTCACATCAGTAAATCACACTGAGTCCAACAAGGCTAATGCTTTATGCTCAACTGCAGTGCACAACAGATACTTTAGGGAAGGGCCTCAGGAGCACTCCAGTAGAAGTGGCACTTCCCTTAGCAGCAGCATCTTCCTCCATCCCATAGACCCCACTGGCAGTGAACCCGTTCCCTGTACATACTCAGTACCAGTGAAAGCCAGAAGGATGCTGAGGCAGATTGGAAATGTTCAGCAACCAAGAATGACAATTTCTGTGTTTCTGTTATATTGTACATGAAGCAACCAAGCTCTGCTGTGCCTGCCCTGCTGGGAAGCACAAACCATCACTGCCTGTGCACACCATCTCCCCAGAGCTAGCCACCACTCGAGGCTGGGAAACAAAAGCCCTCTTTGACATGAGAATCTCTTTAGGGAGAATATCTTTTTCCATAGGCCTTTCCCCAGCTTTCAGGACTGAATGGGATATTTTGGGCTGTCTCACCCAAAAGCAGCACTCAATGTAGGTTTTTATTTTTTTAACCTCTATTTACGTACAGCTTCTCTTCTGGATCCTGGGCTGTACTTCTTGTCCCATAGGGCCACACTACTAATAATGTTCCTGCTGTGTGTGCAGTCATGTAAAACTGCTTCAACTCCTAAACAATAGAGGCTATTTTTAATTAGGAATTGTAATCTAAAAAGACAAAGAACAAAAAACAAAAGCCTGTGATCTTCTAATCAGAGAGACAGCTCCTGTTCAACCACAATGAGTCTGCAGATGCTTCTAAGAGCTAGATTTTATATCTGAAAACCAGCCCATTTAGACTGAAAAAGTCACAATACAATGTCCTTGCAAACTCTGCGAGCTCCTGGTGCTTTCAGGGGTACCCATAGACAGGTCCCACAGGCACATTCCCCTTGTCCCAGGAGCACAGAGGTACCCTAGCACACAGATACTTTCCCAACACCCAACCGTCATAAGCCACAGTGAACTCCTTGAAAAGGAAGACAAATATCTAACTGATGGCCAAAATAAATTAGCACCATAACCCCACCCACATGCACATACACACACACCAGATATTTATAAAGCAAAATTCACACAATCACTGAGAATATTCCTGAACCCCCTCTGTTGCCCTTGACACCAGGGCTGCCTAGGTTTGCAATGGCCTCAGGTCACACACTATGTCACTATTTCTTGTCTTGCAGGGAAAAAGCCCCAGGCATGAGGAGCATCAGCTAATGAACAGAGCCCTCTTTTTCTCTGGCATGGACACCTCCTGCAGGTTTAAGAAAACCATGGGGTCAAGAGTACTGGACATGGAGAAGCACCAATACCTGAGCACATTGCCAATAGCATAGAGAGTGAAAGCCTGTTTTATCCCCATTTCATCCCACTCCTCTCACCTTGCTACAGCGAGCCTTGACTCATGCCAGACCATGGGCGTAAAGCACATCTGTGCTACCAAGCTCTAGAAATTAGAGATTCTACCTTCGATGGCTTTGGGCAATCCCTAGCAGGGGAACTGCCTGGTCAAGGAGCATCGTGGCACCCATGGCTTTGCCAAAGAAAGGCAGAGTTGCAAGGACACTCAACAGAAGTCCACATGTGCTTCGGCAGCATCAGCTTGGAGGCAGAAGACTATTAGTGCGTAGGTGTCACCATGCAGGAAGATGAGCCACGGGGAACAACGAAGAGCTGATTCAGCAAGTGTTTCATACCATGCCCATCCCTCAGTGCATGGGTGAGCAGGTGGTGAGCACATGCCCACATATGCAGGGATGTTGATGTGGGAGGGGTGGCCAGGAGATGCTGCAAGAGCAGTGGAAGAGTGTGAGAGCCCTTATATGAGACGAGCAGAGGGCTGGATGCAAGATGGAGTATCAGGAATAAACGTACACATTTTCCATGAGATGGTGCATGTCTTGGGCAGTCCAGTCCAACCCATGGACACTGCAGGAATGAGGCTGCCAGGCAGCGAGAGCAGCCTGCGGCACGAGAGCCACGCCAAACCCAGAGGAAGCCAGCTCAGGGCCTCCTCGCATCTGGCTTGTTCAGTGCTTGACAGTTCATACACCACGGCTTCCTTTTCTGAAATCACTCAAGCAAACCAAACTTGCTTGCTGGGCCCTCAGACTCTGAGATTAAACAGTCCAGAGGAGATACTTTTAGGTCACAGGAACAGGCAGAGTTCTGTCTGAGAAAATTCTTCCCTGTCCACCCTTTGATGACTGTATCCAGGAGTATTTCCAACATCAGGGCAGCCTTTCTGGATGCAGATCAACATTAGAAGCCCAAAACCACGTTCTATTTGATTTAAGGTTTTCTCTTCCTACTGGATCCTATCACCAGGAACATCCCTGCCTAATGTGTTGTCACCTTCCCAATGCATTGCCAGTATCTCCTCCCCATGCCAGTGCTGGAGCCTGCTCAGCCCGCTTTGATCTCAGGTGTTGCTACAAATACCTTCAGCAAACACACATTAAAGTAATAGAAATAGGATCTAAACCTCAAGCAGCTGTAGCAAATAATCAGTTTGTGTGCAAACCAAGTTGCATGCACATCACATCTCAAGCAAGGCAGGGCTTCCCAGCTGGCTACAGCAGCTCCTTCTAAGCAGGTAGGGCCAGGCAAATCCACATATCCCATCCTTCCATGCTGCTTTTCCTTCTCTTAGTACAACCACACAGACAGCATCTGCAGACCTGGCTAAGAGGCATGGTATATATGATGGATTTTGCCAACCTTTCCAAGACAGCCTTAAAAACTCTCACTTCTGTAGCATCATCATGGCAGGAAGGTCTGAAGATTGACTCACTGAGCATAGGGTTGCAACTCAAAGTACAGGTGAAATAGGTGGGATGGGCACTCTGCCTCTGCAAACACAGGCTGGACTTCTAGACTCTGGAAAATACAGATACTTCTTCCGCTTGCTTTTTAAGAGCTGGATGAAATGACACAGAGCATAAAACAGCCACAGGTAAGAAAAATCATCCGAGAGGGCTGGTAAAAGCTGAGCACGTCAGATCAAGTCACACTGGCCATAACATCTCTCCGTAGCATGGGCAAGAGGATAAAAAGTCAATGCTGGGCACAAGATAAGTTCAGTTCTGCTCCAGTGGGGGAAAGAAGTAATCATTTTGATTGCTCACATTTTTATTTCAGATACCTGCAACATCTGCTCTGGAAGCAGCCAACCAGAGCCTATGGGGTCTCTTCAATATCCAACTCACTTACAGGATGCTCATGTCAGCACTTGGGATTTCAGAGTAGCTTCTATGAGAGGCAACCACAAACCATAAAGAAGGGAAATTTGGAGCTAGAAGGTCACCACAGGGACATCCAATCCCTTCCACCTGCTAGCAGCTTAATGTTGAGGACAGGGCTTTTCCACAGACCCAAGTGAGAAACCCAGACTTTGTTAGAACAAATGAGGAAAACCAGAGCAGGGTAGCAAAACACACATAAATGAGTGTACAGCTACTCACAGGTCCTCATTAAATCTTCTAAAAGTATTCCTTATGGGTTGACTGAGGAGGACAAGACCATATGACAATGAGGAGCCACAGTGCAGGAGAGCATTGACCCATAAATGCCTGCTTCAGAGAAGTAATGTGCACTGTGTCCTGCTGGAGAAGAGCCTGGGGCTTTAACATTAGAGGAGTGAAGAGAAAAAGAGAAGTTTGGAGAAACTGGAGAAACAGCAGAGACCTGTGGGAGGGACTGAGACCAGTACAGCCTGGCCCCAGGCTGGGCACTGGGCAGTGTTGCTGTCACTTCACACTTGGATCCACATTACATTGCATGAAAATAATAGTTGAAAAATCCTCTCAGCCCTGGGAGGGACAGGGAAGGAAAAGTTTCTCTTTTCCACTACCAACAGGTTCAGTTTTCTTCTTTAGCCAAATTAAACTGCAAGCATTTATGGCTTTATTTTTATGTTGTTGTTGTTTTGTTAAAAAAAGGGAACATGAACTGACCAAAAATAGAAATGCTGCATATTTTTTAGCTTCCCATACCCAGGATTAACAAAGCACAGTAGGCAAACAAAAAGAATTTGCAGTGGCAAGGGTAAATATTCTTCCCATTTTTGTTTTCAAGACCTACTAGAAGCAGAGGTAAGGCAACCTATTTGTTTTAAAAATATTATTTTTGAAATGACCACAAGGTTCCTTTTAAACTGCACTGCAATACAAGATAAAGACAGGGTACTGAGTGAAAGAGTGCTGATGGCGCTTTTATTGTGTCGTTTGCCTTGTTTTTTTCTGAAGTACTTCTTTTGAGACGATTACCACGTATTTACAGTTAGTGTAATTATATCTAATTACTTAATTAGCATGAATATGTGTAATTACTAACTTCGAATATGTAATTATGTCAGGGCAGCCTATAATAAATGAAGTTGAAAAAAGCCCTCATTAGGACTCTATGGAAGGACGGCTGCTCCACCCGTGTGGAGAATGCATCCCAGTCCTCAGACTGCGCCAGTCCTGGAAAGCACAGCCAGCTCTGGTCGTGTCTGGCAACAACCTCCACCAAAATCAAACCACTTGCCCCAAAAGTCTAGCTTCACAGCGCTGGCAGGAACTGAGCATCCGCTGCAGGGAGACAGACAGGGAACTGCAAAGGATCTGCCCTCCAGATTCAGTTTCTCCATCAAGGTTTGAATTTTTTCCTCTTGTCATTCTTGAGAAGACGTTTTTGATCAGACAAGAAATATGAGGGAACAGCAAGTGCAAAACTGCGCTGTGGCATTTGAGTAAAGTTTGAGAGATCGATCCAGGAACTAATCTTCATCTAATGCATTGTGCTGACAATAAATTGCTACTATTAAAGCAAAACAATCTTCCAAAATGTTTCTTCTGAAACATTACCAGTCTTTCACCACAAAAACTCCCAGCTACTCATAATTATGCGTTTTGCAAATTGGAATCTCCTGAATATCAGGAGATGGAGCTAAGGTTAAAAGTTGCTGTTAGTGCCAAGAAGCATATGTATGGAAACATAATCCCACTAACAGTCTTATGAACTTATTTCAAGCTGATGCTCCCATTTTTTTCCACTGGTGAAGAGCTATCTGTTGTAATGAGCAGACTTCTCCTGCTAAGAAGGACTGAGAGCCATTTTCTAGACACAAATGAAGCTAAACTGGATCACGTTATCACATTTTGCATTACCAAAACCCCTGACCGTAGGTTGAAGCTATGTGGTCCTACACCCTATCTTCTCATCACATAGAATATTTCCACAGTGCCTGTTCCTCAACAAGTCCTGTTGTTCTCCTCTCATCTGTTGATTTCCAAATATAGAGAGGTGAAAACTCTTCACAACCTGTTGTTCCTCCTGCTGAAATCTGCCAAGCATATATGCCACTTGATTTCTCTTCCATGCACAGAAGATAGGAGAAAAAGACTATTTCATCTTAATCTTCTGAAATCGATCTGTGGTTGGACTGTTCCCAGTTGCCAATTCTTTGTTTAACCTTCCAGGTAGAGTTGAGGATGGCTGAAAGAAGCATTGGTTGCAAAGCTTGGTGCTGCCCAGCATGCCATGCTGTTACAGGGTAAAGACACGCGAAGCATCTTCTCAAAGACTCTGTGCTTCATCACAAGAGATCTGTCTCTTCCATGGCTCTTTGAGAAGCCCTCAGCCAGAAATGGAAAGAAGACCCCGAGACAAGCTTGTCCCTCCTGCTCCTCTAAATCAGGCAGTAGCAGAAAGGGATAAGAGACAAATCTCGAAAAGTCAGAGGTGAGAGCTGACTCCTGCACCCTTCATCGCATTGATGAGAGGACAGCACATTCCCAGGGAGGAACACAACTCCTTCTCCTTGAGGACACATTAACAAGAGGAGCCCACAGGACAGCATTGCACAGCGGGAGCGAGAGGGGCTGCAGCTCTGCGGGCAGTGAGCTGCTCTCCATATTTTAGCTGCAATTCCATTATGCAGAGCTAAGTGGCTGGGAATAAACATCCGTCATCCCTGCATGATAAGCGATGTTTGCTAGTATAGAGGGTGACAGAAATCTATATCACATCAATGCACTATTAATACTGCATTAAGCACATAGAGTTTGCTCTCCTCATTGCAGCACAGTAATGGGTATCGGCATGTCCTTAACCCAGACAACATCCAAGAGCACAGGGATGCAAGAAGAAGGAAGGAGAAAAGCTTCACGATGGAGAGAGAGAAATTGCTTGCTGAAGATGTTTCTCTAGCAACACCTCAGAGTGAAGGAGAGACGCTGGGTGCCACAGAGCACCTTTGCTGACAGGTGGACAGCAGCTCGGTGGGAGGTGGGTAGCAGGAGAGAAATGATAGCCTGCATCACTGCAGACTCAGCTGGGCATCGAGGCACTCCCCAGCCCAAAGGAGCTCTCCTCTTTACAAGTGATAGCAAATGAAGAAGTGTTTGTGTCCAAGCTCTTCACAGGGGAAAAGAAAACCCTCCGGCATGAAAACCATTGGGAAAAGAGGAGCAACAAATATTCTCCAGCTCAAGTTTAAGTTGAGCAGAGCACATCACATCAAACAAACCCCTTATAGGTAAAGCTCCCCAAAGCATGCTTAATTTAAAAGTTGAACTATGAAACTTTCCAGCCTCAAGCAAAGCCACCAGTGAAGTCAGAAGTTTTGTTCAAATAAAGTCTTGGGGACTAAATACAAAACACACACCAAATTCAACCCTGCCTGAGGTCTTGAAGCCTGGGTGTTGCCCTGTGATAAGCAAATCTAAAAAACACAAGGGCTTTCAGCCTGCCACACAGCTGTGGTTCACCTTTTGTGAGTACCCAAAGGGAGAACCTGTAGGGGAGGACTTGGTTTCAGCCCCGTTGCCTCTCAGCCTTGGGAAACCTGGAGCTCAGAGGTGGTGAGTTGCTGTGGATTTCCAACTGTGGACAGCTGTCACTAATGCTGCTTTTTCCCCCCCTGTGGCACCTTCCATGGGAGAAGCAGTTCCAGGTGCCACCCCCAAGCATCTCTGTGAACTCTCCAAATCCTAATGAAACAGCCCAATGAAACTCTGAGGCCAAATCCTGCTGCGAGCGACCTCCCCTGCAATCCACCCTCCTCTGACAAGCCCTGCAGGGCAAACACTCAGAGCAAAACTTAATCCTTTGAGGTTTAAGCTCTGCTACTGCACAGCTGCCACAGCACCCGTGTCTTGAAATGGTCGGCGCATAGATTGAAGAAAGAGATTCCAGAGAGCACAGGAGAGGAAAAACAGAGCAGGGGAGCCCCACCCTCCCAAGTCATCAGAGTTTTTAAATCATTCTGAGATGAGGTGCTATAAGAAACGTAAAATATGTAATTAACAACACAGAAAAACATGCTACATTCAGCTTCTCTGCTCCTGCCTAACCACCACCCTCCTCCTCCCCTGTCTACAAACAGGCCAAATTTAGCTTATTAAAATGAAAAACCAAGGGAAAGCCGGGCACATCCACTGTGTCCACCCCCCAGCTCTGGCAAGTGAAGCACGGCGATACCAGCCCAGGAGGGTTCATGGCAGGGGCTGCCGAAGGGACGCTTTCATGGGATCAGCGGCTGCGGCTCCCCTTCCCCTGATGGCAGGAGCAGTGGCCAGGGAGCAGCACGCTCCTGCCAAACACTTAATGCTGGATGAGTTTCCACAGGTTGGGAGGAAGGCCTCCTCCTCCCTGTTTCCAGGGGCTGAATTATGTCTCCTGTGCTCATGAGTCAGCAGCAGCCAAGGAGAGCGCAGAGGCGACTTCAAATGCAGCACTCCCTGCTTCTGCCTGGGCTACAGAGATAGCACCAATTGGGGTTTTTTCCCCTCTTTTTTTTTTTGCAAGCTTTTTATTTTTTCCAGTTCTACCCAGAATCAAGACACACCAAAAGGATGAGCGTTAGCAGAAGAAGAACATAATCCAAACCTCCTGCATTGCTCAGCTTGCATCTCTGAGCTGATAAGAGGCCTGGGAGAACTCAGCTACTGGCTGCGAGCCATGTGTCAGGGAGGGCTGCATCTCACCAATTGCACGGGAAGCAGTGAGAGACTCCCAGGAAAGCATTCTTTTACCCAGAGCTTTTCTTTTACACTCAGAATTTAGGAGCACAAACCAGAGAGGAACACTTGATCGCACCTGCTGTTCTAATGAGTCCTGTTCACAACCCAGATTTACACGGGGAAGCTGCTAGAGCTTTACAGAAGCCCATGAAAGCGAGACAACCAGTATCTAAGCCTCCTGTACCCTTTATCTCCACGCATCTGCCCCATCTATGGCCACATGTCCTAAGCTTCTCCCCAGCCCACTGGGGAGCCAAGGAGGCAGCCCAATGGCTGGGAAACTGCTGGAGGAAGAAGGGGAGGCAGGTCCCTTCCCCCAGCCAGGTAGGGGTCACTTCCATCCCCGCACTCCCATGTGGCTCTTGCTCATGGCTGTGACCTTACGGATGGAGCTGGTGAGGCAAAGCCTGGCTTCAAATGGGACTTTCAGGCAAGGGGGGAAGGTGACTGGTGGGTGGCGGAGGGAAGGTGAAGGGAGGTGAAGGTGAGGGTGGAAAGTCTTCTCTGGAAGCATCTACATGTATGTTGTGATTTTTGAGACCTGAGATTCACTTTGGTTTCTGGACCATACCAAGAACCGCTCTCCTCAAAAACCTTCTCTTCTTCCTCACCCTCCTAATCTCTTCCTCCCTCTCCCTCCTTTCCCCAAACCCCTCGAACCCATCCCCCTGGTCCTCGCAGGGGGCTCTGGCCGGATCGGGCACTCACACGTGTCTGGCTTGTGGCAGTTGTGACCTTGCCGGAAGTACTGGGGGTTCTCGATGACAGGAATGCGGGTCATGCCGATCACCACCGTGTCCGGGCCAGCGTCCAGCGACGAGGGCGTCGTGATGCCGTGGTTGATGTGGTGGAGGGGACTGGCTGAATCCTCCTCTCCGCTGATCACC
The DNA here is from genome assembly GCA_033558185.1 of Dromococcyx pavoninus. Classification (NCBI taxonomy): domain Eukaryota; kingdom Metazoa; phylum Chordata; class Aves; order Cuculiformes; family Neomorphidae; genus Dromococcyx; species Dromococcyx pavoninus. The sequence continues at coordinate 669,500 of JAUMJL010000721.1, forward strand.
GCAACAGGACCTGCAAACACCACACACATCTGTTGGCACAACAGGGGAAAGGGGATCTGTGAGACCTGTTGACCACGCGGGTATGGATCACTGTGGGCTGGCAGCAGATCACCACCAGCCCCTAGACAGGGTGCCTGTCCCAGCACTCCTGGCAACTGTCCCATCCCCAGGGCTGGTTTCTCCAGGCAGTTCACAGGGCAGGGATGACACCTTAAGTTCTCCTTCCTGGTTTTGGGGTACCAGGCTAACAACCCTGCAGAGGTTAAAGTAGCTACAGGTGACACCTGTGAGTCTTGCACAAAGTCCTCTTCTAGGGCTGTCACAAGATAGATCAGTCACCGTGGTGCCTGCATACCCTGGAATCATGAGCTTGGCAGAACACATAACGGAGCTCAGACTGGAGAAACATTAACCCCAAAGATCTGTTTCACCCCTAAACCCTATTCACACCATTTATTTTACCCAATGTGTTGCCCATCTTGACTCCCCTCTTTCCGTTTCACCCGGGCACACACACAGAACCCTTCAAGTCAGGCTGATACCAGCAGAGACCCCGATGTGCTGGAGCAGATGCTGCACAGTTCATGTTGTTCCCCTTCACAACAAATGTAACACCTCTCGCTTACCCTCCTGACCCCAAAAAGATCACAGCACCATCAGACAGCCAAGGAAATGAGGCAAAGTAATCAAATCCCCAAGATGGGAACAATGGAAGTCTCTTATCCCTAACCAGCCTCTCTGGTTTTCATTAATTGCTCTCAGTGGAGCAAGAGGACAGAGGTAATTTCCCATAAGAAGATCCCTCTGCCATACTGGCACTCCTTAGGGGTCACAGACACCTCAGGACAGCAGACAGGAGAGACCTCAGCAAGATATGGAGAACACAATGCCACAACCTTTAGACTGGGCTGCAACAGAAGACGCCTTCCTCATCTCCTCTAATTTATCTGCCACCATCTCAAATACTTAACTCCCAACTCCCCATCTGCTGTTCATTCGTGGGACCTGTAATAGATCCCTACCAGGCTGAGAGGAACATCGTAGAGAGCTCAAAGTGTTCCCTCTGCACTGACCCCCACACAAAGTCCTGAAGTTGCTGTTCCATAAGCACAGAGCCCTCAGCATGGACCATGTGCCTTCCCCAAGTCTCCCAGCACCGCCTTACACATCATTGTCTAATTCTATAGAGCAAGCTCCCAAAACACACAGCATGCCCAAATGTACCCACGTGAATGTCTCTCTTGCAGGCAGCCACTCATCAACCATGTCCTGGCTCCTTCAGCTTCCTACCTCAGCCATGACTCCTTACAATCAGGTCCTTGCACCTAAGAGCATCACTGCTCTAATCTTGCCCTAATCAATGGCAAGCTTGTTCTCATAGGTAAAATAAAGTGATGAAGGAAAGAACAAACATACCTGCCAGCCAAGGCCTGCTTCCCACACAGAACTATTTCACAACATTTAGCTGTACCCAAATTTTTGGCTTATTTTAGTTTTAGACCTTGTAACTTCAGTCTTTGCTACCAGCTGCCAACGCTGGAAACCTCAAGGAACATCAGCCCTCAATAGATTATTCCTGACTTCCATGTATTGTTACCCAACCTGCAAACCAACATCACAAACACTTCCATCATGACATGAAACTCTACAATCCATGCTGCAGCCATTCGTGCTGCGTAAATACAGGATACTGGAGAGCTGGGGGACCACAGTGGAACCTTCCATGAGGATCCTGCTTATATAACCACATGGGAAGAAAAGCCACACTCAACTAGAGATGCTTTCCTCCTGTCTGGATGCTATAAGGGGCTATCAGAACCTCAAGAAAAAACAAGAAGGGATGCTGCACTGAGGCTTCAAACCTGTTCACAGAGGCCAGTCTTTTACCTACATTGCACAGAAAATACCTCTCTCCCATTAGTAATTTATTTCTAACTGCACAATTACTTTATTATGCAGCGCTAGCAATGAAGAGGGGCATCTTCAAACTGTTTGACTGTGCAGAGCTTCTGGAAGAACCAGTCAAACACTGGCTCCATGCAGTCATTCTGCCTTCAATAACCTAGGCTAAAGGCTGCTCATTTTCAGAGATTCAAGTATTGTTTGTTCTTCCAAGTGGGATATAATAAAGTTATCATGCAATTAGCAGAGTCCTGGCAGCCATGACAGGTGCTTTAGCCACAAAGAAAAAAAAGGCTCTCCTTTTACTGTGAATTTCTTCTGGCAGGTTCTTGCTTTTTTTTTTACACTACTTCCCAGGCCCATGTAACTTCCAGCTTTTGAGACACAAAGGCAAAATTCATCTCCCTCTGTTGGGACTACACACACTGTATTTCTCCAAACACAAAAAGCAAACAGGCAATTTTGGTTTGAATGACTTTTGTTCTTTCATTCTGTCAAGTCTTTGCACGCAAACCAAGAGGATGGGGTTTTGCATGGTGTGCACGTCCAATTGGCCATCCTCTGTATCACTGACCAGCCCAGCTCTGATGGGAAGGGGTGACCTCTTTCAAGGAGCAGTTCACTAAAGAAGTCATAAAAATCTGACTAATGTAAATAATTTGAGAAGGGACCACAAAGATCCCCCTTGCAGCAGAGCAGTGGGAGAGGCTGAGGGCTTATTGCTGTCCCTCAGCCAAGACGTGGCTTCAAAGGAAGGTACCTAATCACACAGTAGGATGTGAAAGGCCTCTCTAGTGAATGATATGAAGAAAGTCTTCATTGTCTTCTGCTCTGAGAGCAGAAATCACACTTTTGTGACAAGGAGCGAAGAGGATATCTCCTAGAGCATTAGCGCTGAAGGGAGACTGTTGGTTTCATAACTAACCATGGCACATAGGCCAGGCTGGCACAGACCCTGCCTGGGGATGCAGTTCTCGAGGGCTCACAAAGCCCCTTCAGCTCACAACCCTTACTGTCATTGATTACACAGCAACTCCTTATTTTTAAGGAACACAGATCACAGCAGTGTCCCTCTGGCACAAGCAAGTTAGAAGGACACAGCTACATCTAAAAGAGTAGAGCATCGCCAAGGAGGTCAGGTACTTGCAAAACTAAGCACAACCAACATCTGTTTCTTGACATTCTGATGGCAATTTCCTTGCCCATAAACAGATCCAGTCTGACCTTCTTTACATTCTACAGGTTTTTTTTTTCCTGTTGCTCACTTCTTAGCAGAATTTTCTACATATGTTATCCCTAGATTCACAACCCAAACCTGTCCAAGAGCTAGGAGGGAAGAAGTAACCATTCCTCAGCTGATCCACAGTTGCACCAGTCCCCAGCAAACACTGGGTCCTGTGAATGGACTCAGCCATTTAGTCACTCAGCTCAAGTCAATGCTGCCGTTCTTGGACATTTACAAGATCAACTAATCTTCATAAGCCTCAGAGCCAAACTTTGATGCTCCATGACCATCTCAGCCCTTCCTGTTTCTACAAAAGTAGAAAACCTCAAGAACTGCCGAGGCAGTCACAGCCAGGGCACCGCAGGGACAGTGCAACTCATACAAGTAAATTCTACCTTGTAATAATCCAGAGAGAGTTTACTGCCTCTGACTGTATTTCCCGGTGTTTGAAAACTCATAATAAATCACATTCTCAAGACACCTAAGGAAGACACCTCATGGGTGTAATGTTTTCAAGCTTTCAGAAACACTCCTGATGACAGTAGGCACTGAGCTGGCATGATCTACAACATATCATTCAGCCAATTCATCCCAATATGCTCAACAGGATACAATTAGATTAAAGACATTATTTGCAGCTGAGGGCTTCTCCAAGTTTTCCCTATTAACTTAGGTGGAGGTGAGGGGTTCAAATCTGGACAACATTAACTTTGTACAACAGCAGTCATGGTTCTTTATGGCTTTAATTCTTTCATCAATATCCTTATTAGTCCCTTCCAACTCAAGATAACCTATGACTCTACGATTTCCATCTCTTCTGGCTGGTCACTGCTGAGATCCAGCTCCCTGATCCAGATCCATGTGGCCACTCTCTTGCCCCTTTGAGACTCATTCGAGTGCTGAACTTCCTGCACAAGCCTGAGACAAACTTTAAAAACATCATTGATATCTTGCTATCAAGCAGTCACCGATCACTTTTATAGGTTTGACTATTGCTCTGGCACTCAAAATATGTAGTCCCATTAGTAACTCCTGGGAATAAAACAGCTACCTAGACTTCAACTCTTTTAATCTATCTTGGCAATAACATATATTTCTTTGATATTAAGTAGGTAAAGAGGTTGAGTTTCTGATGTATAATGCTGATGAATGGCTTTATTTGGAATAATTCTCACCGGTTTCAGTACTGCATTTTCCAGGTAAGGTTAAAGGGAAAAATGGAGTAAAAAAAAAAATTAAAAATTAAGTTTACTTTCCACTTGACAGAGGAATGGGCAGACACACAGAGGAATGAAGCCAGTTTTGTACTATAAAAATGCAGAATAATAGTCCAGGGTAGCCTGGGGCAACTTCTGATATACCATCCTATGACCTTAAAATACAATATAAAATATTTTGGATCTCCCTTGAGATTCTAAATCTAAAAAGTGATGCAGCAGATTTTTTTTGGTGGCTCTTCTTCCATCCAATCAGAGTTCTCACCAGCCTGCAGCATCCACACTGCCTGCAAGGACAGAGTTGAGCTGTTCTCCATGCTAACCTCATGCAGCTTTCCTGCCGGGGAAGCAGCAATGACAGAGCCACAGAGCTGTGGGAAAAGGCTGGGCAGATATTAAGGATGTCCCAGGGCTACCGCTGGAGAAAGAGGTGGTGGGGCCCTGCTCCAGCCCAGCAGCACAGCTACTGCCAACCTGCCCTGTTGCAACACCATTGGGACAGTCAACCATGATGATCAGAAAATTAGGGTCAAAATAAATCTGATGTTACCCAAAGAGCAGCAAGGCAGCCTAACAATCACTGCTTTTGGAAACATCACGAGGAGCCACGTTGCTCTGCCTTCCCTTCCACCTCCTCCTCCAAAGCCAACTCCTCCTTCTCAAGAAAGACACCTTATTCAAACACCACCATTGCTGGTCTCACTTCTGCCCTCTTTTCTCCCCCAGCCTCTTTGTCAGACTACGCTCCTTCCACCCCATCAACGCCTCAGCTCTTCTCCTTACTTTGTTTCCATCCAGATATTATCACTTTTGCCTATACTGAGGCACTTCCAGGTTGCCCCAAAAGCTTTGATTTTCAGAAAATCTCCTATTGTTCTCTATTCAGCCCTTTTTCCCGTGGTTAAACTGGAGCTTGGCTTGGTGTTTTCCTTCATCTCCTTGTTTACCTGTAAGCTCTATGAAACAGGATATACCTTTTAGCCCATGCCTGTGAATCGCTTGGTTCATTCAGTGTTATATGTACAACTTGTTGCTTAAGAAAAATAAAGCAAATAATAATAAATAGCTCAGGGAGCCCCTGTTTGCATAATCACATCATAACTCTAAATTATTTACCAAGGCTAAGAGCTATGCTTTTGATAAAACACAGGCTCAGGAATACAGGGTACTTTATAAATAACCACAGATTAGCGAAAAGAAGATAACGGTCACTTCATACACATCCATAACATAATGAATGCTCCAAGCAAACAGGTGAACAACAACAAAAACTCCAGCCTGCTATCACAGTAACCTCTCCAAAGCAACAAAAATGATCAAAGGTGTAGAAAACATGACTTCCAAGGGAAAACTGAAAGAATTATGCTTTGTGTTGAGAGAAGAAAACTGAAGGAACACGTGATAACAGCCTGCAAATATGTAAAAGGTTGCAGCAAAGAGAAATATAATAGCTGTTTTCCATGACCACTGGGGATAAAACAAGAAATAATAGGTTTAAATTGCACTGAGGGAGATTAGGGTTTGAGTGTTTTCCCTAATGCCTGGCAGTACGGATGGTTGAGCACTGGAACAGATAACCCAGGGACACTGCGGGGGCTCAGCGACTGCTGAGCTGGGAAGGGAAAGGTTAAAGAAACTCCTTTCAAGGACGGTTTAGCTACAGGGTCTGAGTCTGCTCTGAGCCCTCCCAGTGTGCAGCACTTTTCACCTCCAACTGTGTTCTTTCCTTTTCGATGCTTTCAAAGAAACTCCAGGCAGGTACCTCGCAGACCAGGTTTAGGCAGCCCCCGAGGCACCATGGGTGCAGCACTGGACCAAGAGAAGGCCATGATCTCTCCATGTTTCAGAGGGGACAACTCCATCCACATCCACATGCTCAGGACAGAAACTGAGTTTGCTGAAGCAGAGCACGATGAGGTGAGTGCTCAGGGCTGCACGGCAATCCCCCTCGCACCACCAGTCGTGCCTCTGGGAGCTGTTGCTCAGAAATCATTTTTTGATCAAAAATGATCACTGCAAGAGCTAATTGTGCCATCCACGTTTGCCTGTGTGATATAAAGGAGCCATATAATTAACCTACTTAATTAGGAACCGTATATGACCCATAACTAGAAAAGAAAATGCTCTCCTAGTAAAGTGGGTCACCATGCATTGTATAGCAAGCACTGAAGCAGACCTCATTAAACTCCAATATATATTATATATAAAATCCTTCCTCCTCTGACTTCAAACCTCCGTTAGTACTTCCATATTTCCCTGATCTTAATCTTAAATGTTGTTCTTCAAAGAGTCATATCGCTGACTGGCAAGTAGTTTAATTCCAAGGCAGGATCTCTCAGGATCTATAACTTTACAAAGTTATAGATACACACACATACGTTTATTTTTAACACAGATAGAAAAATAACCCCAAACTTCAACTTATCCAGAAAAGAAATGAAAAAAATGTTAAAAATTCCAACCTTTTGCTGGAGCTGAAATCAAATCATCCCCCAGAGCTGATCTCTGTACCATCAGGGGAGGGAACTAAAACTCATAAAACAATAAGCAAAAGCACAACAAATACAATTAAAAATCTAGCCATGCTTAGAGCGAGATTGTATTTACTGTCTCATAAAGAGAGCCTTGTCCTGTCAGGCAAACAAAAGGAAATCAATTTCTTAATTTTTATTGGCAGATGTGGGCATGGGGCCAAACCAACACTCAGTGCCTGCACAGGTCCTGCTTGGAGCCAGACTTCCGTGGACCCCAGCCTGTCCTCTGCCCTCCCACAGTGGGAAACAGTCACTTCTCCTCATCCCCAGTGTCAACAATCACGTAGCACCTCCTCCCAAGGCACAGCAGACCCCTCGCTTGTACGGAACACTGGGCTTTAACCAAAGACCTCCCTAATTCCATCTCTCTGCACTTGCATCATCACCACCACCTCAATAATGTCCAAGCAACTTTTCCCACACCTATACAACTCAGTCACCCTGCCCCAAATTCACCCTGGGATATCCTCACATCCTTGCACGACCCCTGCAACACACCACAGGAGCCGGAAGGCCATTCCATGACCACCAGTGGAACCGGCAAAGGTGCCGACCTCTCCTCTGCCGTGGTCCATGGGGCAGAGTCTTCCAACAGCTTTTTAGGGAAACAGCACATACTAAAAGCCATATTCTTGAGTTTTGTGGACAGGTGAAGGCTCCAAGAACAAAAATCTTAACTCTCAAAGAAGACCACTTCAACTCCTTGACTTCCAGCCCCTCCATCAGCAAAGGCAGGGAAAAAATGGACAAGCAGCAATCCATTTTCCCTGCTCCTGAATAATGTGATGCGTTTAGCACCCTGACCATCTCAAGGAGATGATAATCTCACTGCACTTCAGGACAAAAGGGAATGAGAAGCAAGCCTAGGTGCCCTGCAGCCACCACCACTTGGGTTGGACATGTGGTTCTTCCCCAACCCTTTTGCCACCTTCCACCCTCTTATAAATTGCAGATGCATTACAGTATAAAACAGGGCTGTAAGATCCATTGTCAGTGGGCAATCTCTACGTAAGGTGATCCTTAAAGCACTTTGGGATCTTTCCCAATGAAACAGTCTGTCAAAATGCTGCCGTTTACAAAAGCCCATTTCGCTCTTTACAAATTGACGTTTCCTTCTCTTTCTGATTTTTTCAGGCGTTCACAGAGGTAGAAGACAACTCTTGCTGCAAAGAATGACACAGCAGCCTGCACATTCCACCTCTTGCCCATGCCAGCCTCCAGCCACCAGGGCAGTCCCAACACGGAGCATCATTCCAGACCTAATAGGATAGAGAGGGTCCCCAAACCTCCTCCAGGCCTCCCATATCCTTCCCCTCTCCACCTTTCTCAGGTTTATTTATTGAGCTTAGACACAAATCCTATAAGCACTCACACTCAGGAATCGAAACATTAAGATCAAATCATATAAAATATAAAGTCAATGCATATGACAGCACAAATGCATAAATCCAGCAGAATAAGCAACAGAAAATGCTTGCAGTAAAAACGACGAGACAATCTGATAATTAAAAAGGAAGGGATCTGACAAGCCAGGGCCGTGTGTGACAGCAGAGCAAACCAGCACCCACAGGAAGGCAAAGCAGGAATTTTTACATCTAGGCTTAAAGCTCCCAGCCCAGTGGTTCCAAACCTCCTCAACTCAGCAAGCATATAACCAGGAAAGGGACAGCAATCAGGGCACAGGGGTAAGCAGGAGAATGTTTTAGATCCTGCAGTGCAAGGATCTGCGGAATCTAAGTATCAAAAAACTAACATCAAAATGAGGTCTCTGTTGCCTTATTTCCCACACACAAGGCCTTTATTTCCATTTATTTATATTTGTTTTCCATTTATTTACATTTGAAGCCAAAATCTCACTTTCTTCCCCCAGGTCTCCATCATTCCACTGCAAACAGCCCCCAGTTCTAGAGCTGTGCACCACCCTGCCTGCTCCAAATCCTCCGCTTATTGCCATTTACCTTTCCCCCCTCCTTTCTTCCTCTTGACTAGAGATTTACCTCTTGGTTTTTTCCAAACAAAGTCACCAAGCTGTCACCTCAGGGCACCTTGAACTCGGGAACAACGCAGGTTTTACGAGGCGAGGTCTGGGCAGCGGCTGGGTAAAGGCCTCAGCAGTACCTATTAATCTCTTGGCTCACTCACCCCTATCACAGACACACTGTAAAAATGATATAAGCATTTCATTCAAACTGTGCTACAGAGGCAGTGAGGAAGAGCACGGGGCCCATCGATTTCCAGTATGTCTGCTTTTTACCTCTAGGTATAAATACAACAGCAAAATCAATCGGAATAACATCATATCAGATTTCTAATCTCTTTTGCTCGCAACACGCGCTTTATATACTGCAGCGTTTCCTACAGCTTGTCTACAGGAGATCCCAGCACCTTCACACCTCCTAATCTGCTGCTGTGCAGCTGCTTCCTTGCTCTCAGCCCCTCCAGTGGAAAGCTTTGGGATCTGCAGATCCAAAACCCCTTTGCCTTCTCTGTACAGATGTGGAGATGTCTCCCAAAGGAATGCTCCTCATCCATGTATGAGCAGCGCTTAACACGCACTCGCTGAGCCCTGGGTCATGTTAGCACTTACTAAAAGGGAGATGCTTGCTCACTCACACCCCTTCCCGAGGGGATGGTGCTTGCTCAGGGCTGATGGGCATCCAGGCGTGCTCAGATCTGCTGCCAAGCCTGCTGAGGGTGACAGTCCCACTGACACGGGCAAGGCAGCAGCAGTATAAGCTTTCCTCAAGCCCTCAGGACCTCACAGCTGTATTCACATGGGGGTTCACACATGGTGGCCCTGAAAGCATTTTGCCTCCTCTTGAGCACCCATCATCAAGGTACCCAGTGACCCTACGCAAACACCCAAGCCAAGAGCAGGGCTGCCTGCTCAGCACCGAGCAGACGCATTTCCTTTCTGCATTTCCAATTTATCCTCAGCCCAAGGTGTTTATCCTCTCTCCTGGCCCCCAGCCACTGCAGAGCAAGACTGTGACAAACTGATAAACATTTTCCCAGATCCATTGCTCAGGTGAATGTGTGAACACAGCATGAGGCTGAGGAAAGGGCTGCCTGGTGAGGTGTCAGAGGGTCATCTTTTGCAAACTCCAGCTCAGCACCTGGGCAATGTTCTCCTCGGCCTCAAACCAGACCTTAGCTGAACAACTGCAAGATGGAGAGGAAAGAGATGGTTTAAGCTATGGCTCTGTCTTATCCTCAATTTAGCCAGCAAAGAACCTGCACACGGTGTGCATTAAAGCTATGGCAACTGCATCAACTTCAACATGGTGGCCAGCTTGTGTGAAAGCTTTGGGACACGGTATCTAACCTACTCATTGTGGAGCTCTCTTAATACAGGGGCTCCACCACCACCATGCCCATCCCACTGCTGGATTGCTGACCTGAGCCAAGAGTGCGATGCTGCAGGGACTTGTGTTTCTGCCAGGAAATACCCAAAACAGTGAGAACTACTGAAGGTCTCAGAAGCAACAGCTGAAACCGCTACTGCCCTCCTGCTCGAGGTTTTTTCTGACCTCTGCAGAGACTGCTTCCCTGTACTGCTTAACAAATACCATCCATGAAGGGAAAGACCTGCCAGCAGCAGCTCTGCAGTGCAAGCCAGAGTAGCAGCACACACATCTCACCAGTCAGGACCATGGCACGCAAGGGGCAAGCATTGGGCATGTTTCTCATTCACTCCTTGCCCAGGTTCACCAGTCGCCTCCGTTCCTCTCCCTCTGCTCTCCTTCCCACGCCTTCACCACCACAAGATCAGTCTTGGGTCATCTTGATCTACTTGGAAGGCTTAGGCGCCATGAAAACAATCTCCTTGTCCTCTGGCTTCAGTCTCTCAGTGGAATTGGTGCCAATAGAAGCGTCACTATCAATTTCATAATGTTATTGGATGGACATAAAACTGGGCCAATTCCCATACTCTTGACAGGCCATCAAAGGAATGGGGATTATGGGTAAGGAGACAGGCAGCCCTGGCAGGAAAGGCAAAGGCTCCAGATCAATTAGTCTGACGAGGATATCTTCCAGCCACATCACTTCATGCTGACACCAGTGCCTTCTCCCCTGAGCCCAGTCACCCCTGCGCTGAGGTGGTTTATTTTCTCCAGCAGTAACCGGAGCCTCTCCAAGTCAAAGGAGCTGTGCATCCCCTCTCCAAATATCCAATTTATGATACTCCTGAGACACCAAGGGATTTTGCTGTCATTACATGACATTAATTTTCAGGCCTCCTTATTTTGGTTTAACATTCTGTCAAGATAAAAAAAAGAAATCACATTAAAAAAAAACCCAAATAAGTGCTCTGCCTCTGTGTTGCTTAAAGGTTTCAAATGGAAGGAGCCCAAAATGTAAAGTACCTGGCACAACATATGGTTTGTCTTTGCTCTGTGTTTTTCTTCTTGGGTTTTTTTTTTTTCCAAGGTCCTGGTTGGACCATGAAACTAAACTGGTCAGTATCACCATCTGGTTCTCATGCAGTAATTAATAGTGCTTGTAATTTTTCAAACAAAAACAGTTTTCAGTTGTTGCTTTTCTGGTCAACTTTTGACCTTTCTGTTTTTAAATGGAATTTTTATGAAAACATCAAGCAGCCATTGAGGCTGCAGATGCCAATGGATTGGGTTCACTTCCAGGAGAGGCCCCACGTGCCCAGTCCCTGCCAGCAAGCGAGCGACTGCATTCGCTCAGGGTGTGAATTTGTAGACCCAAACTTAAAATCAGACCCATGATGTTTACTTTCAGGCCAACGGATAAATCCTTACATGGTCAACAAATAATAAAAAATCCTTACAGCTACAGTTTGGCTTAGCTCATGCATGAAAGCAATGAAAATTTAAAACTTCTGCCTCTCAGAAAGTCAATTTTTTTTTTTTTAAATCCACAGCTCTCCTTGAGATGATCTCTGGCAGTGATATCAGTCACTCAGATTTATTCTATCCCAAGATAAATAGTGTATTGCTTACAAAATCAAAACATATTTAACTTGTATAATGGTTTAAATCCTGAATCTGCTCCTGCAATATTATGAGACTTATGGAATATGAAGTCCATGTCAGAAATATCCACAAACAGATAAGAAAATCTTTTTTCCTTCACGCTGAGCAATTAGGAGAGAATGTTGGGCCAGGGTTTGGGCAGCACTTGTGCTCCCCAGCCCATGTTTCTCACATGAATAACAGCGCTGGGGGTGTCAAGCTTTGCTGTGAGTCCAGGAATCAGCATTTGCTGAAGGAAAAATCATTAAAGATATGAGGTTTCGAAAGTTTTTAAGAGCCTGATGTAGATTTAAAGGCTAGGGGGAAGTCCTCGATAGTCTGATAGGCAGAACTCATTGGATACGCTTTGACGTCTTTTGGGTCAACTAATGCCAACTGCAGCATAAATGCACTGGTGTCATGCCTTACTCCAAAATCTGTAGTCCTTGGTCATAAAGGTGGTGGTTTTGCTTAAAAGTCACAGAAGTGGCACCTAGAGAAAGGTTTCAAAATTACAGCCTTTTGGGAGCTGACAGTTCATTTGAAATTAGTACCGCTGGTCTGAGGTTCCAACCTGCCTGGCTGGGACCCTCATCAGTTTGAGAGGGGTCCTGTGAACAGGGAGATAAAACAAGTAGGGGATAAAAGGCTGGCAGATGAGGAGGGGGACAGAAAACAACTCCCCATTTGGAGAACTGGCTGCATTGCCAATGCACTAGCCCAAACAGCCGCTTCAGTAAATTAGAGAGCTATTCATTGAAATGGCTTCCTTCATCCCCACGCTGCCAGTTAATCTGTAATTCAGATAGATCAATCAAGAAGGCAAGAGTCCAGAATATAAAATGATTAGTTCCTCCAAGGCCTGGGGAAATTTCCCTTTCTAAACAGCGCAGCACGCTCCCCTCCGCACCGGTGAGCTCCCATCAGAGGCCAGGGAGGGATTGCTGCTCGCATTTCAATAGAGGCACTGGCAAACCTATCCCCTGTCACCCTGCTGCTGGGTTGGCAGTTCCAGTGTGGGGGCTCTGCCACAGACCTTGCCCTGCACTTCCCCGCTCTGCATGTCCTCAGGTGCCCAGCTAGAAACGCTCGGCCTCTTGCCACCCTGTCAGCCTGACACCAAAGCATTTCAAGATGAGAATTTTTATGTAGCAAGAGTGTAAAGTGTCAATTAAAGCAAGTTGGTCAGCGGAAATGTAACATCTACCAATTTCTGTCAAGAACAAGCAGTTGGTGTCCAATGCAAGTGTGGAGGTTGGGGCAGAGCATTTCTCATCTCCCAGCTCCCCTGGGGGTATAAACCCCCATTTCCACCTCTGTTGTCTACAAAATCAGGAGCTAATCGTGCCACTGGCCTCCAGCTGGAAGACACCAATGATGAAGCCATACAAATGGAGCAGTTTCAGAAACAAAATGAAGCGTGGGAGTTAACCAGATGGACACTGTAGCAGGTGGCTGGAGAATGGTGACAAGTAACACGAAGCTCCACAGGAGACCAGGAGCACCTGAACATGGTGCCAGCCCTGGAAGCTGCAGAATCAAACCAAGCAGTTTCCTATAGCCAGGAGAGAGAGAGACAAAGAAGGGGAAACCCTTTTAAAAAGAACTCTGGGAAGGATGCAAGAGGCTGGGCATCAAAACCGTTGCCTGAAACATGGCTGGAACAAGAAGCAGCCTGAAAATACGAAGAAACATTAAGGCAGGATCTTCAGAGTATCTTTTTGATTCTGCTGGTTATAGTTCTTGCAACTTCAGTCACCAACTTTTAAAGCATGAGAGCATAAGAGCCACCACCAGTCAAATCCTTGTCTCCCTACATTTATTCCACCTCCTACCCAAAAAGCTATTTCATCAGCGTCCTGAAGGTAGGTGTGAAGAAAGCTGCCTCGTGTTAACCTGCAAGCCACAAGGGCAGAGAGAGATGCAGCATTCAGCATTTACCTCCATGACTAAGAGTTATCTCCCTGCCCAACACTCCAAGCCCCCAAAATACATCCCTTACTTGATGGTTTTGTAGCTCATGACAAGAGACATGATATCACATCCACACTTGGAAGCCAGATCTGAAGTTGTGGGGAGGTCATGCAACTTCTCCATCTGTACCATTGAGGGAGCACGAAGGAGTGAGATAAACAGCATCCTTACCCAAAGCACGGTGACAAGGGGAAAAGAAAGGGGGGAGAAAAGGGAGCTTGCACAAGACTGGTGGCTTTCTAGTTGGGTGTAGCATGTGTCTGCTGAGTATCAGTCCAAGTGCCCCTTGCACAAAGCCTACTTCAGGCTGCCAGAGTATCCTGCAGAAGACCCTACCAACCTACTCCCAATTTCACCTGCCTGGGAGCACCCGTCGGGCTGGTAACACCCTACGGACCACAGCTTGAGTATGCAGACAGGACAAGCATGTGACTGGGAAGCAGAATAAGGCAAGGAGAACTCCTGGAACACAATCATAATGCTTTCTAGAAGCGGCTACCAAGTCTCTGCAGAAGTAGTGGAACAGAGCCACTTCTCATCCTATCTCTCAAGGAAATAACCACTGCTGTTATACAGACACAATTATGTCTCCAGGGCCTTTTAACTACAGCCCTATAGGGGTAAGAGGGTTGATAGAAATCTATTCACAGGGCTAACAGCACTTGGCTGGGCAGTGACACTGCCACCAACTCAGTGGCTGGAGAGGGATCACAAAATAAGACTGGCAAGAGGGGGAGTCCTAGGCAATGCCAAGGCAGCATCTCCTGGGGGACCAATCCCTATTCCCTTGGCAAAGGCCTGGCCAATTTCTCATCCTTTTCTACTTTTAAAGAAAAACAAAATAATAATATATGGGGACTGCCTGGTTTTGTGCTCCCCCTCTAGAGGGAACCACCAATCAGAGATGGATGGCTGCACATGCATGTCAGCCACAGCAGGGCCAAACAGAGCTACATAAGGCTATCTTGTCCCCAACACTCTCTATCTGCAGGTAGCCCTAAGCAGGGCAAATAAGAGCACAGGAAAAAGGCTTGGCCATCGGTCTCCTGGACACCTTGCCAAATCCGTGTCCGGAGCAGAGGGATGGAGGAAGTTCTTACTGTGGGACCCTTCCTTGAACTGCATCACAGAATCCTCTCTGAGCTTGGCAGAGCCAGCCGGGGGCTGCTTTATCATATCTGCCATCTGCTTGTTTGCTTTGCAATCCTCTGCTCCTCCTGGCTACACTCAAAGACTCCTACCTGTTCTCCAAAAGCTTTGTCGGGTTTCAGTAAACAAACCGCATGCAGGGATGAGAGTGGGGAGGGAGAAGGGAAGGGAGGGGGGAAAGAGGAGAAGAGAATCAAAATTTAATTAAAGACACTTTTTCTTCAGGGCCCTGGAAAATTACAAACTCATAAATCTCTTAGTAAATGCCCTCAGCAGCTGGTATGCCAGGCCACCTACCAGTCCCACCAGGAGGGACACCAAGCACAAGCTCCCTCCCTCCACCCTGCAACATCAGGCAACCTTGAGCAGCCTGTCAAGCCCCTGACAAGTGTTTCTGCAAACAGGAGCTATCAATCTGCAGCCCCATTAGCAGTGCAGCACAGGGAGCTGTTTGTTTCATTTGCAGTCATGGCCCAATGAGAGGTGGGAGAAGGGTGGGATGCAGGGAGAGATAAGTCAATGGCAACATGGGACCAAAAGACCCTCAAGACACATTTCTGGAAGCACTGAATTCTTTAAAAGCGTATTTTTTAATGAGAATGGCAAAGAACAGGAATAAATCAAGATATGGATCCAGGGGGACTTCTGCTGGCCAGTCCCCATCTTAGGGCACTACAGAGAAAACCCATCTTCTGATAATTCCCCAATGAATCAGCCAGGTATTTAATTCCATTCACCAGGGGATTCATGCATGCTGTCCAGCTCAAACATACTCCTCACTAGGACAACACAGAAAGATAGTGAGCATCTTCTCTCTAACAGCAGCAATTACAAGCTGTTCTTCACTCAGCATGTGGCAAGGAATGGACTGAAAGTCCAGCACATGGGGGTGTTGCACAGCTCTGCTACGTTTAACAGAGCTCTCTGTACAGTCTCTGGTAGTGCTACAAAGCAACAAGTCTTTGACGGTAGCTTGTCATAGGAAGGCTTGGAAACGAGGCATCTGGGGCATCTTTCACCCCTTACACAGAACCAGTCACAACTTTGATGGTGGGAGTAGAGTCTGCTCTTGTTTTCATGTCAATTCTTGGACCTTCTCTGCTGATAAGCAGGTGATTGGTAAACAGGTAATGACACTTTGCTGGCTTTTCTTTAATGGAAAGTTTCTTGCACAGGAAGAGACCGGTACTTAGTAAAATGATTTGCTGAGATATATAGTTGGCTAAGTTACAATCAGAAAAAAATAATCAAGAGGTTAAGAGAAACTTTCAGAATCACTCAACCCACCAGGGACTCCACTTCAAACCATATCTGCTATTGACCCATCTAGTGACATCTATTTTCCAAGAAACTGAGTCAAGTGGGATAGACCAATGTTGGTTACTCTAGGAAGCCAGGGCAGACAAAGCAAAAAGTTACCCGCCAGAAAGGAAAGGCATAACAGTTCTGGAAAAGCATTGCCCACACCAACTTTCTGCCATTTCTACAGCCCAGCCGAATGGCCAAAGAGTCTTTCTAGGAAATCAGAAAAATCTCACATCCCTCCATATAAGCAACCAATCCATTTCTGCTGCAGGTCATGAGTAGAAGCATGAGAGCTGAAGACTGAGGCAGGCGTATCCGTAACGGGAAAGCGTTGGGAGTCAGCCAGTTCTCCAAACCTTCCCAGTCAAATTCTCCAAAGCATGGTTTGAAACATCCAGTACAAATATAGACTATTTGAATCAAATTCTGAACAGCCTACAAAGGAACGATGTCAACAGTCCACTCTGACACTTTGTTTTGCATTTCTATACCATCTGCTAAAGGATGAAACCCCGCTAGGCAGAGGAGGCAGCACAACAGATGCCATCGCTTCCAGCAGGTACTCAAGCACTGGAGGGGCACAGGTAGCCACCAAGGCTCGTTTCCCCACAGCTCAGCTCCCCTCATCCTGCTGGATCAGGAACCCACAGGAGTAGAAGTGAAGGCAAGTCCAAGACAGGATGTTTTCATAAATGGATTTTTCCTTTATTAAGCTATCTCTTCCAAGGCTGCTCTCCAAATTGGAGACGCAATGCTTGGAAAGCTACAGAGCTGGAGATGAGAAATCAAGCCTTCCCAAGAAAAAGCAAGCAGCTCACCATGCAAATGACTGCTCTGGCAGGAGCATCAGTGAAGGGGACAAACAGTTCAGAGGAGGAACAGAGCAATATAATTAGTGTGAGTCTCTCCTATTCTACAAGAGCATCCTGATATCACCCGTATCCATGGACCAGTTGTGCACCCATCTATCTCCACAATTATTTACAGTATCTAAGTATTTATCCACAGCACTTATTTATCTCCACAGTGCATCACCTTGCTCTATTTATCTTTCTATGAAGTTATAATATTTGTCTCTATTTTAATACAATGGTGATTCTTCCACCCCTCACCCCAAAATTGCCAAAGTAGGACAGTTCCCAGGGGAGATGGCTCTTTCCTCCTGTGTCCTCTCTGCAATTCAGGGAGGCTCATGTGGAGATAGTGAACTGAGATATGTGCCCACAGATCAGCAGCAGCTGGGGGAAGGTGGACAGGCAGGCAGGAGGACACGTCCCTGCTTGCATGGGGGTGTGCACGACAGCAGCCATGCAGGCAAGGTTCGAGCTTGGAAGTGTGGAATATGCTGCCACAGGGTATTTATTTTTCAGTGTAAGTCAGGGTGGCAGCTGACCCAGCTTTCTCATTCTACCTGCCTAGTCAAATCTCCCTCTTTCCATGGCACTTTGTACACACAGAAATGCACAAACCTGACAATGCTCTGCTCTCGCTCACACTCAGATAACTTTGCTGGAGATGACCATGCCTGGTACCTCTCGAGGTTGAGACCCTGTTTGGGTTTTTTTACAGACATGCTTGTAGCTCACATCCTCACTCCTTGAGTGGGCAGCAAGGGCAAAACTTTAGAGACCAGCCCTCTCACCAGCACAAGCAACAAGCACCCTCAGACTCCACAGACAAGGGATGTGGTGCTCAGCTTTGCATCCCCCAAGCTCCTTTACTGTGGCATTGCCTCTGCTCCATCCTCCTTTTTACCCTTGAACAGTGAAAAAGGCAAACAAGAGCTTATAAATTATCAATTCCTGATTGATTTTGCTGAGAAAAGCACATAAAACAATTGCACAACAGAGCAGAAGAATAATTTAGCATTTCAAGTGGGAAATGGTGATGCTGCTGTGACAGCTCTATGTAGGCAGAGCACTCCTGAGCCTCTCAGCAGGATCTCCCTGCTCCAGCCTCTTCATTCTGCCCTTTCAAAACACTCAAGCAAAACCACAACCTTTTCTAGCAGCTGGCTGAAACCACAGAACCCTGTACTTCTATTAGCAGGACAGTGCTCTTCCACCACCGTTATCTGAACACATGCACAGAGCTCCATGCACACAGGCTTCCATCAAGAAGATCCCACGGCACAAGTTGGTCCAGAACCAACTCACAGTCTAGGACTTTACCTGCAGCAGAACAAAACTTCCGCAGCCAAAACTATAATTTCCACCCTAAAAACTGCATCTCAAGTTAGGCAAGGCTATCAAGAGCAGGTCTGTTAAATTAGTCTGCATCAACGACTTTCCGCTGCAGATAATTCACGTTAACTGTGGTCCCCCCGTTCACACGTAACTGCGTACTAGCAGGCAGTTTGGAGTTCTTTTCCATCTGTGGACTCCTAAAAAATTCTGCCAAGTGTTCACAGCTCTAGAGTTTCTCCAGCATCACATGCACACTTTTTTTCCCGAGTCTACGTGGGAAATGACAGTCTTTCCCCCAAAACTGGCAATAGCAGCACCTCACTGTCTGCTACGAGGCTGCAGGTGTCGTGGCTCAACCACTTCATTGAGACTACGACGACACCTTAAAACGTTCCTTAGCCACACATGCAGCTTCTAGCTTCTTTTTATGGAATTAAGACAATACTGCAGCTACAATGCCTCCCAAGTTAGTTCATGAAAGCACCCAAGGATCACCTGCAAGGTCAGAGGCAGGGGAGAGCAAAACAAAACACCTCACATCCCTCAAAGAGCGATACCTGGGGACTGAGATATCCAGAGCATTGCAGACCAGATGAAAACCAGTTGCTAAAAGTGCAATACAGAAAGCAACTACCCATGACTTAAGCCAGCCAGAAGCCACACACTGTTACAGCAGCAAGGGTTGGGTTTTGATACATTTCTGGGGGTTTTTAGATACTATTACTTCTTCCCATCCCTTCTGTTTTGTAGTCTCTGGTCACAATAGGCCACCGTGCTAAACAGATATACAAGTCTGGCAGCTGGATTCTGGATGTAGGGGAATATTATTTGGTTGGCAGTGAAAACGTTTGTGTATGTGCCTATCTTGGCATTGGATTTCAAATTGTCTGAGGTCTTTGTGCACTGGGGTTTAATTCTGAAGAAAAGAGCATTTTCCACGCTGTCTAAACTTGGCTTACTTCTCCTCCTGCCTTTTACACAAAGTGATTTCATTTTTGACCACACAGCAAAAAAAAAAAAATCCCAAATATATATATATTATTTAGAAATAAATACAGAAGATGCTGAAAGAGGTGGTGGTTCGTGGATGGGAAATTATATTCCCTCACTGCTGCAGTAATGATTTGATTAGGATCCTTTCCTACCACATCCTTCACGCGCTAAGTCATCTTTACAGAGTCAAAGTCGCCTGAGCGTGAGGGTTGGAGGAAGGGGGTGTGCAGGAGGCTCTGGTACAATGTGGTACTGAAAGGATTGTGCATTCACCCTCTGGCCACTTTACAAAAACAGAAATTTCCTTGGGCATTGAAACACCTTTTATGTGGATTTTGGCAGCAACATCTTTTTAAAACTAGTTTCATCCCTCCCAAATAATTTATGTGCATATTTGGATACTCTGCATGAGCTGGAAATCCATCCATCCTTCTCAGTCTGTTATTTCCACCCTCTCCCTCAGACTTACCACCTTCCTCGCAAATCTGCCTTTCACCTCTCTCTCGCTCCAGTTTCCAAGCTGCGTAGGAAACCAAAAAAAGTGTGCCAGCACTGCTCCACCAAGCCCTATTCTGGCTGCTTCTGGCTGGATATTCAGGATATAGTCAGAATATCCAAATTTTGCCTTTTTCCTCTTTTCAGAAGTTAATTTCCTCTGACCCAGACGACGTTCTCAGCCCAGATATACTGCTGAGAAACTTTCCACCACCAGTTGTCCTCACACTTACTGTGATTTAGGACAGACTCCCCCTAAAGCATCCTGAAACCCAGCTAAGCTCCTCATGAAGTAACACCTGGAATGAGACACGAAACAAGGTCCAAAGGTGTGACCTCAGAACTACCTGATCACCCTCCAGGAATGACAGATGGACAGAGCCATCAGTTCCCTGCCAGCCTTGGGGAACCAGACCTCTCCAGGGAGGCTCTGACCATGACAGAGGGGCTGTACCTCCAAAAGGCTCAGTAACCTCCCCTGGACTCAGGATGTGACACTTCCATGTCTACCAGGGTGATGTCAAGGTGCCAAAGGGTTTTGGAAGATGCTCCACAGATTTTCAACAGCAGCACATCCACAGGCACAACCTGCAATCCTATATTGACCTGTACCCACACAGCTGCCCCACAAATACCTTCTTTCCCAGTCCAAAACACAGCAGATACCACAGACATCAGGTGTGAACAGCCCTCACTCCTTGTGCAATCAGAAACCTCTCTCATCCACAGACAGGGTTCATGACTTTTCTGATGTAATGTTGTTATTACTGCTGGTATGCACACTCCCTTTACCACCACAAAAAAATAAATCCTGGTTTTTTTTCTACCCAGCCTTCTTTCTTTCACATTGACTTTTTTTTTTGTGGCCAAGGAAACACAGCCCTAAAAACAATGCAAGGACAGAGGAAGTGGAGCAAAGGAGACCAAAGATTCCAATTCACTCTCCCACATTCCTTGCAGGAACTGGAGATCAATCAACAGTAAAACACTAACAATAGAGATTAAAAGGCAAAGGGAATTATTTTTCTTAATGAATGATATGATTGGCCTACAAAAAACACACATGCATGACCCTGCTTTTTTGACACCCAAAGGGAAGTTTCTACAGATCTCAGACACAAGAACAAATCACTGTTCATGCCATGGTAGCACCTCTGGTGTTGAGAAACTAGGGAGCTTTGGAGGGGCTGCAGGTGCCCCTTTGCTTCCACCACAAAAGGGTGACAAGAGGGACAGGAAGGTTTGAAGCACAGGTGGACTGCAGAGCCAGGGGCACAGCTCAGGTCCCCTAACCCCCACCAGCCGCTTGGACACAGGACTTCCTTGGCCAGAAACCTCAACCACACACAGCTCCAGCACTGTGGACCACCTTGAATATGGGCTACCAGGAAGACAAAATCCCTTCCTCACTCCACCCTGGGATGAATATCACCACACAATTTCAGAAAGAGTCAAAAGAACCATTAATCTGTTCCTGAAACTTTAGAGCTCGGATATTGGACCAAAGGGCTGTTTTGTGGACTTATGAATGTCCAGGTTAATGCTGCAGATCACAGCTGTGATTTGTCATATGCCACCTAGAACACAGCTCACACAGTCACAATGAATTTTTTTTTTATAGGTAATGCCATAGAGAAAAACAGTTCAGGCCCAAGTGACTTCATGGCCAGAGATTACCAGCTGCAGCCTGCCCAGTCTGTGCACCCCACCTTGATAATCCTGGAGAGCTGTGCTTAATGCTGAGTCTATGACAACAGCATCTTTGTGTACAGTTCAGTCTCCTTTATTGGAGTCATTTGGTTCCAGTAAATCTAAAGACCAATTCAAATATCACAACTGCAGCTTTACACCAGGGGAGCACAGGGCAGGGCTGCACAAGGCTATCACAGCAAAGGTTGCAGGCTGGGAACATTACTGGCTCCCAAAACCTCCAAGAGCTGCTTGTGTTGTCCGTCAACACCGAAATAAATCATTGCCTGTGCCTCTATCCACACACCATCTTTCTTATTTTCTTCCACTTGGCAGTTCAAACTCAAGCAAATTCATTAGTTTAGGTCACGTTTATGGATGACACGTGCTGCACAGCCACAAAAAAAAAAGCAAGCTTGGCTCTTGGGTGCAAAATATTCTTGCTGTGTCCATTGCAACTGAGGTCACAAGAAAAACAAATTCACTAGGACTTAGCTGGTGCATACTACAGCTTTGTTTCCAACCACAAAACATTCCTCAAAAACAATGGCCAAGGAAGTGCTGTTGCTCTTTAAATGTTAAGTTTCCCAGGGGTATGCTTGGGTTATTGAATGTAGGGAAGATAGGGGGAAAGCTTTCGTTCCTGTTTGGGGATTCATTTGGCTGCATTTCTTTTCTCATTATAAGTTATGTTTTCACTTATATTTTATTAAAGCATCTAGAAGCCTTTGGGAATGGATGCCCAGGAATTTAAAAAAAAATAATAAAATTAAATTAAAAAACCCAGCGGGATTAAGATTGTTTTTCTGCACATGGATTTGGTCCAGACTAGAGACAGGGCTCAGCCTGATCACTCTGCTCACTCCCACCCCATCACCTTTACCTGAGCTGCTGTCATTTGCAAATTGTGCTCCAAAGCTGGTGGCTCCTACTGTCCTCACACCTCTCTGATCTGCCCCACGGCACCAGTCTGAGCACTGAGACAGCATGAGCCCTCACACCTCATGGCTCAACCCACCATGCCAGCAGCACCTCGTGCTTGTGCATAAATCAAAAAATGCTTTATGTGTTCAGATGCTTTAATGAACTAATGAGAAAAACATCTCTTCTCACGCTGTCGAACGCAGCTCCCTCCTCCTGCCCCCTTTGCAAATTACTGGGATATTGTCACTAATTATCAGGCTCAACAAGTGAAACTGCAATTTGCTACAGACACTGGAGAACCAATGCAAGAAGGGGGGGCTCAGTGCAAGGAGAAGAGGGGAGCATGGAGAATCTCTTTGGGCAGGGTGCTGTGGGGCAGCCCCATGGATACCAGGTCGCAGGACACAAGGAGGTCCCGCCAGCGGTGGTGTTGTGTTTGCATTTCAGAGTGTTTGCTTTTTTTTTTTGCATGATGTTTACTTCAAGCATCGCACTCTGAGGGCTTATAAAGAGGATTAAGTGGTGAGGAGGTCTCGTAGAGTTAGGAGGAATTAATCAAGCAGTAATCAGAAAGGAAATTAATCTGAAGAGTTAATTAATCAGCCAAGGCAGGAAGACTGCAGCCAGTCATCCCTATCACGCCTTCCAGGTTGCTTCATGCACTGGCACAGCAGAAGAGAAGGGAGAAGGCAGTCCAGGGTGGGGAAATGCCCAGCCACCCCTCCACACTTTCTAGGGAGAAAGAAGCAGCCCAACTAAGCCAGGAGGCTTCCATATCCCCATTCCACCACGCACAGACTTCGGTGGTGACATCTCCACCCAAGTGCCATGGGACAAACACTCATCATCTGCCCCCCTCAGCCTGGGTCAAGAGTTTCCAAAGGCTGGGGCATCTTTTTAGAGACTCTCCTATGCTCCTCTTACCTCTTCCCTTTGGAAAAAGGATCTAGATATGCAGCCCACAGGTTTTTGATTGCTTAATTGATTCTATACGCCCCATGTTCTCCTCCAGCATCCTAAATAGGTCTTTTAACTCCTCCATTGTTCGACCCTTCTAAATAAGCATCACTGGGGATCATTTCCCCTTCACTCTGGTCTAGCTGCATTTTATATATTAGCTTTTCTTTTTCTTAATCTTTTCTTACAATACATTCCCTGCAGAACCTTAATCATTTTAGTTGCTCTTCTCTGAATTCCTTCCAAAAGGCGTCAGGCAGAATGTTTTGCAAATTTGCTCTCATCCCTTCCGGATTGCATTTCGACTAATGCCTGTTTCCCTTGGGATGAGACATACCCCATGCAGGCTGCCTGATCTGGAATGCTCAACCTTCATTACAGCCTGAAGCACTTAGGGGAACAAAACTCCCCAATTCACAGGGGCTGCAACATGACGCATCTTCGAACTTACAAAACCTAGGCCAGTTCACAAAGACATCTGAAATCTCATTATCTTCACCATTATTATTATTATTAGACTCTTTTTATGCACAGAGTAGACATTTTAATTGCCTGGATGAGAAAAGCTGCTTCTATTGTGTGTTTCACAGACTGCAAGCAAAAAATCATTTCTACATGCTGCCTACAACCTGCCTCTAGGGAGGTGCAGTCATCCCAGAGCAGGGCCCAGGGTACAAGGGGTTATCCAGCAGCCCCAGATCAGCTCCTTCAAAGGCCCTTCTTCAGAGTGCAGCAGGGTTTATTCCTCCATATGATCACCCCACAATCATTGAGAGATGTTCACTGGGGCTGCTGCCTCCTGCGAGACGATACCTCAAACCCAAAGCAGCTCAGCCCAGGCAGGTTGCATCACCCTGCAAAGCAATGTCCTCGCCAGCATCAGCAGCCCAGGCACATGCCATGGTGATCTGGGAAACAGCAGACAGACCAAAAAGTTCATCTCACTGAACCAGGGTCACCTCAGTGGTTAAAAGGGAGGAGACAACTCTATCTGCCACGTCTTGGCAGCACAGGCAAAGTGATCTGCCTGGTGCAGGTGGTACCATTGCCAGAGGATGCAGGACAAGAAGAAAGCACACACTGCAATAGACCATCAACGTTAAACATCCTATTAGAAACACCCATCTGTTAGAGTCTCCCATCCAAACTGTGTCAAAATAAAAGCAAAAAAAGGTGCATTTCACAAGAAAGGACCTGTGAAAGCTGGCCAGGGTGGCACACAAATATGATGAGTGACTGGAGAGAAACAAATTGCAGCGAGAATGCTTGAGTGGGGGTAGCTGGCCACTCTCAAGCAAAGCTCTCCGTCAGGAGAAGGCCCCATATGGTAGCTAGAGCAGCCTCAAAGGAAACCACATCCACTCCACAGCTCCAATAGCCACGTGAGCCCCTAAAGCCTTTATTCTCACTGTCATCCCATTCCCTTCACATTAGTATTATTTCCAAGGAAGATTGGAAAGAGCTGCCCTCTCTCCTTGAGCAAATTCCACCCCCACACAAAAACCTCCCACATCACCCAAAGCTGTTCCTTCCCCTAAGCCACGAACTTGTCTTTTCTTCCTGTTGATAAATAAAGGCTATTTTCACACATCCTCTAGAAAGAAAGCAACCTCATAAAAAGGGGAAAAAGGAAAAACACTACTGCTGTTGCCTAAAAAAGCTAAACTCTGCAGAGTCCAGAGGGAATGGTGAGGCCCCCCCAACACACACATTTCTGAATATCCTGGCACAGAGAAGCAGCTTCCCTATGGATGCTTTTATACAGGGAAAATCCTGCTCTTCTCCCCCCCCCCCCCCCCCACCTATCTGTAAACATTTCATTATAACTCACTTCTACTGGGACTGCCAATTATAAAAAAATCAATTAATTTATAACCTATGCAGCACCACAGCACCCTGACCATGGACAGGTATCCAAAACACTGGTTCTGATCTGAAAATCTCTCCATTCAGACCCAGGGCCTCGGATACCTCAGTAATCAATGCTCCTCAGCGTGGTACCCCAATAGCAAGATAAAAGAGGTGCTGTTGCTCTTTTCCACACTAATAGTGCCACAAAGAGGGTGCATTAGCAGACAGCAGCTCCTTCCTTTGAAATCTCCCTCCTCCCCAGCTCCAACAGAGACTAAGGAGTGAAGATCTAGTCCCTTGGGGAGACTCTCCACTCTATTCTGCTTTTAGGGGTGCAGTGCTTTTGATTTAGGCCTTTCAGGTGGCAGTTCAAAGGAGAAGGCATCAGCCCCTTGTGGAGCATCTGAAGATTCTGCAGGAGGATCCCACACTATAGCCTGCATCACAACCCTGGGTCATGCAGAGCTAGAGATGAATAGATAAAACACACCAGGATAAACTGAAAGAATAAACACCACACACAAACACACAAATACCTAAGCTTGGATTTAAATATGCATAGATAAACGTACATCCTCTCGGTGATGCTATCAAACACATTACTCCTCCAATCCTTGCAGAACAGCAGACTATGTCCAAGGTCATATTAGCATGGAAATAATGTAATTCCATTACCCAGACTCCTCCCCTCCTTAGTTTCTATGTTGATGTTTACTCTCAATTTTAAACAACAGCCGTGTATCTTGTGGTCCAGCCTGGGATTGCTTTGCTCAAGTGGCAGTAAACACGTGGCTTAATTCACTAATCCTCCAGTAAAAAAAAATAATAATCTTTTCCTGTATGAAATACATTCAATCCACCAGCACGACGGCAACACAGGTTGTGCTGAAAGCTGCTGTAACCAACTTGGGCTTGGGGAAAAAACAGAGCATGCAGGGTAGTAAGCAGAAAATCTGTACATACTGCTCTTGTCAGGAGGAAAATATCCAAGAGGCACAAAACCCAGCTGCGAACAACCCACCCTCTGAGCCCCCTTGGTGCCAGGGATGCAGCTCAGTGCTTGTGCTAAAGGGTATTTGCAGACTCCCCAGGCAAGGAGCAGGGTCGTTAAGAGGAAAGCTGCACCAAGTGCTGAAGGCCAGGAGGGAAGCAGAGAGGGAGTAAAGTACTCCACAAAGCAAGGTCCTGAGAGAGAGGGAGGATAGAGCAGGCAGAGGCCACCACAGCCTCTCTGCCCTTCAGCCAGCAATACTGGTCTACACAAGTCCTCCAAGAGCTTCTCCAGTGAGTTTGTCCTTTGGAACACATAAAAATTTAGAGTTGGGTCCTTGGGGTCACCGTTTCAAAATCTGGCTTCACTTCTCCAGTCCAGGCCCTGAATCCCCTCCATGCTGGTCACAACTGTCCTCCACTCTCCCAAAACTTTCCTAACCATTCTCCAAATCTTCCTGAAGATCATTGTTTTTTGTCTATTCACTTTCTGAAAAAATCTCCAATCTCCTCACTTTCCCCTTCACTGCCTGCAGAAGGCTGGAATAACGGTACCCTCCTTCAGACTTCATCTCTTCTAGCTGACACAATAACAAAAACGTTTAATAATAACAATCTCCAACAAAAAGCACAGTGAAAGAGCACAGGAAGCACTTCTCATCAGCAGATGCCAGAGAGATCTGCCAGGAGCATGTATCTCAGTGGGCATACACACAGACATCTCCCAAAACCCAGACGTGCCACTTCATGGCAAGTCCTTGCTGAACAAACACCAGAAGGATGGTCAATACATACACCTGGCTCTTGGAGGAAGATGGCCAGGACAGCATTTCAGGATGCTTTTACTCTAAGTATGCTTTCATCTCACAGCCTTTAACCAAGTCTGATGGATGTCCCCAAGGCTCACTCTGCAATCAGTGGCGAGTGAGACACAGCTCCAAATGTTTCTGCATCTGCCTAATAAGGAACCCCCGTCTCCTGGGTGGCTGTGGAGGGTGTCTGCAGTGATTAGTCTCATTAAGTCTCAGCAAAAGCTACTCCAAACTCAAACTGATGAACTATCCGAGGCAGACTTGTTAGCAGAGGGTAAATGAAATTCCAGCCTTGATATTTTAACAGTCTACAAGGGCTTGGATGGCCCTTAACCCTTGCATGGTCTGGATGGTTCATTTGCCTGCTGAACACAGCAGGGAGCCCATCTCTGTCCCAGTCTCCTCATCAAGACCATGTGAACTTATCCACTCCGAGTTACTGTGGAGTAAAGCCTTTTTTCTCCAGTTAATGAAACATTTTATTAAGTACCATACCTTGCTCCCATCATGCATACCTCAGCACTCATTAGACATTAAACCCAGGATTGGCAAAGGATGTTAGAAGAATTTCTGTAGGATTTGTCTATTAATTCCCTTTGCTACTTTTTAAACTCCCACGCTCAGAAAAATGCTGGCACACATGTCCTTCTCAACAGGTAACTACCAACAAAATTATCCACCAGCTGCTTATTCAGTAAAGCTCAGCTGACCTGATAGATGGAGCCCCCCATAAAAGCACCACCAAGGTGGCGGGGCTCAAAGCTGCTGGCATAGCTCATGAGGCTGGAGCAGAGGTGCAGCACCAGGTCCTCACTTCTCCAGAAGCGCACACACAGCATCCCCCCAACTCCCAGATCACATTTCCTATTTCTGCAGCACAAGGAAAGCACAAGAGCATCAAAAGCCTACTCTGTGCATTTGCAATACACCCCAGAAACAGGGATAAACTACCTCAAACAGATGAGGACCGCTCATTTCTTTTTCCTCTAGCAGCCAAGACTTACTAGAAATATTTTCCTCAGCCTACGACTTCTAAGAGACTTTGTCTTGATATCCTGAAGACTTTTTTTGGTACCAAGACGCGTTTGGCCCCCTGTGCTTCAACAGCTGCAGCACAAAGCATGAACACAGGCAATGCTGCCCACAGTGTTTCTGCTCACTCCAAACACAAGCACATGCACAATTATTTCCAGGCTTAGGACTGATGAGTTAAAACTCAAGTCTTCAGTCTTTTAGTAATCTAGGAAAGTGCTGGGATAGTTTTGTTGAATCTGATCTGAGCTCGATGGAGAGATGAGGTTAATAACTGCAGGCTGTCATACAGCTCCTCCTGCTCTGCACTAGCATAGGACAGCCTTTGGCTCTGGAGAGAGCTTCAGTTCTGTTGCTACTTGATGGAGACACCTTCTCAATAATCTAAACTGATACATCTGTGCTGGACCCTTTGCCAAGAGTCAAACCTCTTTGCCAAGGCAAGCAGAAAGTCTGAAGGACTACAGTATGTTCAGTGGAGCCACATCCGTGGGTCACACATCCTACAGCTACAGACAAGTAAAAGAAATCAAGATTCAACCACCAACTTCCCATCTCCCACACCACTAACCAAAACGGGAAACGCTTGCCGTTCCCTCCTCCCTCCAGCCTCCTCCTGCCTTCCCCATTCACACCCCAAAAAAAGATGCAAGCACTGCCTTCCTTTCCTTCTCCACCGCTCAAGACACACCAGCATGCTTAGGAAATCATTAGCACAAATTCCAGTCAGGATTATTTATCCTTAAAGAGCCATCCTTACAGCAAATCTCTCTCCAGCCACTCCCAGGCTTTGCAGCTCAGTGTAGATAAATAGGCACTAACTGCCAGCTATTAACAACTTCATAAAGCATCTTCCTACCTTTATTCCCTGTGATGTCTGTGCACACACACGCTGGCACTCTGAGCACACAAAGCACTCAGAGACAGGAGTTTCCTTCTTCCACATCGGCTTTGGTAAGGGTGACAGGAAGCATTTATCTTATCAAGTAGGTGTCTGGGCTGTTGCACCACTGCTCCCTCATCCTTCCACATCCTCATTTCTTCTTACTTCCAGCTGCAAACTTCACAACACCTTCGCACCCTGTGAAGCACCATATTGTCCAAAATGCACTGTAGATTGTGATGGGGAAGGGGTGGGACCTGATCACAGCCAGTTCAGCAGAACTTAAATCAATGCCTTTACCTAAAGGTATCAAAAGGTAGGAAGGTGCCCTGCTTTACCTTTCCATTTTAGTATCATAGAATGGTTTGGATTGGAAGGGACTTTAAAGATCATCCGGTTCCAACCCCATGCTATGGATAAGGACACTTTCCACTAGATAAGGTTGCTCATAGCCTCAGCCAACCCAGTCCTGAACACCTCCAGGGATGAGGCATCCATAACTTCTCTGGGCAACCTGTGCCAGGGCCTCTCCACCCTTCACAAGTAAAAAAGTTCTTCCTAACATCTAATCTAAGTCTTCCTTCATTCAGCTTAAAACCATCCCCCCTCATCCTATCACTACTTGCCCCTGTAAAAAGTCACTCCCCCAGCTTTCCTGTAGCCGCCTCTAAGTACTCTTAGAGGCTTCTCTAAGGGTCTCCCCGTAGCCCTCTCTTCTCCAGGCTGAACAACCCCAAATCTCTCAGCCTGTCCTCACAGCAGAGGTGCTCCAGCCCTCAAACCATCTTCATGACCCTCCTCTAGACTCACTCCAACACATCCACATCCTTCCTGTGCTAGGGTGGAATACATGTGCTTTACTGATGAGGGGTTTGGCACATACTGACATCCCATTAACTTCGATATCATGCTAATAAACAGCAGCAGCCAAGAAGCATTACTTGAAAACTTTAAGCAGAGAAAATAAGCCCAAATCTCTCCTAAATACACCAGCTGCATAATAAACTAAGATAGAAAAGAAACATGGTGAAGACCATATGTTTCGTTATTAAGTACTAAATAACAATGTGAAAAAGGAGAGAAAAACCTAAAATGCAGCTGCCCCACAGCAGCAGAGTGGAAGGGGATTTGTGCACACACCCAGCTGTGAAATGAGGCTGTATCTAATTTCAATTTCTATCATGATACTTTAGATGAGAGACTGAGAGCAAACGGGAGATAAAAGTATTAATATCTAAAAAAAACGGAGAGAGAAAATGAAATAATGGTCAAAAGAGCTAAGCAAAGTCCTAGAAATATTTCCTCTCTTGCTCTCACATGCCAAGGGAACAGGCCTGTAGCAGTCTTCAACATGATACTCAACAAAAGCACTTAGCAACTCAAAAGGCATAAAGTCTCATTACCAGATACTGCCACCAATTTAATTCCGGGCAGAGAAACTTGTCAAGAAGGCAGATCTACTGTAAATCTGTAAAGACATTTCCCTTTATATACACATATATGCACACAACTTGCATTTGTTCTCTCAGCTGACGTGCAGAAGAAATTAATAAGCCTAACTTTAAATTTATAGTAAAAAATCAAAAGAAATATTAAGAAAAAAATATTTAAGAGCCTAAATGATAGCAGAATCGAGAGGATGAAGCAGTTGGTCTATAAAAACAAATCACGCTGAACTACCCTCAATGTCTTATTTTCCCCTGACTGAATTACAAAATTAGTCAATAAAGGCTGTAATATATTTGGGCTCAGTAAAATATTTGATAGTGTCTCAGAATAAACTTCCTTGAAAAATTAATTCAAACTGGCTTGGATATGAGCATTGTCATACAACAGTATTGTTAATAACAGTAAATCTGATTTACTTGGCTATTCCCTCCCAGTGCTGGTCTGGGTGACACAAATATGGCAAAGCTTCCAGCCGGAGAGGCTCCCCACAGGCACTGGTGTTAAGGCTGGTCTTACCCAACATCTTTATTAATTATCTGGAAATGAAACAAACCCACTGAATTAGCTAAGCTGATGACACACGCCAGTTTAGGGGGCAGGGTGAGACCATAATAATTCTGAAAGCCACCTCTGACACGGTGGCTCAATGACTGAGCAGAGCCGGCTCCTTCTCACCAGCTTCACTACCTTCTCGTAAGTTGTTTGGCACCAGAGGGACTGAAAATCATAGGGGCAGCACATCCATTAGCCAGCAAACGCAGGCAGAATTAAAAAAAACAGGATGCAAACTTCAAAAACATTCAAGAAAAACAAGTTTTGGAGATAAATAACCAATTTAGCGGGAGACAAAAACCTGGAAAAGAGTTAATGTCCAAATGGGCTGGTGGTCACCACCAGCTACAACAGGTTATGAGCCTGCAAGGGAGCAGGACTAAACCCTGCACAGGGAGACATCCCCAGTGAGTGGCAGGAGACCAAACGTGGGGTAACCCCCAACTCTGCCAGGCATGGGGCCAGGAGCCACTCACACACCAAGGAAACTCAGAAAAGGGCAACAACAAACCAAACACAATGATGATTATGAAGGAATGACTGAGTTGTGAAAGAGGATTTGCACCCACACCCTCGCTTAGCATTGCAGGAAGAGCCAGCTGCAATGACCTCAGGGATGACCAACGATGCTGAAGTCAGGGGGATGCAGTGTGAAAACATGTAATGTATTAACTTAAATGAACAGAGACTTAATAGTTCTCCAGCAAACTGTCCTGCCCCTGGGACTTCCCACCAGTGGAAGGCATGTTTACCCTGCCCAACTGTGCCAGAGCCCCTGAGCACAGGGATGAGCACAGGAATTTACCCAAAACCTGAATGAAAAAAAATCTGAGAAATCAATTGAGATAAATATTGACCCTAGATCAGTTACCTCAAAATTAGAGGGGTTTTCTTTCCTTTTTATAATATCAGACATCTCTCCTTCACAAAAAAAGAAACATATCACAGCTTAATAGGTAAGACTATGCTAATTATTACCCCCAACATCAATCAGAAAAAGAGCACAAGCAATTATTTGCACAGACTGTGCAACTGCTGATTATGGGAAACTGGCTCTGTTTTCCTCTTCCCAAAGCAGGACTGAAGCTGGAGCCCAGTGCAAGCACCGCAGCCCCTGGGCCAGATCCAGGAGCATCCTGGATTCCATGAGAGGATGCCAAGGGGCTTCTGAATAAGACGACCCAGCTGGCAGATCCCAAAAGCCTGGGAGAAGAAGAGGCAGAAACTGGCCCATCAGAACGTGGCCCCACATCCATGATCCACATCTCTGCACTGCATAGCAAGAAACTTCTCTCAGCCCAAGGGCAGCAGCAGCTCTGCCTGCCTCGCCGGGTGCCGGTTCCACTTAGTGTAATGATTATTAAGCCCTGTCAGCAGATATGAAACCAACGGACGCAGATCCACAGGCAAGCGCTTCAAAAGCCGCCGAGACGCCCCTGCTCACAGGTTTTCGTTATCCATCTGGAAAATTGTGGATGTCACAAGAGCTTTTAGAGCATCAAGACAAAATCATCTTGTCAGCAACAAAAGGGCCAGTTCTCCCTTGCCCCAACCCCAGCAGCTGCCTCAGCGCCGCGGGCTTCAGCGTGAGGAGTCGGCGTTGCATCAGGACACTGATGCTGCCAGGCCCAGGGGGCCTGGCCAGCACACTGCCCATCCCAGAGCCATCATGGCACCAGCACCTCAGCTTGTGCCACGTGAATCTTACTCTGAAGGTAAAACCAGGATGAAAGAAAACAATGGGGTTTTTTTTCCCTTCACACTAATTCACAGCCTCTTGTCTGACTCTTGACTGCATTCAGCTGAGAAAAACTTGCAGATTGCTGGGGACCAGTGTTCCGGGCATCAGCTCCTGCAATAGCTGGCTCAAATGGAATGAGACTCAAGCCAAGGAGCTTTTAATCCGAAATTCAAGTATATCCATCCATTTTCTCTGCCATATTTGTATGGCTTTTCACCCTCTGCAGTTTTTGAAGCTGCTGCATCGCTTTGGCTTGGGTATCATCAAGGCAGATGTAGCAAAACCACCTTGTTAGAGGCTGTGCTTCTCAAGAGAGCTCTGATCAAAAATGGCTTTTTACTCTTCTGTGGAGAAAACCCCTCACTGGTGACAAAATGAGGTGTTTCAGCCAGATAAGAGGCTAGCCAGTAGAGCCACAAAACCACCCCAGCACCAGGTTGTGTAGGATGTTGGGCTGCAGCACACCAGCCCTGATGTGAAACAGCACCTTCCAGAAGAGGCTGGTAACTCCTGCAGATGCTGGGCTGTGGTGAAATAAAACAATGAAGAAAAACTTTTCTGCAGCTAGCAGATTCCAGCAGATACAGGGAGCAAAGAGGCTGTGAGACAAAAGACGGCATGGGACATGATTTAGTGAGCATGGTGGTGTTGGGTTGACAATTGGTGATGTTGGAGGTCTTTTCCAACTTCAATGATTCCATGGCCATGAGAACCAGCTCCATGCTGCAAACCTGAGAGCAGAGGGGACACCCTGCAATACAGCCCGAGTTTGGAGCAGAGCACCCTGAAGGCTGATGACTGGGCTGGCATGAGATTTTGTGGGTGCACTGGGCATTATTCCCAGTGTGACGCTGCTCAATGCACCCTGATGTCAGCAGTGCCTGATACACAGGGCCCAAAGAGAGACCTGGGGCCAGCTTTTATGCCCATGGGCCATGAGATCTCCTGGGTCCCTTTCCTGAACCACAAGTGAGGTTCATCCTCTATCCTTCACCACACCTAGGGCCACAGTACCAACTAGAGACCACCCTCCCAGACAGAAACTGGATTATTACACTGTTCCTCAGACACAAAATATGAGATTTATTCCCACTGTGCACAAAATACTACCAAAGTAGCTGCCTTGTGTACAGGCATTATCTTCTGGTCCATTGATTTTTAATAGCATCATTGTAGAGCAAAATTAGATCCCTGAGCATCACAGGGTTCTGCACTGCTCCCACCTTCATCAACAGACACTGGCACTGATGATGAAGTTTCTTGGATCTGTCCAGGACACAGGCAGGCTCATTACCACACCACAAGAAATAGAAGTTGGAGATGGAAAAAGCCTATTAGATGGTCAGATGCTCCAGTGCTTTCTACAATTTCCTTCCTCAGTGCTTTCACCATTGAAGCCTGAACAGCCCAAGTGACAGCTTCTGTCTCTTCCCTTGGGGGGCCATTCCTCGCTGCCTCTGCATTTCTAGGCACCCCTTCAAGCATATTCAGCCCAGGTTCAAAATGAAGCAGCACCATTCCCTGCCTTTTCCACATTTCCCCTGCCATCACAGCTCCCAAATGCTTCTCTTGTCAATTCTGCTGTTCAAATTGGAGTTACATGTCCCTTGACCAAAAGTGAAAATCTCTTGCTCCAGGGTTTAAGGACAGAGTGTCAGATCTCAGCATCCCTGGCTAAACACTGCATAAATGAATGACAATTCTACAGCAAGTCACAAGGAGGAAAAGGTGATGAACTCGCCAGGGATATCCTCCCAGAGGACCATTTATCAGCATTAACAGCAGCAAAATCATTTTCAAAGAATAATTGGACAACTGCAGTACAGACAAACTACAATTAAAAAATTAATTAAAGCCCTTTGCTTCTTCCCACACTGCCCTGCACCTTATTAAAGCCACATCAAAGTTGACACTTAGTTGTTGGTTGCCTTCAAAGAGGCAGAGAAGAGCACACAGGACACAAGGCTTGTGGAGATGATGTCTCTTCATCAGATTAGTTACATTAGTTTAAAAACTAGCCTATTCTGCTGCTGTGTGTTGTACCTGTTCAAGATAAACAGAATTATTCTGGCTCTAGACTGTCAATCAGCATCTTTCACTAAAGAAAAGGCACACGAAAACAGATGGACAGACACTGCCAGACCAAGCAGCAGAAACAGGTTGGCACTGCAAAGGCAAGGAGTGAGCAGGCAGGAGCTGCACTGCCACAGAGAGATCAGCACCTGAAAATTAGAACCTTTTGCATGGCCCCTGGGAGAAGCTGCTCAGGTGACTGAGCCTGGGTGATTTCACAGCTGCAGATGTATCCCAGTGGCTGGATGAGGAATTGGGCTGACTCAGTTGCTCCTGAATGGCAAGTGGATGAAGGACGTCTCTACCTTGCAGTGTGAGGGAAGCAGCCATGGCTCACTCACACCCTCTCCTTCCTCAAGGCTCTGCCCACCACTTAGGTAAAGAGGCAGAAGCCAGCACGGTGCCACAAACAGCAACATCCCCCAACACCATGACTTGTCAACACTGCTGGTGAAAAGCTGATGCACTGAGCCTGGAACAGGGGTGGCTTCAAAAAAAAATATTAAGAAAAATAAATTTCGACATCTTTCCACCACTTTGGCTGAGAATTCACATCATGCTGCATCACAGGTAAGATGAGGGTCGCTCATCTAGCCTTTTGGCACCACAGCATAAGAAATGCTTGAGAAAGTTAACAGTGAGACACCTGCAAACACAGAGCTGCCCCAGGCAAACACTGACTGTGCCATGGGGCTCCTGTGGGGCAAGTGGTGCACCTGGGGTTCAGCACCCAGCTGGTGACCGGAGAAAATGAACGCACCCACGAGCAAGGGAAGTCATGCACGAGGAGGAAGAGCCTGCAGGAACGTGATGTGAAAGAAGTCTGGAACTTCTCAGGTCACCTGAAAACTACTGACCTGGCACTTTTTTTAAGTGCTTTTAGTAGATGCCTAAAATAGACACCTTTGGTTTGTAAAAGCAACTGAAACAGATAATGGCTGGTCAGTGCATTTTACATTCCTGGGAGGGGGAAAATGTTTTATTTCTAGGTCTAAATATATCCTGATGTCCTGCTAATCATTTCTCCTGCAGGGTCATCTGGTGCATCCCTCCAGCCAAGGGTGGCTCCTTGCTCCTTCAGGCAGCAACAAGCAAGGTACCTCTCCATCTTTCAAAGCCTTCAATGGACTAACACCACCTGAAGGATAAGGGATGTGAGCATCAGCTGCCACCATGAGAGCAGGTCTGCCTTCAGAGAGAGCAGATGTAGAAGCAGGTGCCTTGTCAAAGCTGCCCAGGGGAGAGGAGGCATCTCTCAAAGGTTTGCCAAAGAGCCTAAGGCTGCTTAGCAGCTTTCCCCTGCTGCCACCACACCAGTTACAGACTGCATGGCTTAGCAGAGGGTGAGGCACTTAGCAGTTCGAAGAGTTTCACGCTTTATCACCTTGAAGGCACTATATAAAAAAATAAATAAATAGCACAGTTTGCACTTCAGCAAAGTATAAACAGGCATTTATAGAAAGAAGCCCCAGTGAAACCTCATGCCCTTTCAATTCACTTTCCAGACAAATAAAACCAAGTAACATTGAGCACAGGAGGTACATCAAGGGGCTTTTCAAACAAACAGAAAGGTACTGACAAGGAAAAGCCCTGATCTCCAACTGGGTCGCTCTGCCCATACCTTTCAGGGGCTCAGTCCCTTGGCACTGCTGGACTCTTGGCATCGCATCCAGGCTTAAAGAAAGCAACCAGTTCCCCTTTCCAGGGTGTTAGAATTGCTCACCATACATCCCTGAGTCACCACCGCTAGCCTTGGGTTTTAATGTGTGGCTGTTTCTCTCCCGTAGCCATGCCAAGCTGGCTGATGCTACCTTGTGCTCTCTTTCTTCCTGCTCCTGCTACGTGGCAGACTCCCAGGAGGATGAAATGAAAGGGATCTGATCAGAGATTTCTCCTCAGCAACTAACCCTTAAGGTGCAGGCTCTCTAAAAGCTGCAGAGTGTTTGCTCATTCCTATACAGCTGCAAACAAATAATCAGGGAAAAAACAACTAGTGGATGATTATAGCCAGGCTTGGCCAAGGCAACGTGGGTCAGAATTAAACCTCATCTGACAGGCAAGTCATGGCTCTTGTAAATCATTTTCTCCCCATTTAAAGCTGTAGTAATAATTGCATGATGGAGGAGGAAAGCAAATAAAAAAAAAAAGGAAAACAAATCAACAAAAGCAAAAAGCCAGGCACCCAAGATATTTTTGCAGGAGCTGGTGCTCTTGAATCAGAACCCTGGAATTGTTCTGCAATCAACTCAGCGGACAGTTACCATCTGTTTATGGAAAAAAATGTTAATAACCCCCAATCATAATCAAATAGGCAACCACTTTACTTTAAGTACCTATTAACTAATGCTAAATTACAATGGAACAGCTCTGCAAGCACTTCTGACATCCACATGCACATCAGCTTTGCCAGCACTTTGATCAGGGCTATTAGAGCAAACACCAAATGAACTGATAGTGATGCGATTCCTCAAACATTACAGAAAGCGTGGGCTGTATTTATTTACTGTTCTTTCATTTCACCCCCACCTCCTTGTTGTTTCTGCCTGTTCTGAAAGAAAAATATGTATATGCTTGTGTACAGACCTGTGCACAATCTACCACAGCAGAGTC
Source organism: Dromococcyx pavoninus (assembly GCA_033558185.1). Classification (NCBI taxonomy): domain Eukaryota; kingdom Metazoa; phylum Chordata; class Aves; order Cuculiformes; family Neomorphidae; genus Dromococcyx; species Dromococcyx pavoninus. Next base: position 707,028 of record JAUMJL010000721.1, read on the forward strand.
TGCAAAAGCTTAGTCCCCTGTGGTTTGTTTTTCTGTCCAAGGCTGAGTTTCCATATGGATTCTCTGATGCCCAGAAAAGCTTAAGGCATTTCCATCGGTGGGGTGTCACCTGAGTTGTGATCCTCTATTTAGCCTCCCTGTTTCCATGATGCCTGCAAAGGCATCTCTAAGTCCTTCCCCCCTCTCCTCTGGGTGGAACTGGCTGGCAGATAAAAAAGCTGCAGCAGAGAAAGGGAAAAAACAGGCAGAGCTGAACACACACACGTGCAGAGGGGCAGCACGATCACACGCCTTATTTCTTAAGGAAATTTGATTGAAAACCAATCAACCCTTTGCCAACTGTAACCAAGTCTGAACCATTAGCTGGCACTGTCTCCACCACAGGAAGAAAACCTCATTTAAAGAACACAAGCAGTTTTTAATCTCGGAGCCTGGAAAATAGTTCATCTCAGCAAAAACAACAAGTGGCCTTGTCTCTGGATTTTCTCTAACATCTGCCTCCCCATATCTCTGATAACAATTTTTGTGTTTAATTTTTTTTCAAAAAGTTGTGCAGCACCAGAAACATCACACAAATACACATGAGTGCATGTTCTTTATGCCTAGACATTTGTAAATGTAACATAAGCCAAGCAAAAGGAGTATGTATTTCATTCATCAACCTCTAGTGCTGTGCCATCCAACCATTTTGTTAGTCCCAGGACTTCTCTGCTCCATTATCATTGCTTTATGAAATTTCATTTCAGTTAGTCCCAGGCATCTTTTATTATATTATGACATTTTACTTCCTGTCATCTGTTGGGATTAAACTTTGATGGGAAGATGCAGGTTAACAAGGCTTTCAGCGACAAGTCAGATCCCAGAAGGTGAGAGGTAAAACCCTCCACCTCCAGTGGGCAGTCAGGGAAGATGGAACTTCAAGCCCAGAGCCAGAGCAAGCAAGGACTGAGCACGTGTTGCCAGGCTCCTTACTTCCACATGGTCTGTCTCACCTGTAAAACCCACTCCCCTAGCACATGTCAGTACATCAAACAGCCCCAACTCCCAGTTCCTTGCTCCCTCCTGTTCTTCTTCCCACACTAACACAAGGCTTTAAAAAGCATCTTACCTCCCCCTCCGAACACACTGCCCTTCAGCAAATGGTTGCAGCCCATATCTGCAACTTCAATTCTTCTCAGTTTTCACATTCCCTTTTCCTGGTGTTTCCTCTCCCCTGCCACCATATTGCTCAGGTATTGCCACGTTTCACAAAAAAAGGCATTTTGTTTGCCATTTTCCTGCCACCTCCACCACCCCAGCTCCAGCCCACGGAGTGTTTGGCAAAGCAGGCTCTTCCATGGCTTGGCTGTATCAGTACCCAGGTCATAACCAAAGCAGAATGGCTCTGCCAGGACTCTCGTGCAATGCTCCAAGGGTGCACTAGCACCCAGGAGAGGACAAATGTGGATGCACCATCCTCTGTTAGTCCTCCTCTAGCCATGTGCCCTAAGACACAGTGATTTTCTTTTCAGCAAAGGTAGCTGGGATGTTGGACACTTTGCAGCCCATTAGTCCACTTTCAAGACTGGTGGGCAATCCAGCACACTGGCCCAAGGGGACTTTTCAGCCCAATGTGACATCCAACCTTGTCAGTCCAAGTCCACCTCTCTCTCTCTCTCTCTAGGAGATAAACCATCTGCTTAGTGCAAGGAGACGCAAAAGGAAAAAGACGTGCTCAGAGAGACTCGTGAGGTGCTTTGGGTAACGTGTCCAACATGAGCACACAATGTTCTGCATTCATGACAAAAACAACAGGAAAAACCTGCTCCTGCAGGCCTGCCAAGCTAGGATTTCAACAACAAGTGGCAACATATCAGCTGGCAATGAACAGCTCTTGATTCAGGGAATGATGCACTTTCCCAAAAAGAATCAAGGTTTGGACTTTTTTTTTCTTAGTAAACGATAATATGATGGATGCTGCCCAGGAGGGCTCCTGCCCAAGAATTAACTGATAAAGAACGACCCAGAGGAAAGTGCCAGCTAAAGGAGATTTGAAGATGAAGTTGCCGTCCTGTACAGGATGTCAGAATAAAGTAGGACCTGTCTGTGAGCCCATGGAGAAACAACTCAGAACCACTTAGTAAAGTGATTTGATAATTTGGACAATGGCATCACCTCATGAGCAGAGAACCTCAAGGAAGGAGGAAAGGAACAGCAGCCCAAAAGTGGAGCGAAAGAGGAGACACCAGAGAAAGAGACAGCAAGCACAACACAAGTTTCAAGGTATCAGTGCCAAACAGAGACCAACTGCAATAGCTCAGCTGAGACCCTAAAGCAACCAGAGGAGAAAGTAAGGCTTTGGACTCATGGAACCACAGAACACAAAGGAAGGAGAGTTCAGAAAATCCATTTTGGAAATCGTGCAGAGGACTGTGGCATTTCTTGAGAGGATGAGAAATAAAGCAGCTACAGAGCAAGCTATAGCCAGGATGCCACCAAGCCACTGCAGGTGAATGAAAAAGCTGTCTTCGTGTTGTGGATGAAAGTAATGAGGTTTGGTAGCAAGCCTGATGCAAAGAAGGGAGATGCAGGCTAAAGATGCAAATCCTGGTGGCATGGCAGTTGATGATGGCACTGTGGCTAAAGAAAAAAAGTGTGGGCAGAAGAGATGCTGGGGAAAAGCAGAAGGCTCAGAGCAGGCCATGTTCTAGGGAGACTATTCACAGGGCAGGAGGATCTGCTGCCTCCAACAGGGAGCAGAGCTTAGGTAGCATGAGTAGGCTGCCCATGGTGGTGCGTATGACACTTGTGACTCATTGAAGAGCCATCTTCCCGGTTTTAAAGGTGTATTTAATTTCTGTCAACCCCATCTCTCCAAACAACATCATCAGTAAAACTTTTAGAAACTCTGCGATGCTGTGGTGTCGCATCAGGGTTGGAAGAAATACAGCATGAGGAGGAAGAAAGCAGGATTTTCTAGCTTTCAAAAACCACAGACACAAGAGACCATCTCTGGTGTCTGGAAATGCAGAATATCCACTAACACACTTAGCCAAACACCTCTCAAGACATAACACACATCTGTTCACCGAGACTGGTTACCCACATAAGGTTCAGTCCAATTCTTCCATTAGAGTCACAAGTTACTTCTCCTTTTTATATTTATATCTCTAAGCCCCACCAGTGGTAAATGCACAAGCGCTTACGAAGTGTTCTGACACATCCCTGCAGAAGGCACGTAACATCATCCCAACTTTACAGATGGGGAAATTGAAGCAGAGACAGAGGTTAAGACAGCTAATTGCCTACGGACACTAAGTGAGTCAGTGGAAGAGCTGGGAATTGATCCCAGGAACCGAGTCTTCCATTCCTCTACTCCACCCACCAGTCACTAAACCCTACCAGATGGTTCTTATCATTGGACATATGGACTAAATATTGCTAAGTTGGTGTAGAAGATTTGCTGTTTAATTAAATGTCCTGTCTTCCATCTCCATAGGGTGCAAAGGGTAAACTCCAGCCAGAATCCCATCTGGACCCACTCAGGAAATGTCCCTGTAAAGCAAACAAAGCTCTAGGCAAACACAAGAAACATTCCCAAATCTTTCAACCTGCCCTGCAATGTAGACCCCAGCAAGGCTAGGAAACCGGCTGCGACTCAGGAGCTTGGAAGAAGCTCATGTTTTTCAAAGTGTGGCTTCAAATGCTGTATGCATGAACCACCAGTCAGGCTGGGAACTACTTTGTCATGTGAAGGCTCTTCCTCCAGCCTTCAATGCTGCCCAACAGGAGATGAGAACATAGTCACAAAACACAGATGGCACAGTCATCTACTTCTGGCATTAGCTCTATCACATCACAGCACTGGTGTTGGTAGGACAGAAAGACCAGTTCAGCCTAGCAAACATCAGATGCCTTCTCACTTTCCAGTCAATACCAAGGACACGCGAGATAGCTCTTAAAGCGATTATTCATGACGCAGAGGAAGAAAACTTCCAATAAACATGCAGTAGAAAGAGAACTTCCACACCGTTGAAAGACAGGTCAGCAATAGCTTTCCCAGCAGCATCTTAGTCCCCATTCAGAGAGGCACAGAACGGGTGCACCTGCCTTGCCAACGGAACTCAAACCAATTTCATACCCTTGTGTTCTTCTTTCACACCCTGTGCTCTGCACCCAGTGCGATGCAAGGGAAAACCCAACTCATGCATCACGAGGCCCACAAGAAAGACTTCATCCAAGAACATGCTCTCCTGAGTGCAACTCCCTCAATACATGCCTGGAGGGAGCAGGTTCAAAGCTCTTCTAGGCAATTTGTAGACGCAGTTACGTGCTGACAAGGAAAACACATGCATTCTTGCACCCAGCAGAAGCACATACAGTTGAGAACCACCAGCCTGTATATCTCTGTTACTCTCACAACAAACAGAAGAGAGCTGGTCAATATTCTCTTTAGAAGGCTTTGCACCAATACTGGCAATGTAGGAATAAAACCACAACACCTGTCCATGCGTGCTATAAGAGCCAGGCAATCCTGGAAGGTGCCTCCTGCTAGAGGAAAGCAACTGCACGTACCTTTCATCCCAAACTTGGACCGCCGGCCATACTTGTTGATCATAATAAAGAGGACGACCAAGAGGACACAAGCAAAAGCTGCCAGCCCAACCGCTATGGAAACCTGAAAGGAAAAAGCCTTAGGGTCAAGACAGAGGAATTTAAGAGTCTAGATTGGAAATACAGCATCTCCTTGCTCAATTAACCTTTGTGTAGGCTCCTACCATCTGCTGCAGCCTGGTGGATATCGACTGTGGAGGAAAATACAAGCAAAAGCAAAGGGCTCTGGCACAGCTTGGAAGCATTACAGGCTATTTTCAGGACTGGAAGGTTTGGGACCTCTGTATCAGCAATACCATTCTCCTCAGCCTCTCATTCCATGCATCTGTATGGACGGAGGACCTCTGCTCCAGTGTCTGGGCTCTCCCTTTACTGCATCACACCGTGGGCCTCCACTTGTGACACTGCCACTGCGTCACGGCACCACAACACTAAAGGTATAATACCCTGAGCTGGGAACACATAAAAGCAGTAGAAAACTCTATAGAAAAAACAGCTCTGTCTCCTTTTAAACATCCCTCAGGACAAAGATTGAGGGAAAATAACACATCAAAAACGAACACAGAAGAAATCAAGTAGAACTGTTTTTTCCAAAAAAACCATTTGATTTTCCTAAAGCCTCTAATGTTTCCTCATTTATTGTAATTTTTATTAGCAAATATTTATGCTACCACATTGTCCAAAGTCCTTCACTGGAACTGTAGTTCTACAGTGTTACTGTACAAGCATAGGAAAGAAAATCACCTTGCCCTAAAGGGTTTACAATCCCAGGCTTATTTTAATATTTATGTATATTTATTCCTTCAAGCCTTTGCTCGAGATACTTTTATTGCACTGATGTAAACAATTTCTTTGGCACTTGTCCAATTGTTCTCCTGTACTGGGTCTTGTGATGCATTTAGACTTCACTTCCTTCTACAAAACTGCATTCTGCTATAATAGAAAATACATCATTTAACCAAGAAAAAGTAATTTCATTTTGCAGCCCTTTTCCCTGCCCTTGATATATTAGCTACAATATTTTTAAATTTTTTATTTCACTACACTCTATTTTCATCCCCCAGCTTGTTTTCTGTGCTTTAGATTTAATAATCAGTGTGCATTATTACTCCAGTCTCACTGTTCAAAGCTTTCACTTCAGTTATAGGAGATTTTCAGTTGGAAGAGAAATTAAACCAAGGTGGATTGAGTTTTGTCCATTCTATTTAACACATAATGAGTTTCAAAATCTTGAAACTTTCACAGAATTAGAGCAATTGTGTACCATGCTAATTTTTTTTCCCCAGTACTTACAACACATTTTTTTTTTTCTTTTTCTACTGGGATTCTGCAGAAGACAGACCATGTTGAGATCTGACAAGCTGTAGGCTTTCTTGCCTTTTTTTTTTATTCTTGGCATGCCCTGCAGAGCAGGAGAGAGGGCAAACTGGAATTGACAAAACTGAACAAAGCTAAATCTGAGTCCCTCAAAAGGCTAAACTTAACAGCTCAATAATAGTGTGAAATATACAATTGCCTGTTTGTTTGTTCTCTAGGTGCTGCTTTTTTAGAGGGAGAATTTCTAACCCTGCCAGCAGTAACTTCACAGGATGCCTTATTTTCAAAGGCCTCCCTGGTTCCGCATTGCAGACCCAAGAGGATCAGATGGTTCGTGTCAGTATTTGACTTGCATGACACAAGCCACAAAACTCTTCTGATTGTTGTCTTGAGTCATAAAGGAAGAGACTTTCCTTGCAAACATCTCAAAACAAAACAGGAATGTAAATACTAATTCATCAATAACAAGAAATGCATGCAAAACAGTTCTGTAGAGAAAAGGACAGGACTCACCCCAAAAGTGTCCTCCTCTGGTTTGTGGGTCACAGTGATAGGTGGTGTGGGACTCACTTCATAATCACCGACTGAAACCAAAACACCAGAGAGAGATGACTCAACGTGGCTCCCTAAGGCACCTGCAGATCCCCAATGGCAGTGCCCAACCTAACGAGATCCAGCTCACCCCAGCAAAGGCTGCAACTTCCTATTTCAGAAGGCACCAAAATCAACCACCAGAGAGTTCCCTGTGCACATCAGCAGACAAAACACAGACAGGACAATGCTGATGTCACTCCAACCTTACAAGTGAGAACCATTTGGGTGCCTCGAGTCCTAGGGTGGGTGGCCTCCAGCCCTGAGTCATCTCCTAAAGTTTTCAGAAATCTACTGGGCTAAGCAGGGTTAAAACACAAGACCGATTCTAGCAGAACCTGATCCAAAAAAAACGTTACTTGGATGGGTTTTTTTGGGAAGGTAGAGAAAGAATGTGTTAAGGAAACTGCTTTTCATCTCAGTCCACACTAGAGAGCATATTGCAAGTGGGCCACAACTGCTTTGGGGATCCACCAGCCTACATCTAGTTAAGGCCCCTTCTGCTATACCACAACCAGCCAGGGTTTGTGGGATATTTATGTCCACCCCTGTCACTTAAGACCTCAAAGACTGTCATTTTCACTATAAGACCTTATACAGGATTTCACTAGATGGAAATGAACATCTCCTGGGCTCTAGAGATTGCCCAGCTGATCAAAAGCTCTCCAGCTATCTTGCTCAGGTATGGGGACACCAGGGCTTTGTGCAGCCTCCACCAACTTGCTTTTAGCCTCTTGATTTTTCCCTCAGGAGCACAACAGTCACAGACGGTCAGGGAGAACGACAAAACCAAAACATCTGCAGCATGCAAAGTGCAAGGAGACACTTACTTGAGACAAAGTTGTCCGTGCTCTCTGTGGAAAGGACAAAGAGAAGCAACACAGTTAGGAGTACAGCAAAGGGAGAGAGGTCTCATTCCCAGCCCGCTTCAGACACTCCACCACCCCAAAGAGCCCAGGAAACCAAAACATTTCATGTTTTGTCCTGTATGAGCAACAGTAACTGGAAATTGCTGCACACGTGCCAGTAAGACATGCTGGATGGAGAACACAGGGGTAACTGTGCAGGGCTGAAACAAGGAGGAGAGGGAAGCTACTGCCAAAACAGAGAATAACCACCCCCTGTACACAGACTGCTGAACAGTTGTTAAACAACTCTGCTTTCAGCAGGTGAGCAAAACTCAACAGTCACATGGGTTCAACTATGCAGGTGGAAGGGAAACAGATTTTGCCTAAAGAGAAAGTCCTACAGGGATGAGGACCAGTTCCCAGGAAGAACAGTCTATACTGGGGCAGGGGGTTAGAGATTCCCTCCAGTCTTCCTCAATAGTCTCCTGAGCCACTCATGAAAGATAATAGCATCTGAGCTGGACATGGAGGCTTTAGAGTTGCCTTTTCCTAGAGTTGCCTCTCGCCCAAGATAGCTGCACCAATCCTTGCTGTCAGCCACTTGACTGATCCAGTCCACTCAGTAAAGCTCCTTCAGCTCTGAAGGCGGCTGAGGCCACAGATGATGAGGTCTAAAGCTCTCAGTGACACTCAGTTTACACAGCACGAGAACAACGTCAGCTTTCAATTCACTCGCCCATGTAAGAAATCGAGCCCGATATTAACTGGAGTTTACACAGCTTTGCTGGCAGAGGGCTCCTGGAAAGACACCGAAACGTTCATGCTGAAGTGTGGGTGAGGTTTGGAAGTGAAGCATAAAACAACCCCCAGGTGACAAACACGGCTTTCCAAACCAGAGGAAAAAAGCTGAAAAAATATTTTTGTTTCAAGTTAAGCAGAAGAGTAACTTTCCCTGGCTTTTTCTAGCAAGAGGAAAAAAAAAGAGGAAGAAATATTTCATTTAGAGACTTTCTTTTTTCCTATTAAAGCAGACAGAGTCTAGTCATAAAACTTGCTGTTTCTACATTTTCCATTTTTCTCTGCTGCAGGAAACAAATTCAACAGAAACCCACAATTTTTTTCCCACTGAACCCTATTTTTCATAGCATAAAACATAGCCAAGAAATTTCAGCCAACTTGAGTTCTGTGAGATGTTTCCAAACAACTGAACACTCATCAAGAGGCGAGGTGGGTAAATTAACCTTTGTGGATTAAATCAGGAGATGGTGGCCTACAGTAAAGACATCAATGAAAACGTGCAATGAGATTTTTATCGGGCCATGATACAAATCAGTCCTGGGAGCCCCTGCCCTGGCTCCTACAGCCACAACATCGCAGGGAAACAAGATATGGCATGGGGCATAACTGCTAGGTCCCATCTAAGAGCACCTTTATCCTCTCAACCTGGGCAGCCCAACCTGGCACAGTACCAACAAGAGACTGTAGACCTGCGTTTCCTAAAAGAATGCAGTCACAGGACCTTTTCTATGCTGACAGAAGTTTTCCAGGCACTTTGCTTTCATTAGGACTCATAATCTCATCCTGGATAGCGACAGAAAAACCCTTGCACGTGTGAATAGTTATAGGCAATAAGCTTCTTGAATAAACCACACTGGGGAACCTTCAATTTGTGGCATTTTCTGGAGGAAACTACCTTCAAATGGGAAAATACTGCATTGAGCGTTAATGTCCGCTGTAGCAGTGGATGGTGCAACAAACTTCAAGGAAAGTAAATTACATTCTGCATTGGGCTGACAGGGTCTGCCAGAGTGAGGAACAGCTTTGGACTTTGCATCAGAAGAAATAAAAGAAATGGGTCAGTTCCTGCTGAGAGATGATTCAGGGTCTGCAAGCACTCCATGCCAACAGTACATAAAAGGCGTGGGTGAAGATGCACTCACAAGGGCAATATTTTAGGTATATTTCACACAAATGAATTCTCCCAGAGCCTTTGACACAAGTGGCTCTTCAAATATCAATGTGTCTTCCCATAGCACAGCTCAGATCCATTTCCAAAATCATCTCTCCAGAACAGCAGATCTGACCCCTTTTCCAGAGGTCCAGCACCTACTTAAGATCTGTCCCCATTTCACAGATGGAGAAATTGAGTCACAAAGGTGGGACCTGACAGAGCTGAGACTGCAAACCTATGCCTCTCCACATCCACCTACATTTGATGAGCTGCTCTTCTGCCCTGACAGCAGGAAACATAAATAGGTCAGATAGCCAAACAGGGCATCATCCCTGAAGTCTGAATGTAAACATTCCACTCCCATCCATATCAGCTCATTTGTTCAATTGTCAGATCTTCAAGGTGGAGATCTGGGCTTGCATTTACAATATTCGACCTGCAGGAAAAGTCTGTGTACATATATGGTGTGATATAAATAATAAATGAGAGTACCATTGGTATTTTTCTATATTTAGCAAACGCCCTATTTTGCTGGATTTTCTTGGGCTGCAGGGGCCAATCTAGAGCTGCTGCTTTCTCATGGCATCATTCCTGAAGGCAGCAGCAAGCAAGATCTTAACTCCATGATGGCCAGCATGGTGTTAAAATGACAAAGAGCAGACCAAGACCCTCCAGGCTCACCGCAGGCCACCACAGAAGTCTCTACTACACTCTCCAGAGACAGATCTTCATATCCTCATATGCTTTTTTTTTGCACAGTTAAGCACTGAATCACTAGGGAGTACAACAGGGAATTCCAAACAATCAGTTAAGAAATCCCAGCAAACTGATGTAAATTGACTAATTGAGCTGTTGCATCTTTTGTAGACCTGTCATCCTGGAATTGCACATGTCATATTCAGAAAGAAAACAATCCTGACACTGTTGCATCTAGCTATAATCATTTCACAAATGCAAGCTAGTAGGAAAAAATGGAACAGCTGCATCTCTTTAAAGGGCTTTCCTTTCTTTAGTTTGCAACAAGGAATCACATAGAAGAATACTTTCTCTCAAAAAATTGGGCAACCCCTTTGAGGTAGTCCGGAGGAAATACAAAATAATTGACCACACTTTCATCCTATTCCCGCTGAAATCCCTAAAGATCTTTAAAAAACAAAACAAAAAAAAACCAAGCAACACTGCAGAGTATATTATACAAAAATGTCTAAACCAGACAGTCTCTTTGCGTTAAAGAGTTGTTATGACACCTGAGTACAAGAACCATACTGGCCAGAAGAAGATTCCAGAGGTCACCTCTTCCAACCCACTGCTCACACAGCCACAGTTTGATGAGATAAACTGAATAGCCTACCTGGAAAGGGCTTTTCAAGGAAGTGTCCTTTGATGGTTTGGTTGGCTGAGCCCAGCTGGTTGGTAGCCACAATCGTGTAGTTGCCATTGTTGTAGTGAGTGGGTTTGTTGAAGAGCAGGCAACCCTCAGACACCTCCCCTTGTTGGTAAAACTCCATGTGGATGATCTCAGTCTCCCGGAGGACCTGGCCATTGTGCAGCCAGTGAAGGGTAGGAGCTGGGTTCCCATGCACTGCAAATGCAATGCAGTGCTCCAGGTGTAGCACCGGCTCCTCCAGGGTTAGGATGCGAGGGGGATCTAGCAGAGAGAAACATCACACCTCACAGCACACCTCCACCCCCACCACGTCTCTGTGCACCATGGAAATTAAGATTACCAAAAATAGAACCTCCAAAATCCCTTGTTCCTTCTATTCTTCCCATGGATGTCTCAAAAGAAGCAGCACTAAGTCAAAGGAATCATACCACACCCCACAGAAAGAGGTTCTGAACCATAGTGAGTTCTCTTGGGCTCGTGAACAAGGGGTACAAATTAACAACAGGGATGGTCCTTTCACCAGCCCAGAAACAATTAAGATTGGAGTTGCCCTTTCTACACACTTAGTGCTGCTCTCCTTCCCCCGAGGGATCATGTGGAGGCTGCCTATCCCTGTTAAGGAGGACACAGCAATGAAGCACTGTGCAAGGTGCCCCTTGGGGGTTCTCCAGTCGCACTGAGCAATTCTGGATTGCATAAGCTGTAGAAGCAAACATCCCTCAGTGGCTGCCTGTCTTTGGGGGTTTTGACTGCCTGAATACCTCAAAGGAGTTCTCACCCGCCGAACGCTCTCCAGGGGTATTTTAATTAAGGGGACTAGAGCAGGAAAGGGAAAAAAAGCAGAGACTCCGCCTGCGATTTATTGCATATGCATTGTCTTCCCCCTGGGACACCCCAAGAATTCAAATGTTCCTCTGCCATCACTTCTGAAACTCAATTTACAACGCCTACGTGTAAGGTCCCAAACCCCAAGGCTGGCAAGGTCTGAACTAAAAGAACAAAGTTATGTTCAAAGACAAAGGGCACAAAAATATGGAGGTCTTCCCTAAAACTCTGTTTTTCCTGATACCATCGAGCTTCAAAGACAATGCACGGGGCATCCACAAGGAACAAATACAGTGCACCAACTCTGACTCATCTTTTGGAAAAAAGACAGTGAATTTTTCAGGCAGCAAAAGTGGTAGAAGAGAAAAAGGTGCAGAGCTGGTTGGAACTGAGCAAAATTATCCCATCAGCATCAAGGTACCCTGAAGCGCAAAGCCTTGCCCCAGCCACCTTGCTTCACTCGCAAGCCTAGATCTACATGAGCCTTGCTCACATCTTCCTGGCAAGGAAGATTCAAAACAGGCAGCCACCCACACAGGCACAAACCCAGATCTTTTCAGCGTGAAATTACAGCCTGAGTGATGGGTCTGGGCAACAAGAGCAGAGGTAGCAGAAAGTGTCAGCAGCTTAGAGGATTACACGGGTGAAAATAGGCATTGGCATGGTGCTGTTTAAGGTGCTGAGGAAAAGATGCTAAAATGCAGTGCAAAAAACACCTTCTATCCACCAATAGTACTTATTGGGAGGAAGATGAAAGTAGTAAAGTATCTGCTCTATTCTTTCCAATCCCCCACGGCCCCGTGTCTTTGCAGTGTCCTCTGCACCTCTGCACCTCACTAGATATGCAACACACACAGGTTCTCCAAGACTTGCCAGAATCCTGCATGGATCTCCACTCTGCCTGGCAGGGTTGAGAGCGGTGGGACAGATTTTCAAGCTATCGAGTAAGGGCAAATATTACAGCCACAGCAACATATAGTAAATTTGAGCTGCTTGAGAGTGAAAAGCTGTGTAAACTTCCTCTTAAGGTCAGGTTTGTGTTAAGTTATATTAGAAAGGACAGAGAAAGTTTAGCTACTTGCAGCTAAAAGTGAACAGTTGAAATTTGACATGTGCATGGTTTTACACAGTGTTTGCTGTTTAATTTTACAGGAACAGATCTGGGAGAAAACACCAACATCCTTGAATTCAGAAGCAAGATTATACTGGTTTTAGCAGGGGTGACATTTAAACACACACATGGCATCAGGGTGAGCAACTATGTGTTTGTAAACAGAGTTTTAGCCTCTATTTTTTTTCCTTACTCTGGTGGATCTTCCAAGAGTTGAGTGGAGATGTCCACCACCAGTGTGGCACTGCTGCTCCTCCCCTGCTCTAGTGCTCATTTCTGTCTCAATGGAAGCAACAGGAAAGACTCTGACGCTTAGGAGAGCTGTGTGTGCATTCACCTCTTCCTCACTGTGCTCAGCTCCTAATCCTTATCCACAAAACCAGTGTGTCACAGGTAGTAAGTGGTCATGCATTCACATGGTTCCCAGGGCAGCCTCAGTCAAGGTCTATCCACTGCTACTTACAGTAGACGGTGAGCAGCACACTGGCATTGCTCATCCCCACCACGTTCTCAGCGATGCAGGTAAGCAGGAACCCATTGTCCTCACTGGTGACGTTTACCAAAGTCAAATTGATGGCATGAACATTGGTCCAGTTGAGGTTGGTCTAAAAATCCCAGAGTGAAATAAAGACAGAAATCAGTGTCTGTTGGCTTCTCGCCTCCCCACTCCTGCCACCAGAAACTGAAGATCCCAGCTTCCACATAAGATGTGATGTCTTCAAAATCCAAGGACAACTAGGATTTGGATCAGGGGAAGAACCTCCTATAAGAATACCTACTGGGAGAGGGAGAGATGCAGCATTACAGCACTGCACTACTAAACATGGCTTGCCTCTAAAAAAGTTTGCCTATTTCAGCTACAGCCATTGCAGACACCTCTAAAAACCAGGTAGTTTCATTAGAGGAGATGCAAGTTAATTCAAATAGGGAGCACCAAGGTATGGAGCTATCTCATCTTTACCTTCCAACCTTACAGAGGGAAAGTTTTGTGGCCTTCAAGTAACTCCCAGGTTCTCATGTGGATATGGTATGGCCGTTTCACCTTTCTTATAGCAGTCTTCACCACCTACCTGACCCACCAGCCTGGGGAACCCATAACAGCTGCCTTGCCCTTGCCACACTGGGCATAGGCAGACTCTGAAGTCGTGTGGCCCCTACCTGGTGTGTGTTGATGGAGTGGAGGTCAGCCACCGTCCAGTCAACGTCTGGCAGCGGCGAACCTGAGCCGTTGCAGGTGATGACAGCGTTCTCCCCTTCCCGTACCGTCAAGTTCACATGGCTCACGCTGATCTCAGGTAGGTCTAGGAGAGCCAGACACCAAGGTGCTCAGGTGTAGGGCAGCGTTTGCTACAGCCTGTTTGCTGCAGGGTGCACACATGTGGACCCAGGTCCTGCCAAGCTGCTTCCCAAAATCAGCCTCCACATGGGATAAGTAGCAGGAGACAACAGCATGGCCTTGCCCTACTGAGTGAAGGATGAGGCATGTAGACAAGGGCAATCATGGACACTGGGGACATGCCAGCTGAACAGATCCTCCCATCATACTCAAATCCAAAAGGTGGGTGTCCAATTCTGGCTGACTTTCCCTTCACAAAACCTCTCTCCCTCATCTCCTCTAGTCCCACGGAAGCTGCTCCTGAGGGGAGTCACCTGGAATGGAAAATCTGCATATGCTGGGAGAGGATCCAAGGATTTCTTATCTCCAGGGACAAGGTACAGCACACCCATCAAGAAGAGTGTCTCTCAAATTTATAACAATCAAGAGATGACCATGGCTGTGTCCTCATATTAACTGCAGCTCTCCTAATAAAAGGTGTCCTTGTTCTTCGTCAGTGGTAGCAGAGATGTTCACTGATTTATAGTGGCCCTAATTTACACCGCTTCCTTACTCGCTGTCACAAGCATCAAATAATATCCTTGCAACACGAAACAAGATAGTGCTGTTGGCAAGAAGAAGGGCAAACAGCCTTCTTGCATGAGGAAGGCTTTCTTGACTCGTGCAGAGCAGACAAAAATTGGGTAGGCAGGGCAGGGGGAATTGATCAGTGGTCATCTCCCATCACAGGGCAGCAGCTTCCATCACACTGATCCAAAGTCATGGACAGGGATCACATCCTTTCATCGCCATCAGAGAGTGACACCAGGAGGGAAGCAAAACTGTCCTGATTTGGGGTAGGGGGAGGCAGGAATCTAGATCTGGCAAAGTTGTACACGTGGTCCTGCTGGGACAGCAGGAATCAGCAGAGAGGGAGATGAGGGACATATACAGTCTCACCAGGTTAAGCTGGTATCAAACGTGGCCATATCAAGCCACACCAACTCTCAGCACCAAAAGACAAATAGGGTGGCATTATGACATCCCTTGAATCACCTTAATGCTCAAACAGGTAGACTCTCCCTCTGCAGGAAAGCAGATCAGCGCAGCTCCCTTTCAGGGAAAGGCAGAGGAGGTGCTCACCCTACACACCAGCATGTTTGTGTTCCTAAATCAACACCCTGCTGACCCATCAAGTCTAATAACACTATCAATGGAAACACCCTCTTCTACCATCCCTGATCTCCAAGGACTTTTGTTTTTCCTCGAATCCTTGGAGATTATTCTTCCCATCAGGGGAGGAAATTACAGCAGTAGTCTCTCAAATCTTTTTAGCTCATCCACATGCAGGCACACTTCGGCCAATTTCCAGGGGTTAATAAAGGAACATCATGAACTTAAAAATCATGCCAATCCCATGCTGTTTGTCTACTGCTGCTACAAAACCCAAATTCCTAGAACAGAGGACAATCAGAAAAAGAAACACTCTGGTTTTCTTATTCTGTGAGTTTGACAACTGCTTGGGCATAGAGAGTTGAAATGTTCTGTTGACTGCACACACCCTTCCCCTTCCTCTGCAAGGGATGCTTTCCAGTAATGGCAATAGCAGAGCAAAAACTGACACCAAACAGGCAGCTGATGTGTGAACAAGGTGAAGGAAAAAGGGATAACTATTAAACACGCCTCATGTTGCTCCTGGGACCACTGGGCTCTTTTAAACATCAGGAGGAAATAGAAACAGATGTAAAGTCACTCCTGCCTCTTCCCTACAGATATGGGCTTTCAATTGAAATAAAATAAAATAAAATAAAATAAAATAAAATAAAATAAAATAAAATAAAATAATTAAAATAAAATAAAAAAACCAAAATAAAACAAAATAAAACAAAAAAACAAACAAAAAAAAACAAAATAAAACAAAATAAAATATGCATTTCTTAACAGTAATTACAAAATATATGGTGGCAGTGTCTTTTAACAATATGCTGTTTCTAGGGTTTGTTAGATAGAGGAAGAACAACATGAAATGTATCCCTTTTCAGGACATCACATAGACTCATCATGGACACTTTGTCAAGCAACAGCATTACAGTGAAGAAAATGCTGCAAATCACCCGATACCTTCACACACACAAAAAACAACAGCCCCCCATTTACCCAGATACTCCATTTTTAATCCACAGACGGTGCCTAATCAGCTTCTGTTGTCTTGTTCTTTACCATGTGGTGGGATTATGC
This sequence comes from Dromococcyx pavoninus, assembly GCA_033558185.1. Taxonomy (NCBI): domain Eukaryota; kingdom Metazoa; phylum Chordata; class Aves; order Cuculiformes; family Neomorphidae; genus Dromococcyx; species Dromococcyx pavoninus. The sequence continues at coordinate 723,204 of JAUMJL010000721.1, forward strand.
AGCCCCAGGTTCTCCAAGCAAATAGCTGAACCATGGGTACCCTACAGGGCAGAAGTCCCTCCCAACACCCTCCTGGCCTCCCTCATGCCTAGGCCCTGGGAGTCCTTACCACACTGAGTGATGTTCATCTCCTGCAAAGGGATGATGGCTGCGTCCATGTTCATGCAGTAGAGCTTCTGGTACTGCAGGTTTGCCTCACCCTTCTCCTGCCAGAGCTGGATCCAGCGGATATCACAGCTGCAGTTGAAAAGGTTCCTCTCTAGTCTCCTATAGGCAGAGAGCACGAGAAAGGATGGTGGGGTGGGGAAGGATGACTAGGGCTACTGCCTGGATCCAGGTTCCACAAGGAGAGCAAACACCAAGCAAGGCTAGGGGACAATCTCCACTGCATTACTTGCCCGTGGTCTTCTAGTACTTGTTGTTCATGTCTCTCCCGGCTCCAGAGAGACCAAGGTTACACATCCATGCATCCACACAGTCTCCTTCACGCACATACACAAGGTTGTACATCTCCCAAGGCAGCATGTGGATACACACAACACCTTTCACTGCAAGGTCTGCACATCTGCAGCTCAGTTCCACAGCCATCCAGATACCCAAAACATTCATCCCTCAGCAAAGGAGCAGGCAGATCCCCGCTACCATAAATATTGATTCACATCTTTAAATCCAAATTCAGTGGGTGTCCAAGACACTGCTGGGCAAAGCACATCTCCAGCCCCGACAAGTACTCAGTGAAGCTGGCAGCTCTTCTCTCAAGTACCTTGTGCAAACATAGCCTCCTGGTGACCCAGGATACAGGCTAATGTGCAGGGTATCACGTATTTTAATCAAATCAAACAGCACTGCACTAAGACCCTGCTGACCTGGGCTGGGAGAAATGGAAAAAAGCACTGCCTTTAATGTACTTCATTTAAAACACACTTACATATAGTTTATATACCAGGAATGTTTATTATAATTGATTTTCCAACCTATTAACCATTTCATTTACATTTTTAAAGCCCTGCAAGCTCTCTGTGGAGTTGAGAGGAGTGCAGGTCCCAGAAGGGAGGGAAGCCCAGTGCTCAGCCAGAACAGACTGAGTAATCAACACGGGCTGCAACAATAACTTGAGCAAAACAGGATGCAGAGCCTGAAAAAGCAGAATTTCTGCCCATATAACTGCAAAGCAAAAGAAAGTAGGGAGCAGAGGAGCCAGCACTGCAAAAAGTGAGCTCAGTCATGCCAAAGCAGAAGGGCATCTCCAAAGGTCAAACCATTATTCCATGTAATATCGAGATCCCCCTGTCAGAGAGAGAGAAGTTGTTTGCTGGTCTGTTCTACGTGTTACCGCAAAATTCACAATTGCTTTTACAAAATTAATTCCACCAACTAACAGAATTTGGAAATAACCTTTCACACATGCACAGCTGTTCTTTTGTCAATAAGGTACTGCAGAAGGAGAAGGGATCTTCTGACAGCACCCAGGAGTGTTAAACCTGAACCCTAATGATGCCACTTTGAACGTTCTCATAGAACAAGATACCATCTGACTTTTTTTTTCCCCCTGAACAAACACGGAGTTAAACTTCACTCTGTGGTTTTTCATTACTTCATTCCTTTGCTGTCAAAAGCACATAAATCTTTGCAAGACAGGTACAAGGCTCAGACAAGCGACTGAAAGGCCAAAGTACTAAATTTAACAGACCAGAGCAGATTAGCGTAGTGATTGGGTGGGATTGGAACAATGAGACATTACCTCCATACTACAAGGGGTACTGTCAGGGCCTCTCACAGAGCTTTGCATCCTCTTCAGCATGGCCACAAATACACATTGTGCTGGGGATTCTCCCAAGGTCCCTGTTACCAGCAGGGCATGGGATGCCATGTGGTCTGGAGCTGTGGGCTCAGCTAACAGCAGATCAGGTAACGGCAGCTGCATGCAGGGATCCAGCAGGGATGTGGGTGTGCTCAGAAACAACGGGGGGAGAAATTCTGCTCCGTTGCAAATACCCTCACAAAACAAGGGTGCCAGGGAGAGCTGCTGTCTTAGCACTTAAGGGCAGCTCTGTAGGTACAACAGCAGCCCTCCCGACCCATTGTTAATTCATGAAGGTCCATGAATAATACAGGAGCCGCGTGCTTCAGGGCAGAACTTGCCCATAACCTGCCCCAACGTCAGTGATGTAACTCGTTCTAATCAAGACTCCCACAGGGATTTTTGCACAAATTAACTCCCATCACCAGCTGCATGTGCCAAGTGCCACTGGCAGCTAGCATGGCACCATGGGTACAAGGGGCACAGATGGATGCAACCATTTTCTCTAACACATGTTGCAAAAGCACTCTTGACACACAGCAGATGTTCTGCCTACTCACTTGGCACCTACCCTGCAAGCTCTTCAAGAACCTGAACCTCCAGCTCTCCTCAGACCCCATCAGGGCCCCAACCTCAAGACTTGCAGGAATCATTAGGAGCTCCAGCTCCTTCCAATGCTTCCTCCCATGACTTCTGTAACATGTTCCAACTACTTACAGACCTCTACTTCAAGGGAGAGAAGCACCTCAGGCAACACGAAGTGCCCTTTGGCCAAACCCCACTGTCAGAAGGCATTGCCATGTGCTGTGGAGATGTCTCCCATCACACCAGGAAGGACAAAAACTGGCATTGAAAGACATGGCAGGGCAGCCAAAAGGTTTTCATTGCTGTCACGTGTTTAATGGGTACAGCAGCACTGCAGAGAGAATAAAGGAAAGGGGCTCCTTCTTGTGAGACATATCCGGCACAGCTTACTCCCAGAGAGGACAAGTAAACCCAAAGGGTATTTTTGCACATAGCCTTAGTCTGAAAGTGTTGCCAAAGCATCCTTTGGTTATAGGCACTCAGGAACTGTGCACACTCCCACACCTTCTGAAGGCCTCATTAAAATTCAAAAGGCCTGTGGAAAAATAGCAAGTATCACAGCTACAAGCAAGCTGGACTCTCTGCATGAGCAGAGCTGCTCTCTGCACCCAGGAGCTGGCCCAAAAATGGACTGAACCCACACATGAACCAGAGCACAGCCCCTTCACGAAGCTGGGCTTATGTCTGGGACAGAGGAAAATTGAGACAATCCTGCCCTGCACTGTCATTCAAGGGGACAATGACAGAGTGAAATCCTAGAGCCATGTGGGCACCAAGTCATCTCTTCAAGACAGAGACATTGCAAGTGCCTGGCTGAGCTCAGCTTTGGTCCTCACAGAAAGCTTTACCCATCACCTCCCAAAACTACTTTGACAGTCTACACCAGGGTGGATCAGTGCAGGAGAGGGATGCTACAAGTATCCCAGTACATACTGGGGCAGATACGCAAGGGTTTTTCAGACTACTCAGTCAAATGAGACACATGTCCTGTCCCATGCCTCCCTACTCAACACAACAAATAAAGCTGTCTGCAGCTAAAACCTCTCAGAGAGTAGTGAAGAGCCTTGCCACTCTTCTCCTGTCTGTTTTGATTCACATAAACTGCTGCTAAGGTTTCATACACTTGCAATTAACACACTCTCCTATCCCAGGACTGAGGCCACTTCCCTAAGCTTGAGAACAGAGGAGCATCCAGCAGACAGAGAACAAAATCTATTTTTGTTTTTCATTTCTATTTATTTCTCAGAACCAGGACTTCTCTTGGCAGTCCGGCCAGAACTGTTATTTCCAAACCCCTGCCAGAAAGGGATGGGATAGAAAGGGAAAAACTCAGACAGGGTGCAACACGTGGCGTCCGACGGCTGGATTAGCTAATGCAGAGAGCAGGCAAGTACCCACTCTCTAGCTACAACTCCATTAGCCTGTCTGTTGGCAGTAACAAGTTTTTAAGCTAGAGGCACAGATGATGTGAAGTTGGACTCACAAGATTAACAGAGATGCTGCTGTGTCCCATCCCCACAAAGCCTCTTGCCGTAGGCATTGCAGAAATCTACCGCAGGGTAAGCTGGCAGGGACTGCTTGTATTAGAAATGCTGATGGGTCGGCCAGAGCAGCAAAACGTTCAGGGCTACAAGGTTTTATACAACCAAAGATGTAATTGGATCCAGAGTCTTAGGTCTTTCTGGGAAGGAATTTCTTGAAATGTCAGCCCTGAGCTCTCTGAGGACATGACAGAGGAAACCAGCTGTGACTTCTGGATAAGAAAGGCTCTAAGTCCAATGTTTATGAGCTGTTGCATGTGTCAGATACTTCCCTGTGCATGCTCAGCTTCAGACTTAGGAGAGCTGAGCACACATTAGCTTGAGCCCTGTCGGTCAAGGTCAGCCCGTGCTGTGGGAATTGGGGCTGGAGTTACTGGAAACCATTCCAATTCTTGCTTCTAGCCAGGAGGAGGAAGATAATATTCTTTGGAAGTACGCCTCATTTTTGCCATCCTTTCCTTCAGTGAGTCAGCAGGGGGAAAGCTCAGCTCTGTTCAGCAAGAAACTCTGGTTTAAAGCAACACCATCTTTCCAAGTTTGTGATGCCTTGAATGCAGCCAGGCAGCTGCTTCAAGCCTCAAGCCCCCATCCACCTGCCTGCTCTCATAGCGCGGTACGATCTTCCCATTTGTCTTCTGCTCTTTCCTCCTCCATGCTCCCTGTGAGTGGCTTTGTCAGGTCTCATGTTCCCTGGCGATGTCCATGTCGTGTCAGTTGTAGTTCCTCTCCTCCCAACACTCACAGAGACAGCCCTCCCACCACGTCCCCACACACTCCACTGCTCCGTGCTGCCTCATTGCAAGTCACGGTTTTGCCTTCGATGACTGTCGCGCCTCCAGATCCACAATTGCCTGGAAGCACTGGGGCACTGGTACTCAGTAAGGTGCCTCTGGTGAACCACTGCAGACCCGTACCTGTTGTCCCATCAACCCTCCCATACCCTCTTGAGAAGTGCAGGCCCTTGCCAGCATCTATGCATCCCCAGATTCTTCTGGTCTCTCCACAGCCGTGCACAAGTGCTGCTGCTCAGACTGCCTTCCTCAGGTTTGCTGCCTCTGCATTGGTCTCTGCTGCTCACCACCTTTTACCTTTCCAGCAAGATTTGGCTCCACTTCAAGTCCTTGGCTGATGTCAGTCTGCAATTCCCTTTCTAGCTTTCACCAGTGCTTCACGCTCAGTTTACGTGGGCCATGTATTCTGTCTCCCTCCCTGATTCTGGAAGCCTCCTTGGAGCAAAGTGAGCCAGAAAACTGTCTTCTACTCATCCATCCTCTGCATTTCTAAAAAAGTACAGTATTTCCCACTTTTGTGCATCCATTACTGATTTCTCCCCACTTTGAGGATCTACTTTTCCTCATCAACAGGTCACAGAATCATATGATTGGAAAAGACCTCTAAGATCATCAAGTCCAACCGTACCTGCCCACTAACTAAACCATGTCCCTGGTCGTATCCTAGCTCTTGGGACCACAGCCACCCCACAGTAGATAACAGATCTCCTTCCCTTATTTCTCAAAATATTTATGTGAATTATTTATTCAGAACCTATAGCTCAGGCTACAAATCTACTGTCTTCTGTCAAACAAATCCAAAGTTCAGCAGGACATTTTCATGACCCTGGGAGGACACTGCAGGCACATCCTCCACCTCATGAATACCAATGTCCCAGCTAAAATATCTCTATCCAGTCACACTCTGGGGAACAGCACCTTCATGTTATTCTGGTATTGACTGTCCTAACTGTGCTCAGGAGGATGAAGGATCCTTAGTGACAAAAGAAAATTTGCCAGGAAGCACTAGTGATAAAACAATGCCTCAGGAAAAATAAAATTGACCAGGATCTGATACCAGTCCAGCCAACAGCAAGTCAGATCCTGCAGGCATGCACATTAACAGGTCTAAATTGACCACTGGAGAGTGGTTTGGCAAGATCTCTTTCACACTGCAGTATCAGGAGAGGTTCAGTAGAGGCTCCAGTCCCATGTGGTGCCAAACCTCCCCATAGGACACCACACATCACATCAGTGTTACTTTCCCACCCCTTCCTCTTCCTACTAACCAGTCCCATGATGTCCCACATTTCTGTCTGTATTATTCTTTTCAACAACTGGGCCTTGTTATCTCTGAGAAAACTGTTCTGAGAACAGCTGCAACTGGAGCCAGGTAATTCAGATCCTTCCCTTTTGCCAGGCTGCAAAGAGCTAGCCCCAAATGACTCTGCTGAGACTGACCAAAGGCATCCCAACCACACCAGTGGCCCTGTCAGGATCACAGCCAGGACAACATCAACGTGTTCTTCCTCAGGTGGGGACAAGTACACTTGGCTGCCCAAAGAGCAGCACCTCAATTCCCTTTGCGGCCAGTATTAGCCTTCTGAGCCCAACTTGGGCTGCCCGACCTGGGGCATGCCTGAAGAAACAAAATATGACCAAATGAACAAAGCCATATGAAAAACATCCCTGCTGGAAGTATCCCCATTAATCTGCAGGCTCACCACTACCTCAGGCTCTGCAAGAGCCTCTAGCTCAGGACTGCAGCCCCATTTGCTCCTTCGCTCTTGGGTCTCTCTTGGGTAACAACCATCAATCTGAGTTTTGCCAGACGATGCAATGACAATAAGTAAAGGTCTAAGAATATAAATGACTCATGCTATTAAACTTGAAACCTGAGCCAGGCTTGAAAAATATTTAGAGCTGTAATCAGCAAGGAGACAAATTCCAAATTCAGCATTTTAACTCTGCAAGCCAGATTCCCCATCAGAAGGGCGTTTCTCTATTTTCTAATATCACTATTAATATTTTTCATTTAACAATTTGACAGAAATAAAATACACTGCAGTAACACTGGTGATAACACACTTACTCCCACTTGAAAGACTGTCTTTATTCTTTCATAAGTCACTTCTAGCTTACAGCTCTATTGATCATCAGTGAGGATGAGTGGAGCTTCCCAGGATCCTTCGGGACAAATCCTACATATATATTTTTTTATACCCACCAAACAACTATTTCTAAAATTCAACAAAACAGGTCATCAGGGCAACGCTCCATTGATTTCGCGTCCACTTATTCTTCAAGCACAGTGCTGAATGCTCTATCAATAATTCAGCAGGCTGAAGGCCACCAGTGCCCCAGGAGAGACACCATCTCATCTCCCACAGAGGAGCCGGGAGGTGTCTTGATTGCCAAACACAACAAGGATGTCTTATAAAAAATGTCCATGAGCTAAACAAAAATAGGTATTCCTACACTGCAACAGAGGAGTATTTCAGAAGATTCATTCAAAATCTGGCCTAGTAAGCATTTCTAATGAGTTCCCAGAGTTAGTCAACCCTTTACTACCCCAAGCATGACTTGTTCATCATCCGGAAATTAATTAGCCACCCGCAGCAATGCTAAAAGAGAAGCAGTTCTGCTTTGGTGCTCCTGTACCCAGGAAACCCTCCCAAGGATGACATTACCCACTGGAGTCTGAGGTAATTATGCACAGGCTTCAAAATAACTTTATTTGGAAATCTTTCCTCCTCTCAGCCTCCCCTCTTCTCCCAGGAGATACCTTCAGGGCGGGACTTACAGTTCAAAGAGTCGCAGGGTCTGGAAGAGTTGCCATGACAGAGTGGTGAGCCGGTTCCCAGAGAGATCTCTGAAAATTAACAAGGAAAAAAAAAAAGAAGTCATGGTAAATAATTCCTCCTGCACATGGCCCTATCGCCTCCGCAGAGCTCATTGTCCTTCTCTACAGGGAGGCTGGCAAGTAGTTTAGGACCCAAGTTTAGGTTTCATAATGAGAGATTTTAATGAGGATAAACCGAAATGGAAGTTTCTCATTTTACTTATTTTTTTCCAAGAGGGGAAATTGTTTCTACCCTGCTTTCACGCTAAGGAAAAAAATCCAAACAGAGAAAGATGTGTTCAATTCTTGCCCGTGAATCTGGAGCTTGACCAACCATAAGCAGAAAGAACAAGTCTAGTTTCACACATTGAACAAAAATTCATGTACGAACGTCATGTTAAAAATAGTAACAGCCAGGTTCAAATGACAGCACGATGATTACCCAAGGTGTTATCATATTATCTGCAGTAGCTGCGCTCTCAAAGTGTCCCAGTATTGCTGTGTGTTGTTTGCACCCAGGGGTACAACCACTACAGCAGCTGACAGCTCCCCATCCCTCTCTCCATCTGCCCAAACTGGCAAAAAAAACATAAACCCCATCTACTTGGGAGAGCTTTACAACCCAGCAGACATCGCCTCTTCAGCTGAAAGCCAGAAAGGGTGAAAGCATCTAAAAGCAACCTAAGCACTAAAAACAAGAGGAAGAAATGTGTTTGAGGCAAACTAAGCAGAAAAAAAAAGTCCCCAGGTTTCTAATGGCATGAGGAGATGGTAATGAAATGCTTTTTGTAGCGAACAGCCTTTCTGGGGATGCCTGGCCAGCCTGAGAGCCACCAACTGAAGGACTAGCCCACGGGGAGAGCAGGGAGATGGGTGGTCACAAGCTCTGGAAGAAACCCAAATGCTCCCATGTCTTTGCTGGCCTCCAGAAAACACAGGAGGTGCTGCCTCACACCCTTTGCTGAATCCAGCCCCATCCCCATCAGCTCCCTCCCTATCACGAGCCACCCAGGTTGTCTGCAGGCAGGAAGCTTGGTGCCACAGCCCCGCTTGCTGGAAGGGTGGTGAAGGGTCAGAGGCATGAACCACCCAGAGATTCAATCCCTCAGCCGGCCAGAGGGGAGGTATGGGACAAGGTGGCTCAGAGGTGACATTAGGCAGCTCAGTCGTGCCCGCCTCAGCCCATGATGCCCGTTTAATCTGCAGAAATGAGCTAAAACTAAGGCAGCAAATCCCAGAGTGGCTTCTGCGACTACAGGGCAAGGATTTGGGATGATAGAATCATTTGCCTTATGCTATGCAAAGACACATGTTGGACAAGTGCAGAGAGAGCACAGCCCAGCTGCTCAGGGATTAACATGGTGAAACAAACTCTGGATCTGTCCCATCTACCACGAGGCACTGCTGCAAAGCCCAAAACTCTGCAATTTATGAGCAGGGAAGCCACTGCAGCTCACCAGCAAACCACCATCCCAGAGGCTCTCTGCGAATCTGGCAGAAGAATGAGCTTGAACATCACAATAGTACAGTGCTGCATCATTAAATTCTGCTTCACATCAGACTGTCCTGCTGTGGAAACGACAGGAAACCACAGGTACCTCATTTCACATGACTGAGATTTCACCATTCGTATGGCTATAGACAAACTGCTTCCAGCCTCCGATAAAGTTTAGGAAGGTGGCAAAAATAGCAGGTGAAGTTAAGCGGGGGCTGAGGGGGAATATTGCAAATCTCCCTCTTTTATCCACCCTGGAGCACTGAGCACCTGGAAAATTTGCAAAGACAGATGAAAAGTAGGAGGGGAAGAAGCAGCTCGTTGCTACTGAAAAGCAAGACAGTAAACTCCCTCAATAGAGGGAGAAAAAGGAAGTGTAAAGGGGGATGCATGAGAGACAGCAAGATGTGGGAGAGAGGCAGAGATGCAGAGGAGGGAGTGAATCTTGCTGGAATGTCCTTTCTCAAAGGTCATGTTTTGCTACATTAGGCAGAAATGTCAAGAGAAAATTGGATTCTGAAAGAGAAGAGAAAAAACAACAGGCTTTCCACGCAAATAGGGGCATCAAAAATAGCATGATCGTGTTATTACAATTTAGGACACAGAGAGATGGAGAAAGGAAACATCCTCACTAACACAGGGAGCTTTGCCAGGCAGATGTGCATCGCTTCTCATCTCCTGCAGCCTCTGGAAACCAACTACTACCACCTCCTCCCTCCCCCCAGACAACAAACCACAGCAAGGATTAGGCAAAGAGGAGCTGGGTCTCAGGTTGCACACATCTGACAGGAGACTCCGCTCTCAAAGGGCAAAGCTGGTGTCCGATCTGATCTGACCATCAACTTCTGCAGGGCTGGTCAGGGGGACACAAACAAGCAGCTCCACTTCAGATCAACCGGGACATACACAGGGAGGAATGTGCCTGTTGCTGGAAATAGACACTTTAGAACATCAGAAAGGTCCTTGCAACGGACCCTTGCAAAAGTCCCTGATCTCAGCACAGAGACAGAAAGGGGCTGTACACACAAACACACATTAAAAATACACCATTTAGGTCACAAAAACTCCAAAAGGTCAGAGATGCCAGGATTAGGTTTCCACGTGCAAAGAGCACTTCTGCTAACTTCTGCCACAAGAGACAGAGCACTCCTACAGAAAAACCTCACTGCACAGCACTGGTTTCTCCCCAGAATATATCCATCCCACGTGCCGGATGGGGCAAGTTTCCCAGGGAAGATGGGTTGTGATTGTATAATCAGAGACAGTATCGCAGCACATGCACACAGGCAGATTAAATTACAGCTCCGTGGGTGAATCTCTGAGATCCAGCTCTTTATAACTCCTATTCAGTGCTCATGAAGTTCCCCCCGTGCTTGAACCTTGGCTGCATACACAGCATTTCCCACTATTTTGTGGAGCATAAATGGGGAGGACTGGGGAAAATCAAGGGCCTCCCAGCCAGGGTCAGTCCTCACCCAACTCCAGTTGCCTGTTCTGCCTTCTGTTCTGCCACTGTTTCCAAGGCTGAAAGTCTGTTGTCACCTCCAAATCCCCATTGTTTGCAGTGACCAGAATCACCACCCTCCTGTGCCCGTGGTTGAGCAGTGTCAGGTCTCTCCTCCCTGACCTGTTTGTTTTCCTCCCCACTCATTTTATTTCCCCCCCCCAGACTGAATCACACTACCCATTGCTCTCCAGCCACTCCCAAATACTTCTTAGTCCCAGTGTCCCTATGCATACACAAATTTCCTATGGTCTTCTCCACTTCTACATCCTCCTATCCCAACCTGAGTGTCCCAACAAGAGCTGCTGCTCCTTGTCTCTCCTAAGTGCTCCAGAATATCCTTTGTAAAACTTCCCTTCCAAGTGGATCAAGAGCCGTTCTGCCTATGTAAGGACACATTCCAAAGCCAAGTCAAGTCTTCCAAGCAAAACCTGCCCTTTGACAAAGTTTCTCCCCCTTCACAAAAGGAGGCTGCAGGTGCTCTGTAACAGAAGCATCACCATGATTTTCTAGCTTCAGCAAAACAGCTGGTTCTCCCCCAGCTCCATCCATCACCTCAAACATCTGAGTCAGTTTTTATCTGAAACTAGAAAGACATAATTCAGCTCCCAAAAAAAAAGATTGCAGCCAGGAACAGACACCCAACACAAAACTTCAGCCTGAGCAATTAAAATTTGGCAGTTATAGGAAAGTGGAAGCAGTCCTGTAGCAGAGTGTGCCAGACAACCTTTATAACAGCTCATGCATCAGCTCCACCTGTAATAAAAAACAGCACATCACGCATCGAGGAAACACAGCAGGAGAGAAGCAAAACGCCTTCCCTGCATATTTCACAGCAGCAAGCAGGAGCCTGTCTCTCTCTCACGACAGACCTGCCATCAGTGCTCCTGGAACACGCTCAAAATGCTTCTTTGCTACGGGACGTATTCTCCATCACTCATAAGATGGTATTTTCCACAGAGACAGTCTTTAGAAATAGCTGTCAGGGTCCTTTTTGCCTTCAGAGCAGGTTTCAAAAGAACTGGGCAGGGAGAGGGGATTGGATTGAGCTCTCCTGGACCAGGTCCCGGGCAGCAGACACTCAATTCACCCATGACTCAGGCTCAACACCATTCTTCCCTCCTCCTGCCACAGCAGGCATGCTTTGCAGGTGGTTCATCACCCCATATTCCCATCAGCAGCTCCACACACCTCGAGGGTGGGACATTGTCTCTGAGTGACAGTAAAGTCCCAGTTCTTGCTCTCTCCCTCCATCCACCCTCCTCCTGTGTTTCAGGATGGGACAGGTTGTGCCCAACACGCTCTCCTGCAAGCACAGTGGAGACCTTGCAGCCCAGAACAAGTGGACTTTAGCGCAAGAGGACACAGTACATTTTCTTTTCTCTCAATTACCCAGCAGCCAAAAGTGTTTCCACTATTAAAGCCATTTTTATTCAGCTAAATTAAGCCAGATGCTGCATTAATGACACCAACAAGCAGGAGTCCCTGTAATTAAACTGTAAACTATATTATGCAGTTCAGCCCAACGCAATGGCAGAAATGCTGCTGCTGGGGTGGGACCCTCCTCACTTGTCCCTCCTCCACACATCTCCTTCCTCCACTTGCCCTTATTTCCAACTTGACACATTTACTTCTGCATGGGAGAAGTTTTTCACACTTTTTAATAACATGGTGCCAATTCTGAAAATCCTGATTGTGGGGGATTAGCTGTGCAGAACAGCTGGGGCTGAGGGAACATGAGCAACTGCATGGCAGAAATGAGATGAGATGCACACCCTCAGCTGCAGTCCCCAGCACTGGACATGCCAGTAGCACTACGTGGGACTCCATTGACATCCCCTGCACCTCGAGCACAGCTGTGCTTCCCATCATCTCAGAGCTCTCTGTAGCCTTGGCTGGGTGCTGGCGGCCACAGGAGAGGGCAATGCTGGCAGCCTCACATGCTGCTGTAGGCACAGGGCTTCATTTCCATCCAGGTCTCATTTCTGCAGCAAGTAAGCTGCTAAAGGCTTGGGTTTAAACCAGAGAAATACTGAAAAGTCACTCTGGGGTTTGCTTGTCCCTGCCAGATAACTCCAGTGACCTCTAAAAGCAATGTTACACTCCCCAGTGCCCGCCCTGCCTTCCCCTTCCCTCCCTTTCCTGTTTAGTAAGCAGCTTTGCTCATTAAGGGAAAAAATGTACTGTCTTTCTTTAATGAATGTGCTAAAATTACCCCAGCAAAAGTCCCAGAAGCTATGGCAGCACAGGCCTCCCCTCAAATCAGGCTCTGCAAATATTAGACTCAATTGAAATCTCTGATAACTCAGCACAAAGCCCCAGTAGGACACGCTTGAGAAAGAGCCTGCAAAAGCACTGGGCAACGCCGAGTGCCTGTAAGCCCCACACATCCAGAAAGCAGAGTTAGTGGAACAGGACATGGTGTTAAATCAGTCATCCTGAGATTTCACAGCTTCCAGCAGTTCTCCCATTTGTCTGGACTCAGCACCAGCACACACTGGTGCTAGGGTGGAGTAAGACAGTTTAGAGAGGTCCTCCAGCCATGAATATGCATTACCTGCAGTCCCATTCTGCTCCTGAAGCAACTCCTTAGCAATACCCAGGTATTCACTGATGCCAAACACAGCAGAATAAAAAAAAGTCCCCAAGGTTCAGTCTTCCTTTGTGAGTTTGAACAGAGTAACTAACTCTTTTCTGACGTCCACGGGTACTGTTCTGTGCCTCGTAAGGCACAGCGCATCCCATTGCATTATCTCATTCCTCCCAAATTATTTCTCATTCTAGGGATAGAGCCAGAATTTGCAATAATTTCCCAAACAGAGAGTCCTGCGTTGGAGGAGAGCAAGAGACCATCATCGGTGACACACAAGAAGAGACGCTGCCACTTCACATGCACTCCCACCAGCTCTGGAGGTGCAATGCTGGAGAAGGAGCCACCAGTCGCTCTGTATTTCCCAGTTGCACAACCTCCATTTGTAAAATCCCAACTGTCAATGTAAAAGAGAGCTGAAAGAGGCGGAAGGGGCTGGTCTCCTGCATTGTTCTTTAAACAATAGCATTACAAAACAGAAGTTGCAGAGCAAGTAAGAAGGCGTAAGGCACCACGCCTCTATCACAGGGCTGCTGTGGCTGGCGCCAACCGCACATCTGTCCCACGCTTCTCCTCCCATTGCCTTTGCCAACACAGCAAGCAGTCTCCTGCTGCTACCTTCATCCCAGCCAATCACAAAATACTTTAAAGGCCATCTCCAAGCCCACGACGCTTCCACACCCTCCAAGTCATCTCTTCTGAGGCATCGCCCAGCTGCACAAAGCTTTGTTCGGAGACAAATCACTCCTTAAGAGCTCATTGTTGAGCACAATTTTGGTTCAGCACATGGTACAGATGGGAAGCCATCACCAGATGTGGGTAATACTGTCCCCTATGCTTTGGGATGGATTAGATCCAGGGATTTGGCCCTCTGCACTACACTCATCTCTCCTTTATGTGCTGTTTCTACTGATCTTCTCCAAAGACATCTGGGCTCTCGGAGGACTCGATGAAAGGTTAAAAGCTGGATCAGCCCTGCAGTTGCTTTCCTTTCGTCTGCCAGGTTCCCTGCAGGGCAGAGTTCAGCAGCATCCACAGAATACGCCAGTCTTCTGCTCAAAGAAAATCAACTTGCAACGGGCAAGAGCCCTTCTCCACAGCTGCCCTCCTGCAGTTGAGAAGTCCTCAGAGCTGCTCTGCCCCCAATCCATCTCTTCTCTCCCAAACTATAGTACTTTTAGATCCATTAGGCCTGGAATATAAGTGAATGTTGGGCTTTTTTCCTGCTTCAGCATGCAGAAATAATACTGGAAATGTGTGTCAATTGAGAACAAGGATTGCCATTCGATAACTCCGGCAAGAGACTGGGTTTATCCTGCCTGTTCGATTCAAATTACATGTTTCTCCAAGCTAGGAACAGACAATGACTGAGGAATGCCTCCTACTCACAGGTTTCCAGTGGACCCAGAGCAAATGCAATCACTCTGTGCAAGACAAGAGAGTTCTTTGGCACAGCTCAAGGAGACAGCATGGGAAGGAGATTCATGCCCAAAGGGCATTTCCCAGCATCTCCAAGTACATGGTGACATCAGAACCCAAACACAGGCCTTCTCAAGCTCCCCCATGTTTCCCAATATCTCCCCCTTGAACAGACTGAAGCAGCAAAGACAGGTGCTCAGGAGGTACCACCCCAGATGAGAGGTCACCACAAATGCATCAGCAGGCACTGGGAGAGCTGGACGAAATCCATACAAGAGCCTCAACCCCAACATATCGAGCACAGGTGTGCTGGGACAGAGTCTGGTTCTCCCTCCTGAAGCAGAACTGTGCTCTCAGCTGTTAGAGGGCTCTTGCATCAAATCTATATTGAAAAAAAATCCCACCTACTTGGATGCCCAGAAATCAATAATCTCTGAATAATCTCAATCATTGCTTTTGTAGGGGGTTAGCAAAGAGCAAAGTAACAGCCATGTCTGAGGCCCGATTTGTCTGCCCCAGCTGGGACAGTACCAAGCACTCTGCAGAGCCTCTGAAGAAAGGAACGGGTACAAATATGAATATATATACACACACATATATATATCCCAGCAACAGCAAAACAACAGGGCATAAGGCAGGCTAAGCTCTCAGCAGACACTGCTAAATGGTTTCCAATTAATTAACTGATTACATGATAGAACAGAAGGGGATTCAAGTGAGTGCTATTGACCTTTAAGAATAATTAATATCATCAGGATTGCAAAACTCGTCCAAGAAAAATAATTAGAAAGATTCTAATATTGCCTTCAAAGCCATATCGAAGGGGGAGAGGAAGATTCTGGTTATTTCAGAGCCACAGTTCCCAAGTATTTGCTAGCAAACCCATTTCTCCCTTACACTTGCTTCCGCCTGCAGAGCTCCCACATACACATGCTTCTTTCCTACCCCAGTTAACCCTCCCTCTTCTTTCCAGACCCGTTTTCCCCATCACCTTTTCTACATCACATCCTTCTGCTCCATTTCAACCTTCTTTCCTAATGATTCCTTGCTCCAATCCATTCTTGCAAACTTCTCTCTTCAGACTGGTCCCTGTCCCTCTCACAGTCACATCCCATCTCCTGCTCATCTTTGATCAGCCCTGAGCTCCACTTTGTCTTCCTACACCCAAGGAAGGTGCCCTAATCCTTCCATATGACATGGATCCACTTTTTATCTCCAGTCACCACTGGCAGCTTCATAGGCTGACAGAAGGCAAGCGCTACATGTAATCCCAAAAAAGCCCTCCCTGCTTTTCCTCAGCAGTCAAATTCATCACAGAGGCTGATCTGGGAAGCAGATGTAAGCAATGCACAGCAACAGGAGAAAGTGAAAGATGGGAAACTCGTGACTCCCTTTTCCCCAACTATACCTCACCAAGCATAGGAATTCTCCCACCTCACTGTAAGAGTATTGTCCTTGTTCCCTCCTTTCCCAGTTCACTTGGCCCACAGGCCCTGCGTGGGAGAGGGGCTGGAAAGCCACTGAGCCAAGCAGAAACTGCAGTTGTGAGCTTTGCAGGAAAGGTCACTTGAATACACTGGAAGGGAGGTTGCATGAGCAGACAACATTTCTTTTGAGGGAAGTGCAAAAAAAACCCCACAGCCTTGGAATAAAACCCACCTTTGCACTGAATAAATAAATTTCCTCTGCTGCTTATTATCGTTAAAACTTCTGTGGTTTGACACTTCACTAAATTATAGATAAAAGGAAAAATGGTCTTCCTGGGCTCAGAAAAGCAGGCTACTGCCAAAGAGCTATGTTTATACCAGTTAATGAAAAAAAAAAGACTGTCATTAGCCTACAGTACTCGTCCCACCTCAGTGAGGAGCTGAGCTACCTGCACCCAGAGCACACAGGGCTGGACATCACGAGGGACCAGAGCTGGGGAGTACACAGAGGCAGTGGGCTGACACGAGGAAGTGCGCATGTGGGGAATGGGAGACCAAAGGGACCATAGTGTCAGACAGCAGAGATGGCAGCTGCCACCTCCCATGCTGCGTGGAGGCTCCTGGTCACAGCAGGAGGTGAGGCTGGCATGCTCCAGCTACACCTCATCAAACGGCAAGAAAAACACTCAGCCTAGGAGACAGACAGCATCAAGCAGGGAGCTGCCTCACACCAGGCTGCTGCTTCCCCCCAGGTGCCCATGAGATGGGGATGGGAAGCAGGGGGGCAGCAGATGCCTGGAGTGCACCTGAGCATGGGCACAGCCTTTTGGGCAGCAATTATCCTGTTTGCAGCAGCTGAGCATACAGGAAGGAGTAATGCTCAGAGCAGAGTTCTGCCTGCAGCTACACCTGAGCCACTGTACAATGTGCTTCATGGTACAAATAGCCTCAGGCACACTTGGCTGAGGGGCACAGGGAAACGTTGGTGACTTAATACACTCAGAGTCCAGCAAAGCCTGCTTGCTGCACTCATTTATAACTACCCAAAAGTAAAAACATGTTTTGTCTTTGAGAAACAGCTCTGTCTAAAACCACAAGAATGTCTGGACACAGCAGTTACTTTTTTCCTACTCTTCTCCATACATGCTGTCCTTAAAAAGGAGAGTACCTTTCACCCACCATGTATCTTCAAATATCAGCCACTGTGAGGAATATTTTCAAATTAAATGACTAATCACCATGAAGCACCATGTGATTCAGACTGCAGCAGGCATTCCTTCATTATTCTGAGACAGCAAATTACCTACAATGATGAACACGCACAACTGGATACAAAAAACATTTAGCCAAAGCCCACAGGTTGCGGTTGCAATGAAGTTGGATGGCAGTTCTCCTAGAGAACTACTCATGTGAGAAACCCACAGACAGCAGCAGGGTAGCAGTGTTGCAAGACAACTTCATTTATGCTGCAGAACAGAGCCAGTGCCAGGAGCCACTGCAGTTCAGAAAGTTTATATTGCATCTGTCAAACAAGCATTTCAGCAGACTGTCTTCATAACAGGAGAGATGGAAGAATAAAGGTGCAGCTGGCAGTGTAACCAGGCTAATCATCCCTCAGGTGGGCTCTCACTTAATAGCTGGATACAGCTTGCACCTGCAACCAGACAGGCACAGCAACTGCTCTACTCACTGTCCTAAGTTACTTAGCTGGGACTGGAAGGGGAATGAGAGTGTCTCAAGAGAAGAGCAAAGAAGGCAGCAGGGGCAGGTAAGCAGTCAAGCTGCACGTTGGGGCTGAGAAATATACAGGAGGCTTCAGTGCAAGCAGGGAAGCTGTGTCAGAGGTCATGCTGCAAGTAGAGAGGGCCAAGAGGCCAGGACAAGGCTAAAAAGGTCCAGAGTCCATGCTGCAGGCAGGGTGGCTGTGGCTGGATCTGGGCTACAGGCAGACAAGTCAGAGCTGATTTGGCAGCAGGGAGGTACAAAAGACAGGAGGCAGGGAGGCCAGGAAATCTGAAGGGTGGGAGGTAGAGGGACCCAGTCGCAGGCAGGGAGGCCAAGTGTGGATGGAGGCTGGGAAGCTCTGCTGCAGGCGAGGCGGGTTGGACCACGAGCCCGGGCCTGCAGGCGGGGAGCCCGCCGGCCCTGTCCGTGGTGCTGAAGCGCGGCCCCGGATGGTGCCGGCCACGGCTCCACCACTCCACTGAGACACCCGTGGGCACCAGCAGGGTTGCCTGGGTACCAGTCCCAGGAAAGGTCTGTCATGATTTAACAGCATGCCAGAGGACTGCAGACGTGAATCGTAGTCACTACAAGTATATAGACACAGTCACCTACTGCTCCTGGGCAAGAAAAACCTCTGGCCCTTAACAGCAGCTTTGTAAACATTCCACAGTCTCTTTCATTCACCATAAGTCACACCTTACCCTTTCACAAACACAAATGAGAAGGGGTTGGTGGAAAACTCCACCCCCTTGCCCAGATTTCTAATAAAATTTTATAATTCCAATAAAACACATGGCTGCCTAACTTATGACATTTAAATTCTTGCCTAGTCACACACCATCATGAATTAATGTCCCATCATTCATGCCCTGTCGTACTTATTGCTCAAATAACATGATTTTAATGTTTCTACTTTTCTGCCCTGGTGCTTATTGCCTGTGTATCAAAAAAAAAAGGGGGGGAAAAACAGCCCTGGAATCATACTGTTAATAAACCAGTATCATGATAAAAAAAAGCACAGGTGAGACCTTGTGTGATCACTTAACTTTCACTCGTCTTGCCACGATTGTTCACTCTTCCCCTTTCAAGCAGGATTCCATGTTCTCAATTCCCTCTTGCAGAGAGTCCTCATCCCTATGCAGCAGCTCTTACACTGGCACAGGCAGGTAAGACATGCTTTGCACCACATCCAATCAACTGAGTCACAGAGTTTGGGGTGTAAGCAAAAGGGACAGCCAGAGGCTGTTTCTGGAGTACCTTCATGCTGTAGTGACCTCAGAAGCCTAGGAACAAAATCTGGTCCTTGTCATGCCCTAATCTCAAAAAAAAGCTCATTCCATGCTGCTGGTGATCTCAGATGTAGTGAGGTTTAACCAAGATAACTAACCTCAGCTTCATAATCACATCCAGGAGGAAAATTTGGCTGTTCTTTGAGGGGAAGCTCATAATATGACATCCATAAGGCCATCATTGCACAAAGACTACATCACAGAGGATGAGTCCCAATTTATCTGAAAATCACATTTTATCCCAATCCTGAAGCAAAGCTTGTAAAAAGAACACACACACATACACGTAGAAAGAGTCAGGCGCCTCATTCAAAACACCCCCAGCATTGTCTGCAGCCTTTTTTTAATGAGAGGATGGGAGAAAAGAGGACCTTTACATAACCACCGTTGCCCATTTTACATTTCTGCCAAGAGACAACTGGCCAAACTTCAGGAAAGGAAATAAGTTTCACAGCCGCACAATGCAGCTGGAAACAAGACTTCAACATTTCAAAGAAAGGAAAGAGACAAAGCTACAACACAATCTTCAGAGGCCAGGTACCAGAGTGATAGGTATAACGTAGGAATCTAAGCAGGCAACAAATATTTGCGATGGTACTATTATAACTCATCTTACATTGCAACAGCATCCCACAGTTCAAGGCTAGGTTTCACTAGAAACCATGCAGTGTGTTGCTCTGTAAAAAGATCAAACACAAGCAGAGAAAACAAATGCTGTCATTCCAGGTTTTCAGATGGGGCACCGAGGCAGGACAAGTCTTGCCGCAAGGTGCACAGTGTTTGAGTAAGAAACTTTCTTTCCCAAAAAAAAGGGGGGGGGGGAACCACTAGAATACATCAGTCACTAACTCACCACTCCACCTCTTACTACAACACAATAGAACTCTGCAGCTGAGCAAAGCAGGAATTAGTTACTCAGGCCTCTAAACGCAGGTCAAATGATTTTAACCCAGTCTGAAGGAAAGCCACAGTCCTGGAGGGAAGCAGCCTCTCCTCTGGCCTTATGCAGAATGGCTGATAAAACACAGGATGTACCTCTGCCGCTGAAGAAAGTGGAATAGCTGCAGTTAACTGCTTATCAGCCAACCTGTGGCTGACTGGGAATAAACATGCCATGAAATTACTGCTGCTGATTAGCCTATCAGCAAGGACCTGCACTACACCAGCATCCAGGGAAAAAGCAGATGGAGGCAGAACAGGAAAGTTTATGGAGAAGTTACTGCTGTTTATTTTAGTGACTGTGCTATAAGCATGCCCAGCTTTTTATAAAAGAATTAGAGACACGTGGAAAAAATGTCTCCCTGAGTAAATTGCAGCACAGAGGTTTGTTCCTGTGTAGAAGAGACTGGAGCCTTGGAGTACAAATGTGAATCAAAAGGTATCCAAGCTACCTGCCTGATTAGAGATAGTAAAGGAACATTCACCTAAAGGAAACTAAAAGCTGTTTAAATCTTTCCCATATTTCTAATTTGGCTATATTCATGTAGAAATTCAGTTCCTATTTAGTCCTTTGCAAATGCAAAATAAAACACATTATCAAGGAGGTAGCCTAGGTAAATTCATTTCACTTCACCCTTCCAGTGAACTAAGAACTCAGATATTTACTGTTCCTTGGCTGATACACAGGGCCTTGTCAGGCTGCACTGACTCAAAAGTATGGATGGGAAATCAAGAGCAATTAACACATGACAGTTTGGGTTACAAGGAGATTGTCAGGAAGGGTATGACAGCAGTGCAGTGATGAAAGGACAAAGCAGGATAAATGATCAGGAATGAGGAGGAAGAATAATAGGACAACCAGAATCAAGCAGAGGGTTGCAGGCAGTCACAGGGCCTGCAGCTACTTACAGAGGGAGAGCAAAAGAGAGTTTAACCCTGGTTTGTATAGACGAATGCCTCTTTTAGAACAAGGCAACAGATCATTAACCACAAAGCAGGGGGAATGACCCTTAAGTCATGATAAAGAGGGAACAGTGCTGTACTTGAAATAATTCAGAGGCTGATATTTTGTTTATTTCTTTATTTAGTGTAAGATATCGATCAAGCTCCTAGACACAGAGAGCAAGGAAGCTGACCCTTGCCAGCTCCACGATATGGTTGCCTACAGTTCACTGTAGCCCTTTGAAAGCGCTCTGGCCTCAGTTGCTGGAAGGCTTTGAGTGCTGTCCTGAAACAGCACTGAAGAGGGCAGAGAGCAACTCATCAGTCTTGAGTTGTCTCAGCCACCTCAGTTTTCAGGGGCTGCAGCCCAGTTTCTTTCATATAAAAGCTTAAAGCCATAAACACATCTCTGGGAACTCCCATGTTAAAGCTACAAACTGCATCCAATACCAGTTCACACAACACTCCATAACTGCCTTGAACCCAACCAGGAACTGAAGCTAGCCCCATCCCCATAAAATAGGACAATCTACAGAGGAGATTCTGGGAGGCTCCAGATTAATCACAGCTCAGGTTTGCCTATAAAAGTAAACCACAGATCTGTTCAGTCTTTCATGAGACAGAGCCTGACCCTGCATACTCCTGCTAGCAACTTCCAGTTCTTTCCCAATCCTCATTTTTGGGACAAAAAGACTGACAGGATCACACAGATAAAAATGTCTGTAGAGCAGAAGCTGATCTGACCATACCACGCTCCTGAAACCCATTCTGGCTTTTATCCAAGGTCTCCATCTTTAAGACCCTTAGGTGAAGGCTAGAACAAAAACCTTGATCCTCAGATCCCATCCTTGCTCTGGCAGCTAACGCTGAAAGAGAGCTCTTTGACAGGAGCTGTGTCTTGGCCAGCCCACAAACCAATTTAGAGCATGTATAAACCTGCAGAAGACAGTTTAAGAGCAGCCTCTGAACGCAGGCAGAAAAGGCAATTATTAATTTTCTAAATAGAAATCTGACTACTTAAGCCTTATTTAAAAGTGCGCCTGTCTCTATAATTACACAGACTTAATTTGTTTTCTTTACTACACAATAAATAAGGTGTGCACAATTACCTTCTGCAAATACAAGGCAGTGCCTCCTGACTGGCTGGTTGAGTACGCAGCGGCCCAGGAAAGCATTTAGAGGGAATCACAGTCTCTTAAGTACCTGCTTCCCAGTGAAGGAGGACTCAGGCACTGCAAATGTCAGTTTGTCTAGCTCAAGGCAGAGCCTGCTGGGAGCCTTCTCTCCTACACACATAGCTCTGCTGTCCCACAGCCAGCAAAGGCTGGACATTTTGGCCAGCAGCAAACTGATCCTGTCCTCTCCTGGGCACTGATTCCTAGAATATTGTGAAGCTGATCTCTCCTGTGGGCTTCCCAGTGCCTAATGAGGATCATGATAATGTTGTATTCTTCCCCCAAGGCACTACAACAACCTCTCCTTACTATTTCTCTGCCTATTTTCATGATACATGTAGAAACTTGATATGCTCACAACTTGTAATTCTCTATTAAGTTCAAATAAATTGGCCAGAGCATTCTTGTGTTATTAGGAGTAGGATGGGTAGAGTGAGAGAATGCAAGACATTTTCCTTAATAAGCTGTGCTAAACACAGGGACATAGTAAATACATATTCAGATGGGGGTTACATCTCAAATTTAGAAACCACATCATCCTAAAGCTTTTTTGTATAGCCTCAAGCCAAATACTGAGGTTTTCTGTCAACACCAAACATTTCCTACATTCCCCTGCATCACCTGCTAACAGGAACTTCCACGGATCTTGGCTACAAGGGCTCAGTTTTTCACAGTCTAGATCTACTAGTCCTCATATGCAGTGCAGAATGGTCTCCAGCACCATTCCCATAGCAGTCAAAGGGCTGTCAAAGCCTCATAGAAATGGAACCGAGAACCTACCAATGCAACTTCACCCAGTGAGAAGACCTCCAGAATGAGGGCACAAAAAGACACTGAGTGCCGAATAGTTTAGATCAGACTCACATCCATCCCCATTCAACATCCAGTCAGTACCTGTTCTGGAAGGTGTCAACTGCCTCAAATCTAATGGCCAACGGAAGATGGAAATACATGTTGCGAAACTCACTGTTATATTTTGGAAT
This sequence comes from Dromococcyx pavoninus, assembly GCA_033558185.1. Classification (NCBI taxonomy): domain Eukaryota; kingdom Metazoa; phylum Chordata; class Aves; order Cuculiformes; family Neomorphidae; genus Dromococcyx; species Dromococcyx pavoninus. The sequence goes on from JAUMJL010000721.1 coordinate 746,231, forward strand.
AATTGCCTTCACAGCAGTATTAGGCATCACAGCATTGATAATCAGACAGTTCCTTAACTCTCCTTCAAGGAAAGGTATCCACAGCTCTTTCTACATCCATATCTCTGGCTCCCCATCACCCACTGATCAGGTTGGCCACAAGACACTCACACTTATACAGCTAACTTCAAACCCTAAAAGGACAGGTATGACCCTGCCAGGCTGCACCTCAGAGCCCTCTGAGGTCTATCACTCAGGCAGCTGAATGCTGAAAAGCCCCTTCGTGGGTTTCTCAGCTTTCCTCCCTCCCTCTGTGAAGGTGGGGGAAGCCAGACTTTATTGGGGGGGAAGCCAAACTTTACCCAGAACCATTTTCTTAAACAACCCCCCCACAAACCTGAGCTCCTGCAATTAGAGCTGTGATAAGTGATCTGCTCATGATTGCACAGCTGGGGTCTGAAGACAAGTGCATGCACTGAGGAAGGGCCAGAAATAGAAGTTGCTGGGAGAAGGCAGAGCTATCTAGCCCATCTGAGAGGAGGAATCCTTGATGAAAGGCACTGAGGAAAAAAACTCACTTCAGCAGAAGGTTGGGATTTAACCCAGGATAGGCTGGGAGGAGGAGGAAAACCCCTGCTTTTTAGCCCTCACAATTTGCACATGAGTTTTATGTGCCTGCTGCTGCTCAGACCCAGCTTGCAGCAGTCTGCAAAGGCCCAGCTCAGGGTCCCCACTGCCTTGTGCCAGCCCTCCCTGGCAGGGAAACCTCTCTGTCATTTATTAGACATATTTGCTGTCTATTGAGTCAAGTCCACCTACAACCATCCAAACAGCCAGCAAAGGAGAAGCAGTGCCAGGCTGACAGCAACAACACGCAGCAGCAGCTCACCAAGCCTTAAGCACATCACCCCACGCATCCAGCTGCAGCCAGCTTTGCCACAAGGAGATTGGGACAGTATCCCTTGCTCCTGTCAGCTACTGTACCTGGTTACAGCAGTCCAAGATGTACAGTAGAGTGACATTTCCATTAATCCTTTTATCCGTGGCTCCTACATGCAGCAGTTATAGAAAATGTCAGGTCTTTGGCAAGCTGAGCTCCCTGGGAGGCAGCAGCTGCAGAGCAACTGAGGAGGCACCCAGATGTGATTGCAAAGTGCTGTGGCCACATTGGGGACCCCAGATGGCAGTAGGTGCCTGCCAGACTGTGCAAAGCCTCAGGAGCCACCACACTCCCCACATCAGGGTGAAAGAGCCCCAGAAAAAACAGCCTGGCTGCAAGGGATCAGCAGCACCATGGCCCAAGAGCCTCGGAGACCAGGAGGGAGCTTGCCATCCCTGCAAGCACCAGGTCTCCATCCCCTGGTACTTGGCATCCACCTTGGGGAACCATCCACCTTGCAAATATCCATGCTGCTGGGTCCCAAGAACAGCATCAAAACCCACCATCAAACAGTAACCAAGTAATATACTTACTTGCCTCGAGCTTCAAAAGGCAAGAAAGCAAAGATGTTAAGAGCATGATCAATCTTAAATGACCCAAGCAGTAAACAAACACATATTTCATCACCACATACCGGCCTTAACTTTTGACACAAGATGGATGTGGCACTTTTTTCCATCTTTTTCCATCTCAAAAGTAATCTCAAAAGACAAAAATCAAATACTTTTGGAAAATGCAACGATTGCATGTGTACATATTAACATTCAGCCTCAAATAGAGCATACGTGGCCTTCTAAACTCCTACAATATCCAAATTAATTGCATAAAGAATCAAATGTTATTCATTTTATGTGCCCTATACATAAACAGCAACTGCACAACTGACAAACAACCCCCCCAGAAAAATCAATTGGGAGATGTATTCAGAGAACACTTCCTGGTAACAAACAACTACAGAAAATACAAAACAAACACTTCAAAACAAAATAATAAAGGACTGAAATCAGGAAAATCCCAGTGGTCAGCATGAAGGAGGGTTTATGACAAGAAGATAAGCACTTCTTTAAACTCAAAAAAGCTCTGTGCTAGTTCTAAATGCCCTTAACTATTCCTGCCCTTTGGTACTGTAGATCTCCTATTTAGCAAGTACTTTACTGTCACTTAGCAACTGTAACTGGTTTTCTAAAAAAGATGCTTTTGGGGTTTTTCAGCTCCAAACAGACATCAAAAGACAAATCTATCCTGCTCTGCAGGTCGCATCCATCTCCCCTCACCAGGAACACGTCCATATCGATGGCCAGTGCATCTGCAGACTCAAATGGATGTGTTCTACAGCCATTTTTCATTGAAGAAGCCACTAACATTGGTTTTCAAAAAGCAGGGATACACATGCTCTCCATACAGACTCATCAGCTCCCACCCAAGGCCAATGGCCTCTCACCAACCACTTTTCACCTTTTTATCTATATTGGTGCTGAGAGGAGTTTGATCTTGGACACAGACAGCTTGAGAAGACATTACAAGCCCAAGGAGCACCTTGCACACTGGCCTGAAATTCAGGCTTTCCCTCATCACCTTGAGAAAGGTAAATACATACCCAGAGGAGAAATCAATGCCCTGTGCCTTTCCCTGGGAGACCATAACTGTTGGCTAATGATGCCTCAGCAGCTGGACACTTATGAGATGTCCCACAATAACAGGCGTCCAGTCTCTCTGGCATAAGACATCCCTACCCCAGACTCACTGAATATGCCAATTTAAGAAGTCAATAATCAGGAGCACAGTTGGCAGACCCATGCCCTAGGATTTGTGCTTGAAAAGCATCTTTTGGTTAAAAGCTAATGAGCAGGGCAGGCTCTGGCTGTGTGCTGGGGAGCACAGCCATCCCCCAGACTCTGCAGAAAGGAAAATGTGCACAGGCACCACAAGGCTGTTAATGAACCAACCACTCTTTAGAGCATCAACCACATCTCAGTAGCCAATAACTGGCCTGAACCCATCAGCTGCCCAGCAGGAGCTCCTTGCATCTTTACTTTTCCTTCCCTCCCATTTTACCACCTCTCCCTCCCTTTCTCCATCATCATTCCCCATCCCCTTCACTGCTTTCCTCGCCAGGCACTTTGGGAATCAGTTTTTGGGATCACCTTTCCACAGGGAGCAGAAGGAAAAGGGAGCAGGAGCTGCTGGCACTCACATGTAGCGCAAGTGAGGGTTCTTGGCAAAGGCGCGTGGTTGGATGTTTCGTAGTCCTGAGTTCCTGATTGTCCTGCAAAGAGAAACAGAAGGGTAGTGATGCAGACAAGGGTGATGACTGCTCTAAAACTCTGTGCTCAATGCCTGAGGTGCACTGGGAGGCACCATCTCTCCCCAACAGCCTCTGTAAGTTACAAGCAAAGAGGAAATCAGGCTTTTCAGCTTCATCTGATATGGTCACAGCACAGGCACAGCCCAGAGTGGCTGCTGGGTGAGACTCTTCCCCACATCCCCCAAGGCTTGCTGGGGTTCCCTGGAGCATCTCCTGCACCTCCATATTCACAAGCAGCACTGTCTGGCCCCACAGCAAACCTTAACGCCCAGCACTACCATCTCCCCTCCCTCAAAAACCAAGAGAAAACCCTTCTGTTTGAAGTTCTGATAAGGAGGAGCGAGTATTTTGCATAGAGAGTGATGGATATTGAGGGAAGAATCCCCTTCCACCCTGGTTTGGAGAAGCTGTATCATCAGCACTATGTCCAGGGTTATTAATATCTGCTGCTGACAAAACCATGCCCAACTCTATTGCTGCTTTCTTAGGCAAGGTAAGAACAGCAGTCAGTCTACTTACAAGGCAGAGGGGTGTGTGCTAAAATTACAGCTTGCTGAGGTCTGGTTATGGAGTGCTCAGAAATGCACACCTCTCCTCCAGCCTGCGGGTAAGCTCTAACCTAATATAAGGCTCCCAGTGAAATTTTTAGAGTCTCCCATTAACCCTGAGCAGCACTATGCATCTCAAGCAAGCTCCAAGCAGGGGAGTTAAGAGATGGAGTGGTATTCTCACTTGTCCAGGCCTCCCAAGCACCCAGCAAGTCCCTTCAATCTCATGATCTAAGTTTCCCCACCATGATGCAAAATGTCAAACTTTTCTGGTGCTCAGAGGGTTGTGCAGGGAGAAGCAGTTCCCTTGTTGTGCAGCACTACTGTGATAGCAACTGCACTAAGAGAGGACCAACAACCCAGCAATGAAGGACTGGTGGAGACAGTTGGAATTGCACATTGTGAGGCTGAATTGAAACAGAATAGCACAAAAGCCCAGAACCAGAACAGCAGGGGAGAAGAGAGGTCAGAGCTGATGAGTGTTGTCAGGAGCTAGCAATCTTCCTTCTTGCAGAGCCATCGAGGAACAAAAAGCACTTCATCTAAATTTTGCAGAGTCTCATACCAAAAACAGCAGAGCCAGTGACTTCAACAGACTCCAAACATTGTGGCATGGAGACTGAGGATGGAGGGAAGCTGCAGCTCTTTGCTGGAAGGGGCTGCTCAGTGCTGTTCTCCTCCCCGACACGCAGGACATACTCACAGCCTCTGGAGTCCCGTGTACAGCTCCATGTCAACAGCATTCAGCGTCTGCAAATTCTTCCAGTTCTCTATGTGTCTGTGGGAAAGGAGAAAAGGTTCAGCTGTGGCTGAATGGTCACTCTGCCCAAGCAGGGGACAACACACAGCAAATGCACATCATGCCCTACCACACAGCCCCACACCTCTTCCCACCTTCCTTCAGTCAAATCTTTCTCGCAACAGGTCCTTCAGCATCCACACCCTCAGACATATACAATATACATCATGTTACCAAAACAAGCAGTTTCTTATGTGCTTTTTACTGTTTTTATAGTGCTTTGGAAAATCCAAGTAACATGGTTTTGCCCAGTTTTGAGCAAGGAATATGCAACCAATCCATTGAGCATCCTTGGCCAACTCATTGCCCCTCCATGCATGCATTGAAATGAAGCCATGATTGAGACAGCTCATGGCAAAAGGAGTGAAAGTAAATAAAACCTCTCAACAAAAACTTAGGACCTAAATGGAAAAAAGAAAGTCATATTTATCCACTTTTTTTACTGGGGTGGACAAGCATGGTCTAAGACTTTGCTGGCTGGAAGTGCTGGTGGCAGGAGAGCACCAACTTGGTTTAGAAACAGTGCCTTTATTATAAATTCTTCAGTTGTTCGGGGCGCTCTGGCAGGTATGTTACAAAGAACAAAAACAGAAATAGATCTGTCACCGTGGGATCATAATTCAGTAAATATTAGAGCTGAGGAAAGGTGACAGATCAACAGCCCCAGAGAATGAGGTCCCCTGTTATCAGCAGCACAAGAGCGATGCTGGCAGCAGCACGGCCAGCTGGTTGCAGCCATGGGTCTCTCTCAGCCAGCTGCAATGCTGAGCAGTGGGGAAGAACGTCAGCCTTCATCCCCCTGGCCAACATGGGCCAAATTGGGCTCTCTCCCAGACTGAGTCTTTGCTAGGGAGCGGGTGGAGGTGGTCCTCTCTGAAAGAGAACTGAGTGGGAGAAACATCTGTCCGGTCCCCTTAGACAATATGTAAAAAGCCCAACCTCAAAGTCTATAAAGCTCCCCAGCTCACATCTGCCCTGATGCAATAGCTGGCTTTGGGTGCAGCCCGGAGAGGGGAAACATTTCCAAGCAATGTAGGGCTGACTTGATAAGCCAACGCTGCAAACATCCCTTCTAGGCAAGATGTTGGCAGGACCATACATTGTGGTCCATAAGGTAAGCACAAGAGAGAGTTTGACCACTTCTAGAGAACTCACAGGAGCCATACGTTCCTTCTCCAGCACTTGCTGTCCCTCATGCTTGCACAAGAGCAGACAAATTACCATGACAGAAGTATACGAACCCATTTAAGCCATAACCCCAAAGCTCAAGTAAGAAAAATACAAAGCCCAGACTAAACCTAAACGTATTTCTCTGCTCTCACCCTGCAGATTCAAGAAAAGCAGAGCCCCACAAGAGTCCCCTCTGCCTTCTGCATGTTCCATAACTGACTGCATACCCCAAGGGGTCAGTGTAAGGACACAGCATAAGCTCCAAATCGACTGCTGCATGGCAGTGTAAGTTACGGTTCATCCTCAATGACCTGTTCATTGGCTGGATCGCCTGTGTCCCAGACAGAATGAGAGTCAGGACATTATTACAGCCATTTCGAATTCTCTGCCAACTTTTAAGACGCCAGTGAACACTTGCAGAACAAAACACAGACTGGGAGGCATCAGTCAAGAGATCCGACGGCTTGCTGAAACCCTTCTGAGACAAGCGTAGGGCTGCGAGTTCAGATACTGGGCCACAAAACAGCAGGACAGAGCAAGGCTGGAAACACAAGTTGAAGACATTTCCCACCTGTAGCTCCTACAACCCAAAAGAGGTGGTACTCCAAGAGAACGAATGTACACAGGAAGAAGCAGGAATAGGATGATATGGGTTTACCACCAGGGAATGCTGAAGCAATAACCTTTGGGGAGGGATGGAGCAGTCCCAAGCCAGGAACTATGGAGTAAACACAACTGGGAAGGAGGCAGGATCAAGTTTGTTTTCAACTTGACATTCAAAGCCACATTCTAGAAGAGGCAGAAAGAGACACGAGCTTGTTCCCAGCAGCATGCACAGGTCTGACTTTCTGATTACTCAGCACTGGTGTATGGGGGTCTTGGGGCTCCCCCCCATAGCTAAGTCCCCCTAGAAGAGACACTACACTAGACTGTAAATATAATTTCACAATCTGTGTTCCAGTGTCTCAAAAGAAGCCTGTAAGTTTTCTGAGCTAGATATGCTTTGGTATGTTATTTAAGATAGACACACAACACCCATAAAGGGAGAGAAGCAACAGTGGAAATAAACACACACATACACACTTACTTATACGATGATTCCCCAGCCCAGCAGCTGCTGTAGAGTGCAATACTAGGAAACAGCATCATCTTGAATTAGGTGCACAGGTCAGCAAGGGACTTTTGAGTCCTTTAAGGTACACAGACAATTCTCTTCTCAGGAAATACTAGAAATGTCTCTTCCCCCTTTTTTACAATTTTTCAATTTAGCGGGAGTTTTGCCCTTGCTCCTAGAAGTGGCAAACCAATTTTGGTTCTCAGGTACCCCAGAGATATACCAGGAAAACTATTTTCATTGGTTTCCTACTGCTTTGGAAAGAATCATGTAACTTTGCACTGGCTGGGTTTGCTGGAATCCTCTTTAAAAACAAACCAGAAACACATCTTATTCTGAAAGCTCAAGGAGTCAAGCTCTGATTGCAAAAATGGCAGTGGTTTCACAATAAAGCAAACCAATCAAGCAAAGGAACTCCACCCCTAAAACTTAAGTCCCTCTTCACTTCCTTCAGTATCTCAACTAGTTCACCCCTCTTTCCTCCCAGGGTTTTGCTTGCCCTAAAAATCTTACGTCATCCCAATTGCTGCTGATGACTGAGACCTTCCCTTCTTCTCTTCTGCTTCAGTTCATTAACCTGGCAGAAACACAGGTGCTGGATTCATGCCAAATACAGATGTGATAACTCCCAGCCCGGTCCTGGTCTCTGCAATCAGGCCCTAAGGTATGAAATACAGTTCGTGGGTTACTTCCTCTTCCCTGAAAACATCTCTAAATACATATTCCTGTGGCATTCCTCAGCTCTTACTAAGGTAAGCTGTTCTTCTGCAAGACACAATAGCTTCAAAACCAATAATAAACTTGGCAAATCCAGAGTGCTCACCACATACACATCCACCTAATTTCCAACTTCTAATAGAGACCACATGAGATGGATTGCTAACACAGATGAGAGTGCTCACTTTTTTGGAGTGGGGATAGAGGGAAGGCAGTGCTTGTTTAAATACCCACTTCTTTCTCATACTTCTTGTCTGTTGGGAGGGTCCTGCTGGTCCAGGTCGCCTTGCACTGCAGAGCTGCCTTTTACAGACCAAAGTCTACCTTAGGAGTAGCTGCAGCTTTGCCCTCCCAGCTCATACTGAAATACTGAACTAGTACTCCCCTGCTCTTCTCATTTCTTACGAGCATTTTCTCTTGTGTCAAATCTGTCTTTAAGCAGTTCTTTTCCTTTCCTGGCATTTCCTCCTCCCTCCTTTACAAGCAAGAGTCAGACCCACCCAGTTATCATTTATAAGTTACATGAGGCCAGCTCTTCTAAGACAGTGTATCTGTACCAAGCTTTGAAGTGCAAGGCAAATTGTTTCAAGTGCCTTGAAGAGTACTAACTCAAGTCCCAGAACTGATGCAGATATATTACTCAGGCAGAATTCTGATGAAGAGGTTATTTTGCTTCAGGTTTCAGACCCAGCACAACTGGCACTCATGCCTGGCGACCTTTTCAAGAAGGACCACTGTGATAGACACTGTAATAGAAAATGACTCTGTTTCATTCATCAGCCTATTTAAGTCCCTTTTTCTTGAGTAAGAGTGATCAGAAACACAGTGCAGTCTTCAGGAGATCTCACTTGTACAATAGGACAAGCAACTCCCAGGTTACACTGGAAATGACTTGCAGTCTGAGATGACACTGGCCTTTCTCACAGCTTTGTGGGTTGTTTTCACCTCATAATCAAATACTGCACCAGGCACTTCTATCTGCCAGGTTATTTCCAACTGAATGATTTCCTAGCCGGCAGCAAAAGTCCCCATTACACCCACATTCACATCCAACCCACTTTGCATTACAGACTCTTGGTTATGGCTGCTGCAGCTCTTCCCCTTGGCCATTCTCATCCCACTGTACACACCCACAGTCCCAGCACTGTACCAGCAGCAAGCCTATGAATATGCTCCTGCCTTTTGTGCCAATGCCCGCAACAAAAGCAGGAGTCAACATCACCTCCAAGGAACCCCACTGGTTATCTCTTTTTTCAACAACTCCCACTACTTCTTTACCCAGTTCTTCACCTAAAACAGCTGGGTTATATTGGCTTCTCCAGAAAAACAAATCACTTACAATGCAATGCAGCATCATTTTAACCTCTTACCATGAAGTCATCTCTTTGCCGAGGACATCAGTTACCTTTCCAAAGAAAAGTACAGGGTTTACCTAACAAAAGCTAACTTTAGAAGGCCAACTCTGCATTATACCTCAGCCTCCCCATGTACCTATAGCCATGGCTTTACCACTTGTTGAAAACCTTGTAGAACAATGAAGTCAAATCAACGGTCAACCCACAGCTTGAGTGTTGTCTCCCATTTAACAGCAAAGTTGTGAAGCCCTGTTTGTCAGCTCCACAGCTCATAGGCATCACACCTCACTCCCAGATCCCAGGGGACCATGTGAAGTCAGTAAAGAGGTAGGTGTCTTTTCTCTTGCGTCACAGAGAGAGCGAGAGCAGTCATCTTGTTAACCATATGGTCATTGAGTCACAGAGCTGAGGTTTTGGCTGGTCTCCAAAAGTGCCAGGAGATTGCCCCACTTGCTAGAAGGGTATTGGTGGCCACTATCCCAACTGGAAGAGAAGTTCCTAATTAGTCACCCAAAATGACACCATGCAAGGTGGTGTTTGACAACACAGGCTGGTGTCACCTTCTTAGGGCCACACAACAAGCCTGCACAGCTACACATGTTCCCCTTCCAGCACAGCACCAATGCAACAAAAGAGATGATAATATCCACTGGGATTTAAGCACAACCAAGCTCATTTCGTCCCACATGCACAGGGCAGAGGTGAAACACAGCCTCTTATACCAATTTAACAAGTGATTATCTTGAGACTTAATGTGTCTGGCCTTCCTGTACTCTCCTCATCCAAGAAGAATAATATTTATCTAATCTCTCTTAGCTTTTCAAGCACTGTGGTCAATAGCTAAAAAAGGCACTCGACAAACGCCAAGTATTATATAGCATGTGTACACACGGGCTACCCAAATCTGTATCTGGCCCAGACCAGAGGGGAGTGACTTTTCATCAGGATGCCATCAGCTTCATTCACTGCCAGAGCAGATGACACATTCTCTGTTACAGCCACGTTGTGCCACTGCTCCTGTTTGGATGCTGGGCAGTGAATAAATTACCCATCAGCAGGCAGGCAGCACCCCAACACATACACAGTTATATAAATACACACATATACTGGAAATGCAAGCAGAGTGGTTAACTCCTCTCTCTTGTAGAACAACAGGAAAACTGATCCGTCATCCAGGCATATTTTACTTCACAATCCAGACAGAAAAAATAGCTTTCAATTACCTGATATGTTTAGCACTTTAAACAAACTTCCCAGCATGCCAGCTCCAGACCACGCAAATACAAATGCGATTGCAGGAGGGGAGAAGAGGGAAGATGTTTCTTAAAACCCTTGGCCAGTAAGACCTGCCTCCTGCAATGAGAGGTGCTGCAGATGTTGACAGGAAGCCCTGCAGACTGGGAAACTCATGGCCCTGGGTCAGGTCCCACGCTCCAAGAGAAAGCACAGCCACACTGGGGACTGCAGGCTCCTTTTATCCATCCCGCATCACCCCACGAGGGGCTGAGGAAGCCATAAAGGAATCAGTCATCTTTCACAGTATTATAAGGCACTTATTGTATACATTTAATAACCAGAGGCATGAAAGTCTTCATTCCCTCAACACTGAAGTTATAAAAATGAATTGGCAACTAAACATTAAAGGCAAGTGAAAATGAATAAAGACTTATGAGGACAACACTTTCCCCATTTGAAGAGTGAGCTTTCCCTTCCCAAAAGCACTTGCAGAAGTCATCCAGTGGCAGATAACTCCGCATCACTAAGGATAACTTGAGGTCAGTGAGGAAAGCAGGTAAGGGGGGAAGCAAATCCAGCTTTGTAGAAACAATTATGAGCATAACCCCACAGTGTAATTGTGATTTGTCAAGGCAAAAATCATAAGACACATGACTGCGACACAGCTCCCTCTGCACCAGCAGATCCGCTCCTCTTGCCCAGGCCACAGCGGAACAAGTGGGTGCTGCAGAGGATGCGAGGGGGATGCACCCAAACCCCATCCCATGGGCTCAGCCACATTCAACCCAATGATCCAAACCAGCCCATCCAGGAAGGCTGAGCAAGGAAAACACCTTCATTGGCTTGGGAGGTATGGGAATAATACAGCCATGCACAAGCCACCACAGTGTCATGTCTCAACAGCCCTCCTGAAGAAACCCGACTGCTACAGACCAAAAGCAACTCACAGCACATCAGGCAATCAGAAGACTCCCCCGAAGGATATCTTTCAGAAGAGCCCAGATGAGCTCCACATTCACCCCAACAGCATCTGTCTGGCCCCAGGCTGGCTAGAAGCAACTACTAAGCACATAAGAGCTGCTACAGCTGCACTACCCAACAAAATGGCCACATAGAGACTCCTACTATGAAAGATACCCCAAGAAACAGACTTCAGCTCAGCCAAACACGTTTTTTCCAGGCACTGCAATTAAGCCATGCTGCCTGGCACCCATAAGGATTCATAGGAGCTGTACCTAAAGGAGAGAGGTGAAAATGCAGTGCCAAAATGACCAGGACCTCACCCTTCACTTTTGTCCCTAGGGACACAAGGCTCTCTAAGGCATAGGGTGCACAGTGCTCCATTTTTGTGCATTCACTCCTTTTCCCTCTATGACCTCCACAAGCCTCCAGTTCACCCCAGGACAGTGTTCACAACCCGAACCAGCTCTGGCTGGTGACTTAAGCAACAGAGAGCATCCCTTCCAGGGGTGATGTGTCAGCATTACTAGAGGACAGTAGGTTTCCTGGAACCAGCATGGATAGATTGCTGCAGCACACAGGAAGCAGTATGCTCCTGTTATCACACACTATATCCAAGGTTTTTCAGTGCAGGAAGAGTTATGCCCAGTCACTCACTTTGAGAAAGGAAGAAATAGATGCAAGTGGAACAGCAGAGTTGAAGTGCTGTGGGTAGCAAAGCAACTGCCATCACAACAAATACCTTCAATATTCATCACTATTAGCCAGGTGGTGCTTGGACAAAGCAGCCCTGGTGTCCCAAGCAAGAATCAAGGTGTCCAAAATCATTCCCAGTGCTAAGGAAACTTCATTTATGAGAGATAACAACAGTGCAAATCTTCAGAAGGAAACTCTCAAAGGTTGCAGCAGCTCCTGCATGGGGAGCAGAGTTGGTGGGACAGTGCCCCTGAACCCCTCTGGTCCTGGCTCAGCCCCAGCTCCCTGCCCACCAGATCTGCACCTCCCAGCTGCTGCAGGCTCTCTCCCTGCCTGTTTCTTATTTATTGTCCATCACTTCCTGACCCCTGCACAGCCTCAGGCATCACCTGAAGTGAGAGAGCATGAGATGAGCAGTTTAGTCCTGCAGACACAGACATAAATGCAACCACCCTGGGATGAAGCATCAGCAAGAACGAGTGCTCACCCCCCACCTGCAGCATCAGCCACAGCTCACTCCTCTTTTCCTCTGGGTGGCAGGCTCAAAAACAGTGATATTTCCCCCCAAAAAGGCATTTCTTTCATTAATCTCTGGCAGGAGAGCCTGGAAAGCCAGTCCTCTGTGCTTCCTACTGTGAGACACAGATCTGGGGACATGGAGCAGAGGCTCCTGCTCGGGACCACTATCATCAACCTGTGTGTGTCTAATCACACCACATCTCAAAACAGCCAGGTAGCCGCTGGGACAACAGGAGAGAAGAAACAGTTCTCCTCTGAGTTCTACACCAAGCACAAACCTCGAGGTGAGACAGCACCCTTCGCTTTACAGGGTGTAGGAGACCAAAGCAGTTCCCATTTTTAAGCAGCTCCCCAGGCACCTGCCATACCAAAGGATGATTTTACCTACAGGATTTCACGTGCAGTGAGAGCCAGCAGCGTGCAGCATTTTGTGGTCTTTTAAAGATCAAAAGCCATTTTAGAGAGAAAGCAGCACCCTGGTCCAAATCAGCTTCAGTAACCATGTTCTGCCTTATTAAACCCTCCATGCAACTTCAAACCCCATCTCTGAAAATGTCCGGTGCTTTTCAGAAATTTTATATATATACACTTAAAAAAATAATATGGGCACACAGAGCTGCCAAGCTCTGCTCCAAAGGCAGCTGCATTTCTCTGTTGAAGTGTGCAATGCCTACACACATTAATAAGTCAAGGAGACGTGCTAAAGGTAAGGGATCACAAGAGTTCAGCTCGGCAGGAATATCTCAAGGTATACAGTAGCGCTAAAGAGCATGTGGTGGAAAGGAGTCTCCCTTAAAAACTCACAGTGCCTCAGTGATGTCAGAGAGAATGTCCTGAGGGACCACACTAGCTCAGCAAAGACCCAAAGGTGGTGCTGCCAGCCACATGCACACATTGCGCTACATCCTGCGCTTGAAGACAGGAAAATGAATGGAGGATGGAAAGAAGAAAATAACATCTCCCACCAACAGGCTGTTACTGTGATACATGCTGCTGGGAATGAGGAGGCAGGAGTGAGAGTCCAGCAAGAGCAGACGCAATAGCCAAGCATGTGGTTGCACAACCACCACACTGGGAGGGGGCTGCGATCCTTAATCCAGGCCCTTTGCCTTCCTTGGCCCTGCCCACTGCCACCCACCCCTGCAAACCCACAAGCACGCTTTCTAAAACCACAGTATCCACAGCAGTCTAAATTCAGGAGCTTTTTACATCCACATCAGCTTCATCTGAAATTCTGTTTCAATGTAGCTGCACATTTTTGGGCAGATCCTTCCCACTGCTCCCATGCTTGGGCCCCAAAAGTGGTACAGAAACCAGAGCTTGGAGCTGCAATCGACAAATGACAAAGGGTCTCTCTGCTTCTGCATGGTTATGGTTATTTAGCACCCAAATCCAGGGCACTCCCTCAGTGCTCCATCCCATTTTATCCTCATCCACTCCCCTTGAGCTCCACCGTCCCCCATAGCACAGCTCATCCCATTTCCAGTTTTCCCACACACCCTGAACATTGGGAAAGCCGCTGCCCAAGCAAGGGGAAGGGAGAGCCAATCTGTCTTGGACTCAGATCCCGCTCCCATGAAACATTTGTTTTCCCAAACAGCTCCCAAGGAGTCTGAACTTTGATCCTCCAGGCTTTTGGCTCTTCAGATGTTTATGAAGCTCAAACAAGCGGGCAGCAATGCCCAGCTGGGCTGGCCACACGCCAGGTTCCCAGACGTTCTGCTCGGGATGGACACTGAAAGAGCAGCTCCGACCTACAAGGAGGCTTGCCAGGATCCCCGTTACCTCCATAGCACAGCAGATCTGCCTGCCCAGCCTGCCAGCTGCTCCCCTGAAAGCCAAAGGACCAGGCAAGCTCTCCATGGAGTTTATTTTGAGCTAACAGCCATGACCCCCCCAAGTTTCTATCTGCATTCTAAATAAATCATAGCCAGCTCTGCCCACCCTCCCTAAGAGCGATAGAAAGGCTCCTCCATCATCCATGATGAGAGCTCTGTCCCCTTCTCCCCAGTCAGGAAAAAAACCCTCCATGCTTACTCCACACCCTCCAAAGCTTTTCCTACACACTGGCTTGCTTTTCTTGCAGAGATGTAAGAGCAAAAGCATCACTCAGGAGGTGGGGAATGCATGCATTAAGACATGGTGACTTCAAATGCTGGGCCTCCCAGGATAGCAGGTATTTTGTGGGAAGTCAGCTGGCTCTGAAAAGGAAAAGCTAACCAGCACACCTGCTAACATGACACAGGCAGGAAGAGGCAGGGAAGGGAAGAAAGGAGAGCAGGGAGAGAACAGACACTTTAAAAGCTCCTCTCCCAGCACTCTACTTTGTTCGTATAAATGTGAAAAAAAAGCACCTTGCAAAAACGTTGTAGGAGAAGACACTGACAGCTAGAGACACTGCTAACCATGTGATTGTGTTTGAGCTGATCCAGCTACACAAACAGCAAATGTGGGAATGGTTTCTATCTCCTATCACAGCTCTGTCTGCCGTTCCTCTAGATAAAGGCATAACTGAATTACGGACAAGCCTCTGCTCCCCTGGCACCTCAAAAGAGAACAGCACTCACAGCCAAGGCTTACCAGCACTCCAAAACCATCCACCCTAACCAAGCCACTGCTCTTCACACCCAAACCATCTGCCCTAATCAAGTCACTGTCCTTCACTCCCCATGGGCACCTCCTTGACCTCACAGTGCCAAAGTCAGGGTTAAATCCTTGAGCTCACACCATCCAAACACGCTGATGTTGAGCTGCACTGGCTGTTAAGCAAATACATTTTGCTTTACATCAGCAGCAAGGCAGGAACACACAACTTGAGTTACTGCAGCTTGGCCAACACGTGGCAACTCATTAATCCAGCGCTGACATCCCTACCCTTTGCTAGCAGGCTCTCCTTGCATCATGTGAAGATGTTTTTCATCACCAGGGCTTGGGGGTTTGCACAGAATCTTAAGGCCACAGCAGTGAGAAGTGATAAAACCCACAGTCCCAGCCAGGCCATGCAGCCCAAGGCCACAAGCCATCTTCACAACCCAAGGTCACATCCCCTCATATCAGACAACAGCATAGACATGACAAGCCTGATAGTTTGGTATCCTGAAAATGAGCCTCCTATTTCTGAAGCATTCCCAAGAGACTGGCATTATACTGACAGGTGTAAATTCCTGCAGGAGCATTTGAGGGATCCAGAGGTCCACCTCAGTTGTAAATGTGGAGAAGCAGCAAGCAAGGAAGCCAGACTGCACCTACCGGTGGCACCTGCCCTTTCACAACCTAGGTCAGAGATGTATTTATTTAATGGGGCACGTCTTTTTGGCACTGCTTATGGTCACAGAGCCAGAAAGCAGATCATCAAAGTCTTTCCAAGGAGATTTTGTTATTGTTGCTAGATTTTATTTTTTTTATGAATCATTCAAACTTTGTTTCTGCTCCTGGGCAGCTGCAGAGCCAGGAGGGTCCCAGCAGCAGCCCAACCTCAGAGCAAACTCCATGAACCCAGAGGGTTATCAGCAAAGGGAAGCTCATTCTGCACAAAGAATATGGACTTTGTCTGCCACTGGCCCCAGGCAGCCCTCCTGGGAGCAGGCTGGCTCAATCGCAGACTGCAGCAGCTGTGGCCCAGGAGCCCACACCCTGTGCCAGGCTGGGGCTTACCAGGGACAGCAGCTGGTGGGGGACAGCCCCTCCTGCACATGGGCTCCTTCTCCCTCTGTGGATACTGCAACTGGGATGGAGAAAGGCTGCCTTCGTACTCCCTCCTCCTCTGCAGCAGGAGGGCTTGAGACCAGGTGCCACCAACCTACACAGCTGGGATCAGCTCACCAGTGTGTCCTTACCCACAGCCTCTCCACACCAGCCTTGCACCAAGCTTGCAGGATGTCCACCAGCCCCGCAGCCACTTTTGAGCTGCCTGGGCAGCCAGCAGACCTGCACAAAGTCCTGCTGGTGGCCCCCAAATGCAAGCCATCATTGAACCACAGATAAGCCCCAGCAGTATTGAGTTAAGCTGCTCTCTGATTTCTCCTGCTACAATGCCAAGGCTCAGATTCAGCCTCTGGGACAGCACACAGTGCCACCATGCCAGGTTTGTGCCTATCGCTGCATTCCCAAAGCTTTCTGCCCCAAAAGCATTATTCACAGCCCTTCCAACTATTTTTCTGGCTCCCAGCAAGGACAGGAGGCAGAGAATGAGGAAGCAGGAAGAGGATGGAGGGGAGGGCAGAGCCCAGAGTCAAGGCAGCACTGGGATGCTCCAAGGCCAGAAGCTGGGGCTCTTGGCCATGCAGGAAAGCAGAGGTAGGTGAAAGGCATCTCCAGCTCTCACATGAGCTTACATAGTCCCCAGGACCATTGGAATTGCCTCACCAGCAACAAGCACAGCAGTACCACCAGCTTGGGAAACCACTCTGTGCATTGGTAGCTGCAGCATCTTCCGTGGTTCCACCAAGAGCTGCAGCACACTCAATGTAGCACGGCCCCGCACGCTCCAGCCCATTCCCCAGTCCCAAAGTGGCTACCCCAGAAGGGCATCTCAGCCCTCTCAAGCAGCACCAATTCTCATTTCCATATTTTGGGTGGCAAGGCACCTGCAGGCTGCCCAGCCATGAGGTCCCACACAAATGAACCAAGCCACGGAACTTCTCCTGGGTGAGAGGCAACACACAATCCCCTGGAGCCCACTCACACTGACCAACAGCTTTGCCCCAGGACTGTTTTCAGCAGGGTTGATTTTGGTTTTTCACATTTTCCTATATCTCCCTTTGGAAAAAGCCTGTAGTTGCTATGGAAATAGTCTCATCAGTATGAGTGGAGTGTAGCAATACCAGCCATAACTCCCTGTGGCTCCCAGTTAACACCAGTGCCTAGTAACTGGCAGGGCTGGATGTCTTCCCCAAGCTGCACAGAGGATACTCTGAGCCTAAAGCTGGACTTAATACCGATCGGTGAGCAAGACTCATCTGGGAGTGAAGGGCAGAGACATGAAATTCACCTAGGGACAAGCTGGGGGGAAAAAAAATAATTGAGACATCTTCACACTGGATGAGAGGGTTATGAACAGTAGAAAGACACAGCCTCCCCCAGTGATATCCTCACCACAAGCAGGAGGTGGCCACAGACAAGGGTAGAAAGAGCAGAGCTGAGCTTTGTCACTGGTCCTGCCATCAGTTCAATGCACTCCTCCTGGGAGGCTTCTGCCACCCTCTCTGTACTCCCACTTCCTCACCTCTGATATGAAGCTAATAAACAAGCAGAGTGAAAAAAGAAACAATCAAATGCTGTGAAGAGGGCTGGAGAGAAGAGCAAGGGTCTTTCTCATCCAGAAAGTGTGCTGCACTACTGGTTTGTGCCCCAACAGACCCCATTTCACAAAGAGTTACGCCCTCCCATCCAAGAGCCACGGCTGCAGACCATTCAGATTCTACATTGTGAGTCAATTCCTTGCTGAAAACACCAGTTGAAGGACGATTCCTTACCAATCAAGCTTGGAGCAATGTTCCCATGCACCAGAGACCAGCCAGGTGGGAAATGCAACATCTCCATGGCAGTGGATATCAGGACAGCAGTGCTCAGTGCGCATGGGGATGTTACTGCCATGCTGGCAGAGGTAGGGCATCTGTCATTAAACCTGTATTTAGGGACCTCCCATCTCCACCACCTCACCTGGTTGAGGGAGAGGGAGGGTGTGATGCCCTGCCAACAGCGTGGACACCTCCTGCCTCTGGCCATGCTGACACCCACACTGTGTCTGTCCCCTTGTCATCAGCTACAGGCTGTGACAAGGGGCAGCTCCCTTAGCAATGACAGCAGGAGGCTCTCCCAGCTGCAGGATGCAAACACAGGTCTCCACCACTACCAAGGGCTGCAGATCTCCCAAACATCACCATCCTCCCCCACCAGCCCTACATGAGTGCTGCGATGCTGCTGCTGAGGCACTATGGCACATCCATTGGGTTGACAAGTTACTGGTGCCAGGGTGGATTCAAGAGCATTGCAGAGCACTGCTGGACCCTATCAGTCTTTGCAGGTGCACAATCCTAATTATATATCTAAAATAACTATTTGCATCATCAAACTGCAAGGGGCACATGTACCTCAGGAGCTACCTGCATCTTCAGTCTTGGAGACCTCAGATGCTTTCCCAAAAGAATTGCATTCAAGAGAGGACAAGCTCGAGCTGTTACTGAGCCATCCAGACTTGGTCAGAGATGCTGCAAACAGAAATCTGCACTCCAGCAACTGCCCTTTCCCACCCAGATTTAGCAAGTTCAAGACTTAAAGCATAAAGTAGCAGCCAGAATGCTTCCCATCCCCACCGTTTTGTCCTGTGCCTGGAGAACAGTCTCTCTTGCTCCCTGCTGGCAGAAATCTCATTGCACCAGCCCAAAACATTGTGCTCCACACTTCTGGGGAGCTGTTACTAGAAGAAGTTGCACACAAAGCTGTCTGCAAAGCAAAAGGACTCTCTACCACAGCAACAGAGTGGCCCAAATCGGCCCCACTTGGACCAGGAACAGTAAACATTTCAGGACACTTGAAGACACAAATTTCCCAACATCCACCTTTTCATCATTCTTTACCCCAACCTGGGTGCCCCCATCAGAACCTCAGCAGCAGAGATGCTTTGGCAAGGCCGCGTTAGCTCTAGAGATGCTGCTTCCAGGCAGCACAGCAGAATTGTGGGGCTTGGCTCCTGGGGAGGGCACCCAGGTGGCTGCCTGTGTGCACTCTAACCGCACCCTACAGCACCCCAAGATGCCTGGCTGAGAGCCTCCAGCTGTGCCCAGTGCCTGCATAGCAGCACAGTGCCTCAAATGAAAACTCCCTACAGACAACACAGTGAATAAGATTACAACAAATATAAACTAATGATACAGCTGTCAAGACAGATTAGACTGCACAGTGTAAAAAATTGCAGGGCTGTTTAGTCACAACAATATAAGATTAATTTATCAATACAGCTTATGTGGCACTGGAGAGATAGCAAATTGAATAAGTGAATCTTTTCTACACCTTGCACAATAAGGGAGTCTCAGACCCGATGGGCGCACAGGTCTGGATGCCTGTGAGGATCCACAAGCTGGGATCAACCCCACTGGCTGTTATAGCCCAGGGGTCTGCATCCCCATCCCTGGCACGGGGCACAGGCACGCATGCCACCCACCCACATGTTCCCAAAGGTGTGCACCCTTCTGCAGTACCCGGATGGAAAGGGATGCTGCTAAATCAAGACATGCAGAAACTGCTGCTGCAGGCATCAACTTCCCAGACCCCTTTCCATAAGCTCCTCCAAGTCCAGCACTACAGGACTCAAGCCATTTGTGTCATCTCACCTTTAAGTTCTGTTCCAGGTACAGCACGTGCATATTTCATCGAACACAGCAATCAGAGGCAGCAATCCACCATGCTAACGTATGCAAAAATATGCACAGCCACCTCCACCCTTCAGGGGCTGAACCCTGGCAGCCATGGCCAAGCTTGCAGACCAGAGAACATCTCTCAAAGGGTGCCCAAAAAAGCAAGAATCCAACCAGCAGGTCCTTAGGAGATGCTTCCCTACTCATCCCGCAGCTCCTGTCCAAAGACTAACAACATCTTCCAGTGGGCCCGTATCATTTCACATCTCTCATACATTGCCATCTGTGGGTTAAAAATGTGCAAGTAAATAAATAGCTGCAGTGATAATGAGCTAAGGTTTCGATCTGTGAAGGTGAGAGCACAGTAGCAGCCGCCAATACGAAGGAAGCGCCCGTTTCTATAAATATTGAAATCCGGTAATTATCATCATTAGAACTAGTTGTGATTTAGCCATAGCTCAATCCCAACAAGTAAGAATGGCATTTATTTGCCACAATTAGAACAGCTAAAAATACCTCCCGAACTACGCCTGGTTCAGCCTTGTCCCACTGCTCCCCCAGCAGGCTCAGCCTTGGGCAGGGAGCAGTGCAAAGAGGGGAACCACTGATGGACCACGGGAGGGAGTGAAGAAACCCTGTGCTCCCCCAGGGAAACCAGGGCTCCAACACAAGGCCACCACACCTTCCAGGAGCCCTTCCCAGCTCCACTCCATGGCTTTCTCCCTAACTCTGATCAGCCCAACTAATTCCTGCCCTGCCACGCTGCTTCAGCTGCTCCCCATGCAAAAGCAACATCCCCTCTGCAAAACTGTCTTTCCTGTACTGAAAGTTTCTTTTCATTTGTATAAAGAGGCATAGAATTGCTTTAAAACACAAATGGAAAGTCCCAGTTCACTCAAGCTATCCTGCTGGCAGTGGGGTGTGATGGCACTGGTAGCACCCAACTGATCCAAAGAGCCTCCACTGATGGTCACACACTTTTCCTCACCTCATGGGAACATTACAGTTATGCCAAAAACTTCCACACACTCAGCATTTCTTCCAGACCCCAAACAAATGTTAAAGGACATCAAGAGCTCAGCATTTCAGAGAGACACCCTCGTGGATGAACATCCTAAAAGACCTCATCCTTCCTAACCTCTACCAACAGGGATCAATCCCTTCTATAAAATAGTCCAAGGAGCATCAAGTTGTCCTATCCTACCTATGCAAGGTGATGAGGGTGCCACCAACTCTCCATGAGCCTTTAAACATGCAGGGACTCAGGCATTCTCCCTAGAGGACACATCTGCACGCCAGCTGCCACCAGCAGCTTCCCAGCCTTTTCCCTGATGAGTAAATTCCTATGGGATATTAATAAATATTGCCTCAAGGCAGCTACAACCACTTCTTGGCTTCCCACCCAAGACCATGACCCAGGAAAATCCCCATCCACTGACCCAAATTGTCCAGGGCCATTTCCTTGAGCTTGCTCCAAGACTCAAGATTTTCCCCAAGGAAACGTGCCCAGTTCCTCCACTCAGGGATGTTCTTTCTGACAGTCACGGTGAATATTTTCCCCTGCTTATCCGATAATATCTGGAAAGAGCCGTGAAATGGACAGCTCAGCGATTCTCCGCTGCGCGGGGGCGAAGGCGCCAAGGTGCTTGCTGCCAGGTCCCAACAACAGCCCAAATGTTCATCCTGGCCCCACAGACCACCACCTGCTTCTTCCCTGAAATGCCTCCAGCCCTAGGACTTTCTCAGCCCCCTCCTCCCTCTGAGGGTAATCTGACCCCTCCAATGGCTCCCCCCCCACCTTCCCTTGTTTGCCTCTGAACTCTCCCCAGGTTGCCAATATTCCTGTAACAAGGTGCCTCAAACTGAGGCCACATTCCCGAGGTTTTATTATTATTATTATTTTGAGGAGGAGTTGGTCATTTTGGATTGGTTTTTTATAAGAAAAGCCAGTTCATAGCTCTGCTCCCACAGCTCCCCCTCTCCCCAAACACAGCCCATCGCTATTTCCTTAGGGCCCTAAGCCAGTTCTCAGTCCATTTGGCAGCATCATATCCAAAGCAAACCGAACTAATTTGAAGAGTAAGATTTGGCGAGACACTATATCAAATGCTTTGCTAAATCCAAATATATTAGGATTTCCACGTTCTGCTCAGCCACTAATTTTATGATTCCATCAAAAAGAAAAAGCAATCAGGTTTGTCTGGCAAGATTTATTCTTTCTAAATCCCTGCTGTTATTGCTCATGCTTTCCTTATCCTCTAGTGCTTCACTTTCTTAATACTGCAGGACTGGAAGCGTTTGCTGGAAATTTATTTTTGCTGTTTATATGGATTTTGAAAATCTGCCTCTGCTCTCCACAGCTGCCCCTTGCCTTCCCCACTGCTGTTAGCATCCTTGTGCTGCCACCATCCACATCTCCTCTGTCTTCCTCCCAAAGCCAGAGCATCCCTACATAAGCCCAGTGTTAACACACAACTGGCCTCAGACACAAGGTACAGAAGAAAAACTAATCCAAAAAAATAAAAGGTAGCTGGAGAAAGGTCTAAAGGAAACACCCAGCTGAGTCAAGCCCATGTCCATTAAGCAGTTAACATTAATGCCTGAATCAGTCATCCTGGAGCATCACCTTCCTTTTCTTGCAAGTCTTCTGGCAACCGCCCTCCAGGTGATTGCCACAAGTGACACTGGTCAGTGCCTTTCCAGAGGACACGTAGTCCATGGTGTGTCAGGGCCAGCACCACAATAAACCAAATTCCAAACCACTCTGGCTGTTGAGGAGCTCCTGCAGGCTTGAGGTTTGCAGGGAGAGGTCAGAAAGGCTGTGCTCCCCTGCCTTAGGCTGGAACTCAGCACCCCAGCTTCCCACTCACACCTTAGGGATTTGGGTCACCCAGAAAGTCACATTACAAGACAGTTAGATCTCCTGCAGCATCTTCCTCCACAGGAGCCAAGCAGAAGTCTCTAAACCATGTGAACACAGCAGCTTTGCAGACAGCACCATTCCAAAATGCCCCAGTGACCCCATCTTGGCTCTGACTGTGTCTTCTGCTGTGGGCTCTGCTGACCTGCGTGGGAGTAGGACAGAGCTGCTCACGGGTAATGCTCACTCCTGCTCATTAGGAAGAAAAAGGCAGCTCTGCCTCAGCATAATCAGCTTCTGCTTATGAAGTCCATGGACGTAGCAAGGCTCAGTATTTCACACACCAAACACTCCCCAGCATCCAAACCTCCTATCTGAGTGCCCAGTGTGTGTGCACCCTTGAGAGATCCTTCCCATGGTCAAAGCAGCAGTGCTACCAGCACAGATCAAGGCTGAGCCACCCACATGGCTCTTGCCACAGCCTTTCCCCCAAAGGCACAAATATCTCCTCTTGCACACTGTGGAACAGCCCAGTGTGCTCAGACTTAGCAGCAAGGCTGGGGTTATGGATAACACAGCTCACAGCACTGAGCTGACGCCTCCATGTTTGGTTTCCTACATCTCCCTTGGGTCTGGTCTCTGCCAGACCCCCTGCTTCCACTCCTACATGCTAACCCAGCACCATCATAAGAGACAGAAACACATCACAGTTACCCCTGCAGCTCAGGACTCAAATAGGGCACCATCTGACAGAAGCTCAGGTGATGATTCCTTATCACCACAAGGGACCCCGGAGCTCCTTCAGTGATCACTGAAGGCAGCTCAGAGAGGGACACAGAGAAGCTAAGCTATGGTGTGGCCCCAGGCCACAAATGAAGATTTCCTCTTTGCTGTAGCTATTTTACATCTCAGAAACGTGTCCTGGGGAAGCCCTTTTGAGGGCTGGGATGACTGTGGTTAGGCACAAGCTCCAGCAACCCTCTCCAGTTTGCATCCAGCAGGCTGCAGCCCAGGGGCTGAAGACAAGAGTCCAGCCCCATCCTGCTCCCAGCAAGAGGATGACCTTCTCTGCAGGCAGCTGGCCAGAACGTCCTACACCAGCTCCTGCCATCAAACGAGTCCCAAGAGAGCTGTTGGGAGGGATTAACCCACCCTGGGGCAGCTGCCCTCCATCATCACATCACTGCACCCCACATCCCCCCCCCCAGCCTCCAGGGCTCAGGATTTACAGCAGAAGCAGAGCAAGGGAGTTGGCAGAAGAAAACTGATGGGGACAGAGGATTTACAGGGAAGGGCCAGTTTCACAGGAGGTGGAAAGAAGCAGAGGGTGATTTACAGGGTCAACAGCAATTTACACAGCAGGTAGCACCAAGGAAGCAAGGATTTACAGGGGCAGGGGTGAAGGTGTATATTAGGAAATTAGTGTCTCCTTCCCATGACTGCAGTGACCCAGGGAGAGGTGCAGAAGCAGATGGATTTGCAACGAGCCTCCTCCTTGCTCTGGAGGTCACACACAGGCCAGCATCAGGTCCCTCCCATCTCAGCATGGCTGCGGGGCTGCAGCTGGCTTCTACTTTGCCACAGCACCCTAAAGGTCATTTCAGCATGTCCCTGTCCTGCCACCACGCTGAGGCAGTGCTCCAAGGCCAGGCTCGGTGGTCAGTCCCTCGAGGGAGGCTATAAATAGCAAATCCTCAGGCATCTCCTCATCATCCTCAGCGTGGAGGCTCTTCCTCCTGGAAAGCCCCACAGCCCCTCCCCGCTAGGGTCTGATCCAGCCCATCTGCTGGCAATGAGGCGGCATTTCTCCTGATGCCAAGGCTCCTCGGGGTTGCCAGGCTGGCGATGGGCAGGGGTCACAGTCTGCCATCCTTCTATTTTGGGGCTGCCAGCACAGACACACACAAGTCATGTCACCCAGTCTTCAGTCCCACTTTCCTGCTGCTTCTGGCACCCAGCAGGAGCCAGGGTCTGGGGTCAGCCCCACATGTGAAAACCCTGAGCAAGTTTGTGTGGGCAAGCATGTCCTCTTCCACTCCCACTGCACCTTACCCCACTCCTGAACTGCAGCAGGGCTGGCAGGGGATGCCCACCTCAAGTACACGGGGTAAACACAAGCAGTGGCAGCATGTTTGGCTCTTCAGCTGTTGCAAATCTCCCAGCCCAGGCTCACACTAGCAGTATTCCTGAGCCAGGCTGAGCACAGAGACATGCAGGTGACATCCAACCTTGCCCACGCTGCCAGGGATTAACCTCAAGGGTTGGTTGTACATGGAGTAAAAAAAATTAAGAAACACATAGGAAAAGTTGTCTCTGCACTGAGACTCTGGTTGCCACTCTGCCACGTTGTGAGATCCTGCCATGGGGACACACCAGCCTGTGCAGAGCACTCAGGGAAATGTGACAGATAACACACTGGCCTCTGCCACCCCAGGAGGTGCCAGGACCAGCTCAACTTAAAGTCTGGGAGCGAGCCAGGAAACCCTGCTGCCCCCAGCCCTTTCCTGCTGTTGCTCCCCATCAGTGGCACAAGCCAAGGGCTGCCTGTGCAGAAGTGCTGTCTGCAGTGGCACAAGCCAAGGGCTGCCTGTGCAGAAGTGCTGTCTGCAACACATCATGGCCTGGAGACCAAAAATGCAACAGTGCCAGTAGGAGGGTGCCCCTAGATGACAGGCCAACCCATGTCTTACATACTCCTACATTTACTCCCAAAAAATACACAAGGTCTGGTTTGCAACAGAGGTTGGTCCTAGAAGGCCTCAAGAAAGAGGGCATTCACTCAGACATTTCATCTCAGCATCATTATACAGACACTCCACAGAAACTATTTTCCACTAGATACCAGGAGACCACACACTTAACCAGTACTATCCCTGCAGGAGACACACAACTTCTCACAGCACTGGGTTGCTCAGCATTTGGACACAACAGGACCAGGTGCCACTACCAGAGGGAAGAAGATGAGTGACTCAAAGCACTGACCAGACACCCACGAAAGCATTGAGCACTGCCCAACCCCAGCATGGTATAAACAAGATGAAAATAAAGTTGTGAGCAGCCTACATGAGGAAAGAGAAGAAGTTTCTCACTTTCAGCTGAGAGAGATGGCAACTTTGCAGCGTCGACGAGTTACAAGTCACACTGGGCAATATCCCAATGGGTAAGAGCCCAGATAATGTCCCAGTGTGCATAGGTGAGGGCTCACTCCCAGCACAGCCCAGCTGATCCTGCAGCTCCTCAGGGGCATCCCCCAGCAGAGGAAGGCAGGCACACATCTGTGTGTGGGTGCACCAAGGCAGCATCCCAAGCAACCTAGTTCTCTTCTCTGTGTAAAACTTTGAGAGGCATAATAGCAGCATCCAACCTTCACAATGCCCCCAAATAAAAACCTGTACATTTTCACCTGAACCAGAGGCAGCAGCAACACTATCGCCCCCACCCCTCTACCCCAAAGTTTGACTAAAGCTCAGTAGTATCTTTGCTTTTATAAATCTCTGCCTTTTAATGATGGCTTCAAGGCTCAGAGAAAAAAAGGCCCATTAAACTCACTGAATAAGTTAATGG
The DNA here is from genome assembly GCA_033558185.1 of Dromococcyx pavoninus. Lineage (NCBI taxonomy): Eukaryota > Metazoa > Chordata > Aves > Cuculiformes > Neomorphidae > Dromococcyx > Dromococcyx pavoninus. Next base: position 772,348 of record JAUMJL010000721.1, read on the forward strand.
GGCAGAGAGAATCCATTTCAAAGCCACCCCAGGCTATTTTCCTCTGGAGCTAAAGCCTGAATAAGCAAAAAGGAAAAATTAAAACTGTACAGTGCTTTGCCAATAAATAACCCCCAGTGTAATCCACTACCAGGCAGGCCTCTATTTGCAGAGATAATAGGATGCAGATCAGTTGCAAACCACCTCCTCTTGCAGGGACCACCACCTTTTGATTGCAATTAGCTGTGCCACACCAGGAACCTTCATCTCCTGCCTATCCCCTTCCACTTGCCAGGCCAGGAGGGGGACGGCACATCCTGCAGAGAAGTGCCAAAATCCAGCACTTGGCTCTGCAGTTCCCCAATACTCATGTTCCAACCACACACCCCTCCTTTCTCTGCCTCCCTTTTCCCCAGCTCTCCTGCCTGTTCATGCCCCTTCACCCCTGTCTTTTCTCCCTCCTTCTCCCTCCTTCACCAGCAGCTCTGTGGATCTGGCCCTTGCCCATCAACCAGAGCCCACACACAGCTGCTCCTCCCTGAACACTTAAAAAACAAGTGCATGTCCCAGAGAGGGGGGAAAAAAATGTTAAAAATCCCTGTTTGTAAATGTTGATCCCGCTAGACGCAGTTTGTTTACTATTTAATATTTAAAGATGCTAATTAAGTCTCTGAATAAATAAATCTATGCTACCCGTGCCTTTTTGAAGGCAGGGATCCTTCCCCTGGGGCCAGGGCAGCCGAGAGCACACCAGGTGCTGGGCAGCCTGCCCAGGGCTAAGGACGAACCTGGGACAAAGCCTGAGGATCCCACCACCATCCCTGCTGGAAAGAAGATCTTATCTGCAATAGGAAGCAACATCAAGCACAGTTAAGGCTGGGGACATCAGGAACTTCACAGTCATTAAGACCTGAATGACAGCAAAGGCAAGACAAGGCACAGAGAGGAGGACTTCCAGGCAGGGTTACCCAAGACAGTGCCTCTTAGCCCTGAGATGGGATCTCAGCTACAACCAAGGGCCACAGGACCAACCCCCAGAGTGCTGGGGAGACACAAAAGCAGGCACCAACACGCACCATCGCAGCCCACCACGGAGCAGGCAGCCAGAGCTGCTTCAGGAAGCAGCTACAGACACCCACATCCCTCCCAGCTGCCCATAGTCAGGGTGGGGAACCCACACAGCTTCATACCTGAGAGCACCCCAGCTTCAGCTCCTCTTCCCAAAACTGCTACGCAGCACCTTGCCAGAAGCAGTCCAACCGCCTGCCTTCCTCAGACTTCAATGCCCTCAGCTCTCCCACCTGAAACCTCTTCAGCCTCATTAAGTTCTGCCTCTCCCAAATCCACTCCAGCTGTACCATGCACCTTGCCATTAACCCCCTGGCTGCCAGGTCCTGCAGAGCTCCTGGTTGCACAGCCAGCACCCCTGTGCTGCATCCGTGCCTTGCACGCACTCCTCAAGCTCTGATGCTCCCGAGGACACTCTCCAGCATCCACCCCAATCTGAAGAGAGGGGCACAGCACTTGCCAATGGCTGCTGTTCTGACACTGACCCGACTCTGTCCTACTCTGCCCTTCCCACTGCAAATCCTGGGACAGGCCACGAAATGGCTGGCAGTACAGATGTGTCCAGAGCCCATGTGAGGCTCAAACTAGGAAACAGTCCCCAGTAACACTCAGCTTCTCTAAATTGGCACAGGGAGAGACCCAGGAAGACAGAGATGTTCTTGGCAGGCTGGGGAGCTGAGAACAGACAGCATCATTGACCCGGTGTCCCACTGAACTCTGCTTGCTCCCCAGGCTGCTGAGCAGCAGCCACCAAGTGACTCAAGAGCTTTCAGCTCACTTTTCCTGGGATGTATTTTGTCTGTGAGTACGCAGGCAAGGCAGGAAACAGCCAAAACCATGCACCATTGCCCCAGGAACACCTTCCTAGAGGGAAAAGGTTTAGGTGACAAGAGAACTTTCCAGCCACACAAGCCACAGAGCTCCCCAGAGGCAATCTCACCTGTACTGGGATGGACACAAGGGATGCCCAAGCCAGTCCTGCCTGCCTGGGTTAGAGGGAGGCAGGAGGGCTGTGGCTCAGGACAAGGGCAGGCAGCCCTATGGAACTTTTGCACAGCTGGATCACAGACCAGAGAGCCAGTCCCCAGCTCAGGTCAATGCACAGCTTTTCCACAGAGAGCACTGGAGGGAGGGTGAGGCCAGAGCTGCTCCAGAAGCAGAAGGCAGGTCAGCAGCTGAAGGTACCCAGGTACTCCCCCATGTGGCTTCATGTCCCGACAGGGTCAGGAGTTAGAGCCTGGCATCACTGCAGCTCAGCTGAGCTCTCATGTTCCTAATTTAAACTGGCAAAACTCTGAGCATGCAGGGTACCCAGCAGCACTCAGATTCCCAGCATCTGTTTGAGCATTTCCACATTAACATTTTCTAGTGGGAACTGCCTGGGGAGAGCTCAGGGAGAGCTAGTTAAGGGACAGCTTTGCACAACCCAGGATGATGGGGACTGCACCAGGCTTGCATCTGTTCCTACCCACTGCTCAGTCCCCCAGTGACAGCAAGGGGCAGCCAGCCAAGGCACCAGTGCCCTGGGTCCTCACTGACACAACTGCACCCACCACAGAGTTGTAGGAGGGCTGCAGGGAAGAATCTGCATGGGGGATGGCACCTGGGCTCAGGATCTCCCTGTATCCTTCCCTGGAGCTCTGGGATCCCCAGGCCATCTAGTTGTCACTTGGAACAAGCACTAAGGTCAAGGAGAAGCACCCCAGGCCACCCATCTGTGCTATCAAACCATCACAGTCCCTTGGGAAACCTTCCTGACCTCCCTGCTCCACTGCTGAGACTTTTGGTTTTAATTTAAAAAGTAGTTTTCTTTTCCATTTAGGCAGACCAGAGCCAGAAGAAGGGAAAGATGGGGGTGATGGCATATGCTGGGGGGGGGGGGCTACAGGGTAGGGACAGTCATTAACAGGCTCTCTTATCTCTTACACTGGAGTATTGGGTGGCTGCTGGAGGAAACCTGGCTACACACATGGTTCTGGCTTCTCCTTTGGCTCCCCAGATACTACAACACATGAAAACAAGCTAAAAATACAGCACATATTTTCCTCATGCTATTCTTCCAAGCAAACAGGGGCCAGCTCTCACACAGAGGGGGACAGGTCAGGACCCTCATCCTCATGGGGTCTGGAAACAGGGTAATATATGGAGGGTGAAGATGCACAAGGGTACAGCTGATGGAGAAGCACTGCCAGGTGAGCCCTGAATCCAGTGCAGCCTTCCAAGGGGAGTACAGAGATATTTCAAATATCCTTTTCTTCACATGGAGAGGCTCGGGTCCTGAGAAATATCACAGCTCTAATCCATGGCCATCACCCACACCCCCAAACATCACCTCTGCCATGATGCTGGGGACCCATCAGCTGGGGCAATGTGGGACAACCAAGTGCCACAGCCCTTTCACCATGCAGGTAGCACGTGGCAATAGCCAGCAGGGAAATAACCAGCCCATCTTTGGCCCAGCTGCCAGGGAAGATGAGATACCTCCCAGGTATCTAGCACACGGAGGATGCTACAGGGTCAAGGCCAGCTTCCTATCACTACTCACCCTCATCCTATGTCACACTGGGCTTTTCTCAGTCGTCCCTCCTTGGGGAAAGACACATGGCCTCTTTAGTCCTCTAGCCTTCATCCACACCCTACAGCAGTAGGTAATCAGAGGAGCAAAGAGCATTGCACCTACCCTGGAGGCCTCTAAAGACCGCTCTGAGCCTGTGTCCTCCTGCCTCTTCCTTAAGGGGTTCTCTGGTGACACCTCCCAATGCTGCTGGGTACAACAGAACCAACAGTTCTGCCTTGTTTACCTCTCCTCCATGCATGGTCTCTCCTTTAAACCTAGCTGGGGCTGAGCTAAAGGCTCTTCATCCCCTGCTGCTTGCAGGCCAGTTTCACCCCTTCTCTGTGCCTCAGTTTCCCCATCAGTAAAATGAGCAGAACTGTTAGGGGCTTCCCTGCAGAACACATACAGCCAAAAATCAATCACAGACAGCAGCACCTCTCACTCAGCACTTCAAACAGCCCAGAAAGACCTCTCCACAGCTCCTGCTCTGGTTGGATCAACACCTTCCAAAAAGCTGCAAATCGCCTCAATTTGCAGGTGGACTGGAGCTGGATCCCTTGCAGCACTGGTGCGAGAGCTATCGATGCACCGACCGCATCCTCCCGCAGCAGCGCGGAGTAGAAAGCTGCAAATCCAGCACCCAGGCATATTCCAGGGGTCCATCGGACACGGGCGGGGACTGGGATGCTGAACTGGGGAGCAACTGGGAGCCCAGGAGGGGGACAGCAGCATGGGCTCCCCAGAGCAAAGGTTCTTCCTCCACGCAGCATCCATCAGTGCGACAGCAAGCGAGCGGGCTGTCTCAGGCTGCCGCTTGCCCTCTAGCGGCACAGCCACCTTCAGACGGCGGCAGGAGAGAAGAGGAGCCGGCTGAGCTGGGCAGAAGGTGCCCGGGGACGAGCGGGGCTCGGGCTGCCCCAGGAGGGCACAGGGCAAAGGCTGGGCTGGGGGTTACAGCTCGTCCACAGAGCTGCTCATCTGCAAGCACTGCCACACAGAAAGTGCTCCCATAGCAAAGGGATGGAACTGGAAGATCGTTAAGGTCCCTTCCAACCCAAACGATTCTGAGATCCTAAAAGAAATATCCTCTCTCCGGAGCCACCTCGCAGCGCTGAGGTATGAACACGGGGACCAGCCTCACGCAGCTGTGCTTCTGGTGCTGTGTCTCTGGGACCTGGAGCATCATGGATGGTGAGCAGGGCTGCTGGTCCTCATCTCTTCACACAAGGCAGAAAATGCCTCCAATACCCAACAACCACACGTGAACTGCAGTTTCTGAACAAGAAACTCTCCCCTCAGCACTGCCTCAGCAGGGGTCTTGCTGTGCACCCCTTGGTGTAGAGGGGAGACCAAGAGAATCTGAGGGAGACCAGAGCCTGCAGGCTGCTGTCAAACACACCTGCTTAGAAAGTACCTACACAGCCTCTGTCTTTTCTAACCTAAACAATTTGGTGGTTCTGTGAAACCTCCCCCCACTGAAGGAAACCCAAAACTCAAAATTACTGTTATTCCACTGTGCCCAGTAAACACTATACCAAGTTAGAAACATTATTAATGTTCACTTTTGGAAGCCTGGCAGGCTCACAGGTTGGTTCACCCTCCATTTGACCTCAGCCCCCTTGAATAGGATGCACCAAATCCAACCACAAACTCATGGGCAACACCCAGCACAGGCATCACATTGATCAGAACAAGCCAGTGTGCCAGGGCAGCACTGGGCAGCATCACCAAACACAACCTATCTGCAGGGCTCCCCAGTGGTGATCCCATGGGACATCCCATGGTCTGTTTGGAGGGGTCATCGAAAGAGTCCAGCCATTGCTGGTTACATGGATGGTGCCAGACCTTTGGGAGACAATGAGCAGCCTCATGCCAAAGCACATGAGGGTGTCACACCCTCAGAGGTGAGAAGATGGGGTAAAGAAGACTCAGACAGCATTCCTTAACTGAGCTCTACAAAAGCCCCTGGCTAGAAGAGACGTCTCCAAGCCTCCAAGGGCACCAAGGCAGATCCTTCTTCAGTCTGTTCCCTTCCTTCTCTGCTTCTCCCCTACATGAAACACCTATCCTAAATATTGAAGCATCCCCATCTCATCTCTCCAAGCCCAGAAACGCAAGCCAGCAGGCAGAGCTGACTCAGACCTCCCCAAACCCTGCAGGAGATGAGGGCTGGGGAAATGTCGCATGCATCCTGAAGCCAGGTCTGGGTCACCCAGTTCCTCCTGTCCAAGCAGCAGCTCAGACCCCACACTAGGCTCAGAAAAAGCCTGAGAAGTCCTGGCAGGCACCAAAATTGTCTCCTCCTCAGAGAAACACCTGAATGTAGACCATCAGTGGAGCCAGGCAACACAGACATGGCTGAGGAGCACTTGGGGACCTCACTAGGATCGGGCACAAGGTGAGCAGAGACACCAGCAGGCTCTGGCATGAAAAGGCAAGTGACTCAACCCAGTCGAAAACCCGTGTCCCAGACAAAGTAGGGCTGTAATCCTCAGGTGCCTGGTGTCTCCTGCTCAGCACTAGCTCAGATGCTGCTGAAAAGCTGAGCTGAGACCTGGCCCTGACAACAGACTCCTTCAAAATCCACCTTTTATAGCACTTCCACCCTAGATCCTCCTGCTCTGCCCTCGCATGTCACCTGGAAGACTGCAAAAGTACTGGAGGTTTCAGGCATTGCCCAGGCTAGGAAAGTATCTCCCTCCAGGACTGGTCATCAAGGAGAGAAGCTGTAAGGGCAGGGCAAGGAGTCAGCAGCCAGCCCAGGGGATGAACCCACCCCTGGGTGCACCTATTGCAAGTTTAGCCACCCTGGTGCTCAGGGTAGCACTCACCATGGGCCAAACTCCTGACGCAAGGGGGCCAATATGGGACAATGAGGACTCATGCTCCCAGCTTAAGGTGCCCCTAGAGCTTCAAGACCATAACTCCTTGTCTCAAACATCTCTATACCCTCTTCTGTTCTCATAGTCTCACGCTGCACCCACCTCCCGACAGCCCTGCAAAACAAAGCTGGATTGAATTAGGGACATTTTGAATGGTCTCTACAGCAGCCAAAGCCTCTGGGACCAAGAGATGGAAGGAATAGCAGGATGGGGGGTCTCCAGAGCAGCAGAAGCACACAAGGCACACTGGGTACATTGTGGTTGATTCAGAGGGGGTAAAACTTTGTGCCCTATTCTCTGAAGCAGAGCAATTAACCAACTCAAGCATCACAGGAGCCCCTTTCCCAGATCTTTGGCTCACCAAAGCAAGTTCTTCTCCCTCCAGCCCTTCCAAGAAGATACTTGCCCTTTCTTCCCTCCTTCCCAGACGCAGGCACACATGGGCTTCCCTGGTGCCTTGCCTCTCCCCGTACCAGCAGTGAAGGGGTGCTGCCACTCTGTGCACCCCCTCATTCTCCCCCACACCACGTGCTCCCAGCTCCCGCGCAGCGAGCGGGGGCTGCGCTGCTGCTCACCCCCCATAGCACCCAGCTCTGACGTGGCTCTCCCACCCCCGACCAGGCCCACGGGATGAAGCAAATGCTACTGTGGGCTGGTGGGACAGCCCAGCAGGAAAGGATGGGGCTGCTCTTCTTGTCCATGGCCAAGGAACAGGAGGAGATGCTTCCCCTTAGCCCTGTGAGACCTTAAAATCCTGCATCTCATGGTGCTCTGAAACAACCCACTCCCTCTTGAGTTCCTCTGAATTAATCTGATCTGATTGAAGGCAGCTACAAGCTGCATAAATAAACCCTGCAAACCTACCTGTTGGGGTATTTCATCATAAGAAACCCCATCCTCCCCTGGTGAGGCTGGATAAAGGAGAAAGGCTTTAATACCAGGGACATCTCGGTACCTTAAGGGAGGCCAGGGGTGACAAACACAGGCCACCACTGCCTGCCTGGCAGCATCTCTGCAGTGCCATAGCAACAGCTGAGAAGTAGGGAGGCCCAGATGGCAAACTCCTCCATCCATCCTTCCCCACGCGCCATGCCAGCGCACACAGGCACTGCCCACGCTGCCAGAAGGGTAACTCCCCGGCCCACAGCACCCACTGTCACCCCAACACACGGCAGCACGGGTGAGCTTGGACACCCGAGGCCCCCCCGAGTGCCACGGGGGTCCCAGAGTGGTAAACACTCCGGCTGCTCATGGTGGCAGAAGAGGCTTTGTGCTGTAGCACCCCCAGGCCTGAAGCTCTCCCTGTGCAACTGGTCTTTTTAGTGAGGTCTCACAAAGGATGGAGCCCCACACCACGGGGGTGAGGCTGGCTTAGAGGAAGCTTGAGGACTCTCACAAGTCACATCTGGCTGGGGACACAGCAAAAGCCACCGAGCTGCACCAGAAAACATGATGGCATGAACATACCCCAACCTCGTGGTCATTGCTCTCCCAGAATCAGGAGGGAAAGTCCAGCAGCCTGACTCCAAACTGGAACCATCTCAGCTGGGGTCCAAGCTGGCCCCTCAGCTAGACAGGACCCTTGGCAGCTCTCACAGGGATCTGTACGTAGAGCCACATCCCCAGGGATGCGATCCAAAGTTGAATATATTTCTGGGCAGGCTGGGAAAGGGCAGAGAGACAGCAGCCAACCCAACCTCCATCTCCGGACAGGAACCTCTGCCCTTCTGCTTCACCACTGACCTGCCACTGCTCCTGGACTTGCACAGAGGTTGTGTGCCACCATCCCCCCAGCCCAGACGTGGCAGGAGCCACTCAGCCCTGGCAGTAGTTGCTCTGCTCTCCCAGAAAAGGAGGTTAAATGGGAAACCAGAAGCAACAATCAAAGCAAAGGCCATTCATCCAAGGGGTGCAATGGGAGTGGGTACCATACTGCAAGCACCCATAGTGCTGGCCTGCCCTGCTGGCCCCCATGGGCAGTGCTGCAGACTGGATGTCTCCTATCCTCCTTGCCTTGTGGGGGTCTCATCAGCCACTGAGATATGAAATAACCCAAAGCTCCTGATAGCTTGCCCCCCCAGTGCTGGGGGTACCTGCCTGGGTGGGGTAGGCTGGCATGGCATAAAGGGGTCTCTGCCCTGGCTCAGTGGGGTAAGATGGACAAGCCCACCAAGCCAGCTCAAGCCACTTTCTTTTTTCAACTCTCCAAATGAGCCCTGGCAGCCTTTTGTTGGCACAATCCAAGCTCAGACTGCCAAGCTGAGCTCATCTTTCGGACATGAGTAAGGCCCACATCCCATCACCTTTTCACCAGCAGCAGAGACCATCACCTCCCCCAGGGCCTGTGGGGAAGATCCAGATGGAGCATTGCATCCCCTGGCCACAGGGACAGGGCTCTCTCTCCCCTATTCACCCCCTGCCCCATGGGAGAAGATGCTTTTGCCCACCCACTGCCCACAAACGAGGCAAGATGCCTAATGAAGCCAAGCCCTCAGTGAGCTTGGCAAGCAGGAGGAAGCACCATTCAGTGCCCGGCTGAATCAGACCCGTGTGCCGGGAGTGATTCAGCGGCGACCAGGCTGGGCTTTGACACACCCCTCGCCTCTGCACCCATAGTGTGGGTGGCAAGGAAAGGCCTGACATTAACCTGGCAAGGTGCAGGACCTGGTGCCTCCCACACAAGAGCACAATCATGGCTTCAATGCTGGCTCCCAGCAGTGACTCCTTTGATAGGAAGCAGCCCCACCAACTAAACCATCCCTCTTGCTCCCATAAGCATCCTCTACAAACCACTCCTGTCATCTCAGTAAGCACAGACCCCTAGGCAAAGTCTTCACTTATGCCCAGCTTTGGCATCTCACAGCATTTTGGGGTTCATCCCAGCCCTGTGCCTTGCCTCTCCAGTCCCAAGGAGGCAGGCAGGGGGCCAGCAACAATGCAGGGAGCAAGAGAACATGCTTTGCTTAGTGTGGAGCAGAGATGCATACAATAAACACAGGCACCTTGTCCTCCTTCCCCAACTTGAGAAGCTCCTCTTGAAAAAAACACCCAACATCTGTTTCTGGAGCTGTCCATTTTTATTTTTTTCCCCCCCTCTCCTTTTTACCAACTGCTTATCAGCATTTTTCAATTTCAAAGCAGTAAAGACATTTTCTGGGCACAAAGGACCCACGTAATAGTACCTCTCACAGCAGTTCAGATATATGTGTGTGTCTGCCAACGCACACTCACTCACACTGGCAGCTTTCAAAGCCTTCAACAGCCTTTCCTGCTGCTCCCTGCTCCCCAAAGGGTTAAAACCAAACCACAACAAACAGCAAGCACAGGAAAAAAAAACAAAACACGAGTTTGTCTGACTTCTCCAGCATCACCCACATCCCTCCAGCATCCAAGAGAAAACACTCAAGCACCGCAACACAGGATAAATATGGAGCAATTGGAAGGACAGTGTTGCATTAGTTTCCCCCTTTACTTTCCCCATTCCTGCTGGGTTTGCAAAGGAGGTTTGTTGACAGGGTGAATGCAGGGCTGGGGGTTCAGGGTCAGTGGTACCTGCTGAAAACCTGCTTGGGCATCGCATAAACCTGTAAGCAAGCAGGGAAAGCTGCTCCCGTCATCTTTACCCAGCAGAGGTGACAAGCAGAGCTGCGAAAGAGGCACTGCAATTTTTCCATGCCTCTGCTGCAACTGCACTGTGACCAAATAAGACAACCTCGGGAAGAGACCCAGCAAAGCCCTCTCCCTCCATGCAACTGTGCGATCGAGGTGAAAAAAAATAAATAACCCTCCATTACTGATTCCAAACCTTGCTGCATTTAACTGCCAGAATAAAGGATTCCTCCTCTTCTCTGCTCAACTCCCACTGGCAACTTGCTCTGGGGGCTACATTTCCCTAAATGCTCACATTTCAATTAGCATTAGAATAATGAAATGGCTCAGAGTTCATCTCGCCCAAAAATGTACTGGAAAATAAAAGAGCAAAGATTGGAAGTGATGAGGATTTTTTTTTCCCCTCACACACAGAATGATGGATTCAGAAGGAAATATATTCCTTTCTCGACTCCACGCTGATGAGATTAACATGGGCTTTCTTAACTGCCTCTCCAAACAAGGATAATGCAACTTCAAGTTGATTTTCCAGATAAACAAGCATGCAAACAAACGCAAAGTGCTCAACTAAAAATATCTCCCTTGCTCCGACGCTTCTCGCCACCACCCCGAGACGAAAACACACAAATCCTATCGCAGCACCACGTCGAGTTGCAAAATTATAACAATGAGAGTTAAATAAGCTACTTAAGGGACATCTCACTGTCCTAATAATTTTTCCTCCCCTTAAAAACGCGAAACCGCGGATCCCCAGACACACTCAGCCAGGGCAGGGAAGGAGCATTTTCTGTTGCAGGGATGAAAAAAATTGACATTCTAATTGGATCCAAGAGTCTCGAAAAACAAAAAGCAGCTCAGAACTTGCTTTTCTTGCCCAATTTGGGTATATATGTGGCTGTGTGTGGCTGTGGCATTCCCTCCCCCTCCCCTGCAGTTAAGGGAAGGAGCAGCTTTAGCATCTTTGCCTGCTGCTAAGGAATCAAATCTCATTTACTTTATTCCTCTTAAGCCTTGACCAAACTGTTGCTGGGCGCTTTTTTTTTTGGGGGGGGGGGGGTCGGAGGGGGTCGGGGGGGTGGGGTAAGGGGGAAAAGCCGGATCTGCGTCCTCTGCACGGGAAGCGGGGCTGAGCCGTGCCAGGCAGCGCAGCAATGCCGAGGGCACCTGAGCCCGCACTCTGCCACCGGGAGGGGACCCGCACTTACATGGAAGTGATGTTCCTTGAGATGTCCGTGATATTGATGCTCGTGTTGCCATTACTGCTGCCTGAATCCTGCCCTTCCAAGAGAGGGAAGATGTTCCCATCATCCGGTTTCTTGCAATTGATGTCTGTCTTGCTGCAAAGACAATTAGCAGGGCAAGCCAGCACCGAAAGCAGATAGTCTCCCCAAATGCTCCAGAGCAAAAATACCCTCCAGAAAGTGCACTTGGTAGGGCAAAGAGAGACATCCATCTCCGATTGCTGCTTCTAAAAAAGAGGAGGAGGAGGAAAGGGGGGATGGAGGGAGGGGAAGGGGGGGAAAGGGGGAAGGAAACAAAGACAGAGGGAGAAGGGGGGGGGGGAACAACAAAAAAAAAACCCAACACAACAAAACCTCAAGCGATCAGATGCAAAAATCCTCCAGCAGATGAAATCATGCTGGCAGCTGGCTCGGAGAGGCTGTAATTCCCGCTAGGGCAGCGGCAGCGGGCGGGGATGCATGCTGGCCGCTCCGAAGGGTTTGCAACGGGGAGGCTGGGGAGGCAGCCGGGGAAATAAATAAATAACAAAAACGGTGCGAAAGTCACCAAGTCCCACCTACTGGGCAGAATTAAAATTGACACACCTGCAAAAAAAACACACACAGAGGGAGAGGAGGGGGCGACCTCCCCTTCCCATCGCTTCCCTCCCCCGGCTTGGCCAGCCCTGCGGCGGCGGGCACAAAAAATAGGGGAGGAGGAGGAGGAGGTGAGGGAGGAGGAGGAAGGCTTGCAAAGCGAGCCGGGCTCTGCAATAAAAAGGATTCCCCACCCCCCTCCCTCTCCGCTAAGATCAATCTGGGAGAGAGGGGGGAGAGAGGGGAAAAACCCACCCCAGCACTGCTGGAGCCCCAGCCCAGCCCCGCTAGCAGAGGAAAAGTTGCGGCCGGGGTTAAATTTGTGCTGAGGGGAGAGCAGAGGGGCTCTGGCTCGGCTCCGGCTTTCTCAGGCTCTTCCGTCCATGGGAGGAGGACGATGCTGCCTTTCGCTTGGTTGTTGGGTGGGTTCCCCCCCCTCCCCTGCTGCAATCCGGACACGAGGGTGGAGAGGAAAGAAAGATTAAACTGAACTGGAAGAGGAAAAAAACCCAGTGTGGATTACAGCAATTTATTTTTTTTTCTTTAAAGAAACCTAGCGAGAGGCAGATGAGACGCCTGGGTGGGAAAAAAAGCGACTGGAGAGCACCCAGGAAGGACTTTCTAGAAAGACACACACGCACACAAACCCCCGCCCCCCCACACATCCCCCCCTCCAAAATGCAACGGGGACTCTGCCGGCTGCCGGGAAGCGCAGGCAGGAGCATCCAGGGTCGGGGCTCCCGTCCTCCCTCCCCTGGCTTCCCCTTTTCCTCCTGCAGCAGATTCTGCAATCAGACATGCAAGAAAAAAAAAAAAAGAAAAAATCCTGAAAGAGGAAGACTGAAGTGTTGAAAAGGCTGAGCTCAGAGCGCCGAAATGGCATCAGGAGAGCAGTGAGCGCGAGCTGAACAGCAGAGCGAATTAAGATGCATGGTGCATTTTTGGCAAGCACAAACCCAAGCAGATCAGAGCTCTGCTTAATTTGCTTTGCTTTTCTACAGCGCTTTCCTACATGCTCCCCCCCCACCCCCTTAATAGTTTCACGTCTCTCCTCCTCCACTCAGAGGCAGAGTGATAAAGGGACGCTGCTGCAGGCAGGAGCATAGGTGAGGGCAGGGATTACAGGTGTAGGACTCCCAAATATTCTAAGAGTGTTTCTGCCAGGCACAGGGAGGAGAGACAGGGGGATTTGAGCCAACACCTCCGGGCTCTGCTATGCACCCCAAATCATCACAGTCCAGAGCAAGCAACAGGATTTGGGAGTAAAAAAATTAAAACAAACAAAAAAAAAAAAGAGAGAAAAAAGAAAAAGCAGCTGCAGGCAGGATTTGCAACTACAATTCATGCACCCATACCCCTCAGCATGGAGAAGGCTGCCCACAGCCCCAGTTGCCAGGACCCCATCCCAGCAGGGCACAAGCATGGGTAACTCCTCACCCATTGGTGCCCAGCTGCATCACAAGCTGTGGGAACAGGAGTGATGTGCAAGGTGCTGCACACCCCAAGGCATCATTCTTGCTCCTACAGGGGCTTCTGGGGTGCAAAACAGCTTCATCACAACTCCTCCTTCCAGGGCTCCCCAAAAGAAAGAAGGAAATTCATCCACTGAATAAATACCTAGGTGAGAGGGCTGGTCTCCCTGAGCCCCACCTGCTTGCAGATTACTGAAGTGAAACACCTGGACGCAGAGAAGTCACTGAAGTTTCTGGCACTGCAAGGAAGAGGAGCACAGGTGGAACTGGCAGGTCCTCACTCCCATGAGAAGCAGCTTTTGTCCCCAGGCACCTGTATGGAGCTGGGAAGGCACCAGAGGGGAAAATACCCAGGCATATTTTTGGCTCTCTGCCTCAGTTTCCCCACCCATATCAGAGAGACACCATTTTTGTGGCTCAGCACTGCAACTGGACTGGAGGAGGCACTGAAGGAGGGCACCATATACCTTAGGTTGTAGGGAACGCTGTGCACCCCAAGATGTTCTGCCACCATGTGGGTTCATCCCTCAGCAGCACAGGGGAAAGGGATGTCACACTACCCTCCAAACCAGGGGCCAGGGTGAGATCAGGGCTTCCTTTATACTGGAGCTGGTGCAAGGTTAAGCCTTCTCGTGGCACTTGACATCAATCACACCATCATGTGCGAGGCCATCAGCCTGCCCTGGCAAGTCACCACAGGGCTGGCCACAGGGTGAGGACACGTTCAGGGACGCACACCCACCTCAGGGACCCACTGCAGTCCCGCAGCACGGCAAGGCTCTCCTCTGGGCAGGTCAGCACCGGGATCTGGGGGAAAAGAGTCACCTGGAGGTGGCAGTACTTGCCGTGGGGCTGCGTACACGAACACCCATCGCCCTGCTCACCCACCCCCGTGACAGCCTGCCCTGCATCCCTCCATCCTGGAGCAGAACCCAAACTGCTGATGAAGCAGCAACCCACCGAGGACGGCTTTCAGCAACCCGAGGCTTTCACAACCCGAGGAGTGCTTTGCACTCTCCTTGCAAAGATGAGGTTTAACCCACAAAAAGTCAGGGAGGTCTCAGGTCGGCTGTCCCAGGTGGGGACAGGAACCCACCCACCCCCGCACAGCCCACGCTGCCACGCGGTGCCAAGGCGGGCCCCGCTTCAGCAGCTGATAAGGAGATTTGGTGCCAAGCCACGGCTTCCTCTGCCACTAACAGATAAAGCTGTGACTCCCAGAGGAAACGTGGCTGGGCAAAGCAGGGGAATGGGAGGAGCGGGAGCATCCAGCTGGGTGCCCGGAGGACAGGCGGAAGGTAGGCAGGAAAAGAAAGAAACCGGGGGCCGTTCATCCTCCCTATTGCAGGATGCCAGGGGAGGGGTGACGAGTTCTCTGGCAGAAGAGGCTGCAGCGACAGCAAAGTTCCTGCCACAGAGAGCAGACGGGCCACCAACCTTCCACCAGTGCCAGAGCTGGCTGGCCCCTGGTCCTGCTTCCCCAGCTTGAACCCACCACCCCTCACTGGTCCACAAACACATGGTAAACGATGCTCAGCAAGCGCTACCTCTTGCATACCAAGACCCAAAAGGGGACAGGAGTATTTGGGAGTTGCAGATGGTTTGAACACGCTATCCCTGCCTCCATCCCTGCCTTCATCTCTCACTCCTGTCCCCACAGAAGACAGAGGTAGGAGCAGGGTATGAGTGATTGGGGCTGTCAGAGTGCAGAGATGGTATCTCGAGCAGAGGCCTCGCCTTTATTGCTCTGAGGGATGCTGGCAAATTGCTCTTTCAAGAAGCATCTCCATGAAGGATGAAATTAGTGTCTCCTGCAAGAACTCCGTCCCATAGGGTCTCAGGTCCTGGCTTCCCTTTGGCCTTTGAGAGACTCCAGGAATTTCATGGCATGCACTCAGCCAAGATTAAACCTCAGTTTCTCTGCAGAGACGACTCCTTCTTCCCCCATCCTGGCTGCCATCTGCATGGGGACACAAGTGGCTACCAAAACACCAAGCCCAAAAGACGGAGCGTGGCTGGAAGGTCCCTCAGGTCTCCTGGCCACAAACAGAGGTGAAGGCAGCTGTTTTGTTTGCATTTCTGTTCTTCCCACCTACGTGACTGCCTTTAGCATCACACTCTTGAGCTGGCCATTCCTTGGTGACAGTTTTTCCTCCTGCCATCCCAGCAATGTACCACTTGCCTCCTGGGGCCAGTAAACACCACAGCCCTTTGGGGCATGACCAGAAAGAGATCCGTGGTCCAGTATCTGCTCAGTCATCATAAGCTCCGACGTCCACTCCTGCCTCTGATCTCCATATCGATCTGGCAGACCCGCACTGAGATGTGCACCGCCCCACTCCCTATTACCAGAACAGCACTTGCTGCTCACTGAAAATGATGAGCTGACATTTTTCTAGCCCCTCTTTCATCCAGAAGGATCTGCAAATCTGCCTACAGCAGGACCACTTTGCACACCTCTGAAATGCAGCCAGCCCCAGGGCAGGCAGAGCTGCTGTTTGGCAGCACGAAGTGATGCTGGGCAGCAGTACAGGGTGTGAGCTCTCACAGCAGAGGAAGGGAGAAGGGTTTCATCCCCTGCATTGGGAATTTGGCTGCAAGTTCACATGGCCCTTTAAAGAGAGACCCCAGGAAGTACAATTTTGAAGAAGGTCAAGCTTGCAGGGTAGGTGCCCAGAAGCTGCTGCCAGCTTTCAGGAAGGTGGTTCAAGGCTGGTTTAGGGGCACAGCATCCCCCACAGCATTACTGACATAGGCTGCAGAAGGAAGATATCGGCCCTTCCTTGCAGAGCCAAAAGGCATTTTCCTCTCTGCTAAGCTGTGCAGGCACAAGAGCGTCAAAAGTGTTGCTCCTTGAAGCAGAGCTCCTTGTTCCCACCACCCTGGGAAGAGCTTGGAAGCAGTTTTTGATCTGATGTCCTTATTGTTTCTCAGGTGCTTGGGAGGAGGAAGCCCTGTGCAGCGGGGAAGGCTGCATCCTGCACTCAGGTCAGCCTGGCCCCAGCAGCCTGCAGGGAGAAGGGCAGGGGGAGGCACATGGGGCAATGACATTTGGGCAGCAACAGCCGTGTGATGAAAGGTGGGGGGTGGTGGATGAAGAGCAGTGGTAGGAGACTCCAACCTTGGATCGTCCTTGCTGATGCTCTGAGCATGTGAGGAAAAGGGCAGGACGAAGCTATTCTGGCCGATGTGCTGTTCATAAACTCCACGAGGCTGTGAACAAAGTTCAGGGAAAAGCATTTAACCAGGAACCATTTGCTCAAATAAGCAGGAACAAAAAAAAATCAGTAAAATCATATTCAAGTGAGGTCTAAAAAACCAGCCTTGTCACAAAGATAACAAATATTGCTGTGCTTGCATTCATTGCTAGGACCTGAACCAGTCTCCCACCTGGGCAGCTCCTGAATTAATGTGTCTAGCCAGGGAAAAGGTCTGGCTGTAGTGTCCAAGAGATGGTCCAGGGAGGATGTCTGCAATGATCAAAAAAAAGAGGCTGAAATGAAGGTCTTCGAAAGACCAAGGAATAAGAAAGACAATAATGCAGAGCAGATTATAGCCGCAGTCAAGAAATCAAGGCAGTGCTTTGATCTGCCAGTGATGCTCTGTGCAGAGCTGGTCTGTCTCTCACTGAGAGGAAAGTGGAGCAATTCTGAGACCCGGGTGGGGAAGCTCTACAAGAGATGAGGCTGCAAAGCCTGAGGGCGGCTGGGGAGAGGGCTGCAAAGGAGTCCCAGGAGGCACTCAAGAAGGCCATGCTGCAGGCAGATAACAGGAATTATAGTCCTGGCATTGTTCCTCTGGTGACCTGCCATTTGCACATCTCTTGGGGTGTTTTATGTGCTCAAAACCATTCAGTTGTGGGTACAGGTCAGGAAATTCCCAGTGTGAGACATCAGGCCAGTCACAGACACAACCCTTGCCAGGACAAAGGAGGAGAGGTCTCAGTTGTGATCCCCCATGATTTACCCCAACCACGCCTGTGCTTTCAAAAATCCCACATTCCTAATTCAGTCTCTCAGTGCACAAGTGGAGCATGTGGGACTGCAGGGGGGTCAGAGAGAGCTTGGGTTATCCCACAGTGTAGGACCTTAGTGCCAGAAAAATCATTTTTGACTTAAAAGTAACGAATATGAACCTCCCCCCAAAAAACCCAAAACTTCAGCTTATTTTCAAGCATGTTTTTAAGAATAAATGAGTGAGCTATGTCCATGCCAAGCCCCTTTTTCTTGCATTGCAGTGCATTGGAGTGTCCTCAGCTGGGCAGCACACCAGCAGCAGCATTCCCCTTGCACTGTTGCGTGGTTTGCAGAAACTTAGGCTGTTGCTGCCATGCTGGGAAGGAAATTATGCGAAAGGAATAGGGGCTGTGACACACGCCTCATCAGAGAGGTAACAACGCTCATCTTGGGCCCCTACCAAGCTTCCAAGTTGAATCACAGCTCACTGGAGAATCAATTCCTCCTCGCCCTCAGCTCTTCCCTGCACACATGCACAGAAACATGCTCTGCAAACCTCGTCTGCCCTTGCAAGGAAATCAAATTGCTTTAGAAAAAGCTCTCCAGCCCGTTTATGCCTCCAAATCTTACACTGATCTTCCTTCCTGGGGCACTGTGTTGACTTCAGGCAGAGGTGCCAGAGCAGGGTTAAGCAGGGAAAATTAAATAACCTGCTTTTCAGAAAATGATTTACCAATTTTTTTTTGTAGAATGCTGCTTTCCCAAATAAATTGGGTGACATTGTTATTATCTACAGTAGCGCAGGGAAAACAGCTTTTACCTGTGTGTCAGGGCTCTGATGTACACAGGGTGTATGGCCCCATCTCAGCATCTTCTGCATCTAATGAGCTCCCCAAGTGTCAGGGGAATGAGGGATTTGAAGCCTCTACAGGTGACTGGGACCCCTGAAGGGTGTCATTTCAGAAAGGTATGCCACCTCTCTCATCCCAGGGATGAGTTGAGTCAACAGCTACTTGAAGAGATTTCCTCGCCCATCAAGGGAATCATGAAATTCTGAATTACTTAAAATATCTCCCAATCCTGTGATGGGTGCAAGTGAGGCAGCTGGTCCCACTCTCAGCCCACTGTGCAGGGAGAAGCAACCGTGATAAACCCAAAGGGATCACAACCCACAAAGCCTGGCTTAACCAGGAGCCCCCTGACCCAACCACCTCACCCGTATCCAGAGAAAAGCAAGTGAACACAGAATGCTCCTCCTTGGCAGCTGGTGGCATCTGTGTTTTCCTTCTTTAATGCCTCTCTGGCATCACCTGGAGCTCTTAGAGTTTAGGGTGACAGGCTGACAGCAGCCCCAGCAGCAGAGCTATGCCTCTGAGTCCTCCTCTCTAGGTGCTGCCACCCTTGTTTCTCAACATCAACATCTCAGAGTCCTTAACAGTCCTGCTAAGGCACAGCATCTCATCTGTCCCCACCTGGAGAGTGACAGCAGCTGCATCTTGGTGGTATCATTGTGTTTTGATCCCTTGTGCCAGACTTCCTAGGCACAGGCTGGGAGCTGATACCACCTTACAAGAGGGGGCTGTCCTATCGGAAAGAGCTACCATGAGCTCTGCTCACCTGGGGAGCAAGGAGGGGGATGAAGGAGAACTCTGGTGCTGGCTCTGCAGGAAAGCCCTTCACCATTCTCAGAGGGTGGGGCTAACACGGATTAACCTGGGAGATTCTGGAGCACTGGTGGGGATAGAGAGATGTTGACCCCAAGCCAGGGCAAGATGGTCCCCAGGCACCCCTCTAACTCTGCCTTCAGCCTCCATGAGCTGTAAGGAGAAGTGAAGGCAGGAGCCTGATGTGTGAGCTGTGGCGAATGTCCTGCCAAAGTGTCTGCAATAAACAAATCAATAATTAAGGGAGGATGTACATTAGCCTTTGAACACACTCCAGGTAGAGCTTATTTTAGCCCTTCCAAGGAGGGTGCAGGGTGAGTAAGGGAGGGGATGTGCAAAGGGCCAAGGGGCTGCAGGAGGATGACCTGCAGGTTAGGGATGAGGATGGACAATCCAGAGGAGGAGGGTGAGATCTATCAGGCAGGCAATTTGCAGGATTAGGGACAGGTATGAGAAGCAGACAGCTGAGGGAACTGTTGGGGGACTAAGAAGAAGAGGGATGCAGGCACTTGCAGGGGCTGGAAGTGATATGCATGATCATGCCTGCAGGTGTGATGGGCACAAAGTCCACGTGCTGGAGCTGAGAAGTGGGGATGTGTCATGACAGACCATCAGGGAGGAGCTATGTCAAGAGAGCATGTCAACAACGCCCCAGGTTTGCTTCCCTACTCCTGCTTGGCTCCTCCTCCAGCCGTGTCCCTTGCTAAAGATCAATGCCTTCCCAAAAGCAGATTTACCAGTCTCACACTTGCCTGTCCACAGCTCAAGATGTCAAATGATTTGCCAACCTCCTGTCCAGCCAACTCTAGACCTACAGTCCAAGAGAGCGTCCCACAGTGGGAAATGATCTCTCAGGCCATTATGGTTTGTGACAGGCACCAGCAGGTCAAGCTCTGAGGTCTTCATACTCATGTGGGACACTCTGCCAGGGTAGGGAGGTGGAGGAGGACACCAGCAAGCCCTGAAGATGTCTGGGAAGCAGTGCCATATTGTTTTCCCCATTGGCACCCATATCAGCCCTGCCCTGCCACCTTCTAAAACCAACAGGGAAAAGCCAAAGCCCAGGATCTTACAGTGCAGATAAATGTTCGTTCTACTAAAAGGGACAAGTCCCCCACACCTCTTAGCCCATTGCTGAGCAATTCTCAGCACTGAGAAATTCCCCTTGTCACCCCA
Source organism: Dromococcyx pavoninus (assembly GCA_033558185.1). Taxonomy (NCBI): domain Eukaryota; kingdom Metazoa; phylum Chordata; class Aves; order Cuculiformes; family Neomorphidae; genus Dromococcyx; species Dromococcyx pavoninus. The sequence continues at coordinate 792,528 of JAUMJL010000721.1, forward strand.
CCATTCTGAGAAGAGGTTCACCCCATCCTTACAGAGAAAGATCTGGCTGAGATGATTTATGCCCACTGCATATCCGAGCTGGCTTGCCACAAGCCTCTGCATTTGGGCTCGTGCTGGAAACCACACAGGATCATCAGCTAATGTGAAACACAACCCACCTTCTCAGCGGGATGGGGTCCCCAGAGTCCATCTTCCCATTCCCCCCCTCCCTCAGCTCAGCTTCTGCTCCCCCTGCCAGGCAAGGTTGTGGTTTATGATAGCCAAATGCATCAACAGCTGATGGTGGAGCAGCATTAACCAGAGCCCTGCCAGCCCTGCTCCTCCCAGGGAGCTGGGGAGGGATGGAGACAGACCTGTGCCAGCCAGAGGTGCCCAGCCACCCTCTGCAGAGCTTCCAGGGGAGCCTGAGTTGATCCAAAATCTCAGTGAGTTTTTCTCCAGCAAAAAGCTTCCACTGTGAAGAGCTACCAGTGAAACACTTGTGATGCTGTTCAGCTGCATAAAATAAATAAAAGTGACTAATGACTCTGATTAAATATTAAAGGATCACTTTATTTTTGCAAATACACAGAACATTGCACACAGCTGAATTCTGGACATGGCTTCTACAGCTGAAGTGACCAAGGATAGCTGAAACGACACGAGGATCATCCAGATAGAGACTTCCACATCCCACCAAGGCAGAGGTGGGTCCAGCAACCATCTCCTTTGGCTGCTCATGTGCAGATTATCCCAAGAGTACTTTTACAACCAAGACAGATTAGCTGAGCCTCTAGACCATGCTGTGCCAGCCTGACCTGTCTGCTGTGCTGAGCAGGCAGGCAGTAGCAGTTACTTCATGGCCTCTCTCAGAGCCATCTAACGAAGTTAAAATAAATATTTCTTCCTACTGCCTATTACCACTAGAGGGGAGCTCTTTCTCTCACCAGTCCTGCTGCAAGACCACTCCCTTTCACTGGCCCCAGCAGCCCATCACCATACATTCCTCTTGGGGCTCCATCCCCCCTGTCCACATGGAAGTCCCTCAGGTGTTCCGGGTGCTATTTGTCTCCCTTCCTGCAACACAAAGGGTTGCTGTGGCTTTGGTGGGCCAGAAGATCTGCTGGAGAGGACAGAGCAGCTTCTGATGGGGATCTGGCAGTTCTTGATGCGCTGGATCCAGATCCACCACTCCAAACCCACAGGGAGAGCAGGTAAAACACACCACGTTGTACCAACCAGAGCAGCCTTCCTGCGGGACCGAGGGGGTTGAGGTGCTGAGCCAGAGGAAAATAATGGTTGTACAGTCTAATGGCCAAGTTCCGTGGCTCAGACTTTGGAAGTCTGTGCTGAGCAGCCAGCACACCTCCATAACAGCAGACCCATGTCACGAGCGCGTGGTTGCTTCACAGGCAGTTTGCACTGGGAGGAAAAGACACATTTTGTTATGAAATCATTTCCTCAGCACCATCTGGTTGTTTGCTCCATCCCCAAAAGCCAGCCAGAGAGAGCTATCCTGACCCTAAACACAACTTCCTTCAGAGTTTTTTCAACTGAGCAAGAACAATTTGTCTCTGTGCTGATTTTATCTTTTCCTGGTAAGGAGGAGTCCAAGAGGCACTGCAGCATCACACGTGAACCATCCCCATCTCTGGAGGGCTCCAAGAATACTACTGTCCCACACCCATCCTTTCCCCTGCCATCTCTGCTGGCCACAGCCACTGCCCAAATAAGGAGAGGGATGCAACTCAATTAAAATCCTGATTATTAAGAATCCTAAAGGAAAGGAATGAATGACTGCCAAATGGTGAAGGATAAAATCAATATGGGAAGAGCTGTTATTTAAGCTTCTGAGCTCCGGGGTATTACAAACGTTGGAGAGCAATGAAATAAAAATGATACATAAAGTGACAACATCATCATGTCTGTATAACTGACGCCCTTAGCAGCTGTTTGGTCTGAACAACAGAAGTAAATCCAAATCTGTGCCTGCTGCCCAGGGCTGTCTGGCACTCCTAAGGGGGCACTTTGTGATCAGAGAGAGAGGAAATTACAGGGTATTTTTGCCAACTGGACCATTTTAACCTCCTTTGGTTACGGTGCCCTGGAAGCCTGAAGGATCGGATCGTCAGAAACCCACTCTTCAGACCAGCACAGCAGCCTTTCTAGCAGTGGCTGAGTCTTTGCTGCAGGTGGAGGAGACCCCTCAGAGCACCCCTGCATCTTCAGGGGTACAGGGTGGCAGCGGGGCTCCCTGGGCACAGCCCCCTGCCATGGCCAGGACCTGCCATCGGAGAACACCAATCCCTTGGCAGTCCATGAGCCAAACTGCACTGCATGGGCAACACCGGGGGCAGATCCTGCAAACCAGGAAAGAAAATACTAGACTAGTGTGCAAAGTGTCCTTTCCTTGCCTTCAAGGCTTTCTGACACCCTCTTATCACCCTTTAAAGCTTCCTCACACCAACACAAAACAATAACAGTTTTATTTGCCTCTATTGGTGAAAAATTGAGATTTTTTTCCCAGCTCTTTCTATGTCTCCATCATCTCTCCTCCTATTGACCAGACCCCAGCAGTCTTTCAGCCCTCCCAGCTCTGCCTGCAAGCTGCCCCCAGCACATCCCCCTGCCCAGGCCTGCGTGGGTACCACCATCAGCTGTCGGTGTTGTGGTGCCCTGGGTCCCTCAGCAGCCGCTTGGGGCCAGTCTGGTGTGGATGGGGAGCGAGCCACAAAACACAGCTCTGGGCACTTCGGGACACAGAGGGACACCTTGGAGGATGCAGAGTTTAAATACTGGATTGCAGGAGGATGCTGCAGCGAGGGGATTCGTACTGCCACCTTAGGGAAAGCAAAAGAAATGCTCAGCCTGAGAGCGGGAAGAGATGTCACTCTCGCTTTGGGTTTAAGACCAGCTTCTGCAAGGCCAAGACAAGAGTTTAACCTCCTCAGCAGCTCAGGGAGCTGGGGGAGAGCGAGCGTGTTAACCCCGCTTACGGCTGCGCTCTGGAGATGCCACTGCATTAACCCAGCTCCGGGAAAGCGCCCGCCGGCCCCACTCCAGCGTGGGCAGGCAGAGGCTTTTAGCACAGCTCAGCCGTTACACCACGATGCGTTATGGGTTTGCTGGAGGGAGAGGAGCGGCCTCCAGCTCCCAGAGCACCGTTTAACCTCCTGGAGATGCTTGAGGATGCGCTGGCAGGACGTGCTGGCAGAGAGCAAAGCGGCACCAGAGCTGAACAAGGCATCGTAGATGTGACCACAGGCACTGGGGCCATGGGGAACGAGCCAGCAGCAGGCTGGGGTGGCCAGGCTGGACAGGGAGAGGGCAGATGCTCTGTTCTCCTTGCTCACCTTGGCATGCTGCTCCTGAGTCTGGGGAAACCCAGCATGACCTCCAGCCCTTCTCTGCCCAAATAGCCTTCCCTGGTCTTGTCCCTTAGGCTTTCCCCACCTTTTCCCACCCCTGCAGTCCCAGCATAAGCTCACAGCCAGTCAGATCCACCCCATGGGACTATGGTCTTCTCCTACCCTCCTGCCTGCACCCAGATTCCAAGCAGCAAAAGAAATAGGAAAGAAAAGGAGAGGAAGGATATTGGACTGTGAGCTTTCTGAAGGAGAACTGAGGTCTGTGCTGCTTTGAGAGAGGAGATAGGACAGCAGGGAGGAAACAGGGGGCAAGGATGCAGGGTGGGCAGTGCTGGCAGCATCACATGGGATGGAATGGAGTTGGAGGGTGTGGGCTCAGGTGCTGCAGGGCAGGACAGAGAGCTGCACTCTGTCTGGAGAGATACACTATCTGAATCACAGAATTACAGGATAGTTTAGGTTGGAAAAGACCTTTAAGGTCATTGAGTCCAACCATAAACCTAACACTGCCAAGTCCACCAGTAAACCATGTCCCTAAATGCCACATCTGCATGTCTTTTAAATACCAGGGATGATCTGGGAAGGGTCTGGGCTGCAACAGCAGCTTGACAGGGCAGGGAGCTGGTGGCAGCCACATCCAGGTAGTAAACGTGGGACAGTGGAAGAGAAAGTGTCCAGAGAAATATGAGAGCATTACCTGCTCTCTGCTCTCCACTCTCCCTGATGCTTGCAGCCACTCCTGCTTTGGGGAGAGGTAGAAGGTCCTGGCTGCAATCATTGACACTGTCTAACCCACAGGTTTCTCCCAGCCTCTCCAGCATTCCTGGGTTTTGATTCTTCCCACCTCCTCCCAAACCCTCTTTCGTATCTCTCCTGGTGTTGCTCAGCTCCTGCACAGGACCCCAGCCAGAGATGCAGTGCAGAGCATCTCCACAGCAGGTGGTTACACTGCATTTTTCCCACTGCAAAGGTTTGGAGTAGAGAAGAAGAGGAAAGGAAAAAGAAATAGAAGCAGAAAGACAGTCTCCAGGCTCTGCCTCCGTTTTTGTGAAACTGCAACTAAGTGGCAATAAATTGGGGAAATTAGGGCTTTAGGGCTTTTCCTATCCTGCTCTACACAAGCTCAGTCCCAAAGTCAGGGGAGCACGAGAGGCTGGGAGGGCAAGAACAACCAGTGCACCTCTGCTTACACACCTGCCAAAATCTTAACCCAGTAGCACCAACGAAAGCCAAGAGAAACTTGTACAACTGAAGCCTCCCTGTAAGCAGCAGGTTGAGGCAGGTTTCCTTGGATACAGGGAGCACTCCAGCTGTTTAGCAAATGGCCAAAAGAAAACTCCAGTCTTGCTTTACAATACAGACAGGGATTGATACCACCCTCTTCTGGTTGCTGGAGAGTTGGGAAAGGGGTGCTCTAGGGCTGATGGTGATAATGGGTGCTGATGATATGCCAAGGGTGCTCCAGCTGTGGGGTGGGTGCTGATGCCTGCTGGGCTGGTCAGTAGGCAACGTGGGGTTGGACTCTTGTCCTGCCCTGATTTTTGGGCTGGTCCTTTGCAAAGTGCTCATCTCTAATGAGTGGATGAGGAAAGTCCAGCTTTAGCCCAGTGGACAATCTATCCGTGCTGAAGAGCAAGGTTCATTACGGGAAATTTAGGGCTGAGGAAGATGAACTTGGCTGTCCTGAGGGATGCCTTTGTCTCTGCATTCACAGCTGTGTCCCACGAGCAGGCAGGCAGCCTGCTTACCTGCCCAACCAGGAGCTGTGATGGGCAGCTGTGTGCAAAGGAGACTTGCTAGAGGTGTCCCTTGCCCAGAGAGGTGGAAGGGTTTTCTCTAAATAATTAAGCAAGCAATGAGGGCTGGGAGAAACCTTATCAGGAGTCATGACATGCAGCTCTGTTCATCAATGAAAATGTGGGTTGCAAACAGCTTCCACGCAAACACAAGATGGAAGAAAGAAACTCATGTGTAAGAGAAGGGAACAGGTCTTCTGTCCTTCAAACTCACCCGACAGCCTGGCCTCCAAATTCAGAAGATGTCAAGAAACACAAGCCTGCTGGGGAGGTGTTGAGACAGTGGTGGCATTCCTGGGAAAGGTTCCACATAGCAGCACAGCAGACTAAAGGGGTCTGGCTGGAAAAAGGGAGGTGAAGTGCAAGGAGTGTCCTGTTCATTTGATATGGCACTTTCTTGTGTTTTAAGCTGATGATTTTTTGGAGAGTGTTAAGCTGAGGCAATGACAATCTGCATAGGAGATGAGAATGTCACTAGGACAACTGTCCTAGAAATCAGTGGAGTGAAATTTGGCTGGCCTTCAAAATAAAGCCAGTGTGGCTACTTGAATTGGAACAGAGGACGTACTACTGGGCATGTCCCTGCTAGATGCATGATTAACACAGTGAGGCAATTCCTAGGATGGTGACAAAGAGCCTTTATTGGGCTCCCCCAGCCATTTTTCAATTCTGCTGTGTCTTTCCCTTCACTTTGTCAAGTCATCGTTAGGCAACCACTCGAAGATGACACCAGCAGCATCACAAGGGAAAGTAAAGCTTCCACATCAATGCACATGACTTGACAATGCAAATAGCTTGGGATACACAATGCATAAGTATATATTATTAAGCAGCAATAAATGAATGAGTTTCCCGTACTTGCCTGGTGGGTAGAGGAAGGAGGATGCAGGGAAGACCCAGGGAACCGACAGCCTGAATTTCTCCCTTCTCAGCTTGTCTCTGTTGAGTGGCTCATTTGCCCTGGGTGTTTGAAATAAATTCTATTAAGATTCTTTGTGCATTCAGGTATAATAAAATCAGGACAATTAAACGTAGTAAAACTGAGGTACTTGTGTCCTATCCTCCTTGTGCCCTCTTGTTACTCTTACAGCCTCCCAGGAGAGGCCAGGGCATGCTTGATGGATTCAAACAGGACAGTGTTGAGGGGTCAACCAACACACCCCTTCTCTGGATAGTCCCAGATGTCAAAAACCCCACAGAGAAAAAGAGAGAGACAAGCTCCTATTACTTCATTGGTCCAGACATCACTCCAGGTGCAGAGATGGCCCAGGATGGATGAGTTCTTATGGTGGGAGAACTAATAAGAAGAAGCATGAGGAAAGTATTAAGTAGGGTCTCCTCAGCTACAGATGGGCCCAAGCTGAACAGATGAAGCTAGATGAAGAGTAAACACTTGGCTGCACTGAAAAAACCTGGCAGCTCACCATGCCTCTGAGAGCCATATGACACAGAGGAATCTCATAGTGTCTTCTTGAAGACTGGTCCTGATGTTGGTTGATAATAAGGTACTCCCAGTACTGTCACTGAAGAAGTGGGAGAGGCAAACTCAACAGGCACTGCCACAGATAGACATAAAGATACCTGTGTCCAGGTTTCTACCAGCTGCAGTGGTGGGAGGAAGAAACAGACCCTTGGATGATCTTCTCGCAGGGTCCAGCCACCACCTTGGGCTGTCTCTCACCAACAAGGTCTCTTGTGCACACAGCCAAGGGACCAAGGCCACATCATGTCAAAAGTAGGGCTTAGGACCTGAGAAGTTAGATGGAGAGTGCTGCATTTCTTCCCCAGAACTGCATGAAGAGTGTGTGGTTATGAGCACGGCCATCAATGAACCACAAAGCCTTTTAGCATCCATTATTTGCAGCTGCTGCTGAGCAAACAAATGCGACCACATCAGTCACTGGACCCATCCCCTGATGAAAGCTGTTCTCATCAGCCAATGCCTCCCCCCAGGAAAGAACAGCAGACCCGGAGGGACCATTGTGTAAACCCATCCCCCTTTCCCTTCTGTAGACTTTTCAGGAGGAGACAAAATGGGGTACCACACCTCTCCCTCTATCATGCCCCCTTCAAGAGGGTCACCATGGTCCTTGGACGATCACTGTGGGCCACATCTTCATTCCCACAGCACGGTAACTCCCGCTCGTGGGTGGGTTTGGGAGAAGTGTGCACATCCCCAAGAGCCTCCCCTTTGCAGCCAGCAGAAGCTCACGTGGGAAGAACTGCAACCCTCAACCTAGGCACCAACACGTAGAGGTCAGATCCATGTGAGGACCTTCCCTCAGCCCTGCATCACCTGCCCTCACACAGAAGAGGTCCAAGGCTGGGTGTCAGCACAACAGGGGTTAAAAAGAGGATCCTCTCCTGGGTGGCCAGGGGAATTTGGCTGGCATCCTTAGGGCTGGTTTCATGGAGCAGATGCTGGGTTGCCTTGGCAGAACAGGCAGCAAAGAGCATTGCAGGTGCTTCTTCCTGACCATAGACCTGCCCTGCCTTCAGAGCAAAGGCTCATGCTCTGTCAGCATGCTGGGGCTCCTGCACCCTTCCTCCTGCTTGCTTGTTTATCTCCAGGCTGCCAGCTTAACAGCGTGGTTTGTTTATTTATTTTATTGGTCTTTCTTTATTTTCTCTCCCTCCTATCCCTCTTGCTTTTCCCTTTTGTATTTTTTTTTTATGAGTTGTGCCACACTTCTTGGTAAAACACTTTAATCCATTTTAATGCCCCAGTTCTGCTCCTCAGTGACAGCCTGGTGGTTAGTCTAATGCGTCCCGCTCACCTCGGGGTTACTAATGAGGTCACGGCGAAGGCAATCTCCAAACTGAATAATTCACTAATCAGATGCTGCAGACTCCAGTGGTAAAATTTATTTCTGACACCTAAACAGCAAATGGGTTTGTGGACACACACACACACACACACACATGCACACACGTGTCTACTAGAGTGATTCTCTTTTCTTTCTTCAGAGCTATTTTTGGTGAATTGGTGCTGTGCCATACGTGTAATGATGGGTCTCACCCCAAGGAAGACCAGCATGAGCTCAGGGGAAGGAGGAACTAGTGTGATGGGCAGCTGCACTGGGCAGCCTTGTGGGATGAGACCAAGATTTGGGGGAAAAGACATTCTTTTGCCACACAAAGTGACTATCTGTGGCCAGTCATCTGGCTTTAGCTTTGGGGGAGTTGTCTGGCCAACCACTTGAGGGATTCACCATTGATCGGATATAGGGAACTGAGGAGTCTTGGGAGTATGGACTAGAGACTAGTTTTAGTCTTTTCTGTCTTTATAGTTAGAAAATAGCAAAAACAGGCACTGAAATGAAGCATCCAGCCTTTGGAGAGTTTGGGGCTGGCATTGCCAATCTCATACTCTACAGACCCCTAGGACAGCTCTCCCAGACCTCTGCTCACATCTGCTTCTTTGTATTATCCAAATAAAATTGCATGAGTTGCCTTTTGTCTCTTTTCTGTATTGAAAGGAAGATCTGTTACTTCTACATGCCACCCTCAAGCATCCCTAAGAGAAGAAGTAGTAATAATCCAATTAATTAGTATTGCTAATAATAAAAGTCACAGGGAGTCATTAATAATAATTAACACTCCATATTCCTGGAGGAGGCAATGGTCTGAGAAATTTTGCTTCTCTGTTGCTAAGGCTGAAAACAATTGGGCATTGTTGTTATATGCCTGGTGGATTTTTCAGCATGGGGTGCATGTTGGAAAAGTCTCCTCCTTGCCTTAGAGCTGAACCAATACTGCCTCAGCAGACAGCCAGAGTTGGAAAGCCCTATGGGGTCTATCAGTACCACCCATATCTGTCCTATGCCACAGAGGAACTGTGTTTTTCCTGAAACACCCAGTCCTCCTCCTGATGGTTGTTCCACAGGAGAGGGAAGGAAGGTCTGGAGCCATTTGAGTGGCAAACAGCTCTGTGGATGAAAAGAGCAAGGGCTGGAGGTGGCTGAGCTCTGTCTGAGGAGGGTCTCACCAGATATGGGAGGGCTTGACACCTCTTCCAGCTCATGCCTGGATTTGGGCTGTGGTGGGGGAAAGAGGAGCTCTTTCAGGGAAGATCAGCTCCTTGTGAAAGTACAAGCTGAAGCTGCTCTGAAAGAGGGTGGTGAGTACACAGCAATGGCACTGGACACGTGGGGGCCCATCCAGGAATGTGGCTGAAAGAGGAATAACTCCTGGACCTGACTACAGCATTGCTGAAACATTTGTCCCAGCCAAAATGTTTCTTGGAAACAAGCTGGTTTTCACAGCCAGGAAAGGTGAGAGGACACAAGGGACCAGGTCTGCAGATGGAGCATTAGGGATACAGGATGCTGAAGTGTCTAAGAGGGAAAATAATTCAAGTAGAGAGGGGATCTGAATCTGTGCTCCCCAGCCCTGAGACAGTGCCCTGCACACCCACCCAGCTCTCATCTCTCAGTGCATGAAGATTTGATTTGCCACAGCAAAGAAACAAAGAACAATATCTGAGAGTGTTGATAAAGTCGGCTTTCTCGTCCTGTGGCCGGCTCTAGTAATCGGCTAAGTGATCGTTTGTGATGGGACCTGTACAAGTTAGCTATGCTGTTTGGCACTTCACTGCCTTCCTGGAGATTTAGAAGCTGATGTTACTCACAAAGCTCATGCACATTGGCTGCAGATGCAAGGTGCAGGAGAAGTGTGGACAGCCAGGTCCCACAGCATTGCACTGAAACTCCTTGCTTAAACTCCTTTGAAAACCCATCCCTGGTGTGAGATGCTGCTGTGCTGGACTGAATGGTGCAGAGTGCCATGCTAGCAACAGGGAATTTGTGGGTCTAAAAGGAAATGTAGACCTCCCTCTGGTTTACAGGCTCAAGAGGAGGGAGAGCAGATCTTGACGGAGCCAGAACAGCTGCAGCTGGTGGGGTTCCCTGCCCCATACGCTCACAGCACCGGTCGGGAAGAGCTGCTGGGTGGATAAGGAGCTCCCACCCCCCTGCCTCGTGGGAAGGGTCGAGCAGGGGTGAATGAGCTCATCTTCGCCAGAAGTCACCCTTTCATGTCCATCCGTTCCCCTGAGGTGTGGATCACATATGGCCTAAACGTGGAGCAAACCCTAAGATGCAACATGAGCAGGGAGGGAAATTCCCTTGCTGCTTCCTTTTGGTAACACTTTCACGCTGACCCCTTTTTGCAGTGGTGTTTCAGCAATGCCTCATTTTATGGCCAGGGATGAGGAAGCAGTAAATCCAGGTTCCAGGCGAGTGGCTAACATGGTGTGGAGCCAAAATGGCCTGGTGATGAAATGTCTCAGCACAAGCAACAACTCAACAAATGCCATCTCTTTTGAAAAAAGGGTCCACAGTGAAGCAGCATAAGCCCTGGCCTGGCTCTAGGGAGAAGCACGCAAGGGACTACGTCAAGAGCAGAATGAGGGAGGTACCACAAGCACAACAAGGTGGTGAAAGGGAAACCTCAAGCCCTGAAGAATCCAGGAGCAACCCTCACCAACTGGAACAATGTACGCGGGGCCAAGAGAGCCTCCTCCGAGTGCCAGGCACTGCCAGGCTCTCCACCCAACTGCTGAGCAAGATTATGTGATAAATGATTGCATTAGTCCGGACAGCTTCTCATTTTCCTCCAATCTGGCCTGACTGCCCTCTTAGCACGGGGCTCCTGATAGCATTTCTCCCTTCACTGACTTCATTTTTCCTGTTAGGTTGTCAAGCTGTCAGAGGGAAGAAAGGAGAAGCATGGACAAAGATATTACTGTCTATGCTTTGAGAACATCCTGTGCCTATGCTGTCCTTGCCCTCCCTGGCCCATCCTGGGCAGGTGCCTTCCCATCCTCTGCTATTCTTCCTCAGAGACCTCCCTGGCCATCCTGTGTATCCCCACTTCTGCTCAGGACACAGTGGCTGCCCCTACCTCTTAGCACGCCCAGGATGCTGTGGGGTTTTGTAGAAATCAAGGTGAAAAGGGGTTTTGTACACTCTCTCTGGCTGAAATTGTTAACAGTTCTGGGGAAAAATGTTCATGGTTGCTGTGTTGGGGCGCACAGACGGTCCTTGTGAGCCCTTCTGGGTGAAGCAAATGCTCCTGTCCTGGTTGACTGTTGATGGAGGGAACCAAGCTGACAGTGGGAACCAAGCCAAGCTTGTTCTGGTACAGCTTTCTTTTTTTTTTTTTGTACAGCCTGCTTGACGTTTCTGCTGTGAAAACAAAATGGGGAGGTTGGGGGAAAATTAGTTTTCATTAGAGTCTGCTGTGTAACATTCAGCTTGGCGTCCAGGCAGCCATCCCTCCTGGCACCGAGTGGCATTGTGGAGTGGAGACTGTGGCTCCAACAAGGCTGTAGCTCCACGATCCTCTGATCCAGATCAGGGACACGATCAGGGTGAGACAGCCCGGTCACCCGGCACATGTCCAGTTCCTCCTAAGGCTTAGGAGGATGCTGGAGGAGGAGGTGGCTGAGATTGACCTGATGTCGGGGAGAGACACACAGCCAGAGCTGAGCAGTTGGATCTCTCCCTGATCCCTCAGTCTGAAAAGGTGATGGTTCAGACAATATTTTAGGCACCCCGCTCCCACACATAGAGGTGTTTGAAAACCTAAATCTTGAACTTGACTTCCAGAGAGAACATTGCACCTCTACAGCAATGTAGAGTCAATACACGCTTCCTAAACATGAACATCTTCAAGTCCAAGCATTCCCTAGGCAGAGAGCTCAACAGCACGCAGAACAGGACCCTTCCCTCCTGATCCCAACTCTGTGAGAAACGTTCAACAGCTCCCCTGTGTTCTGCATCCTTGTTCCTCCATTTGGTAAAATGGCACGATAATAATATTTGCGCGTTCCACTCATGCCCAACAAGGGTGACAAGCAGTGAAATCCTTGGGTGGAAGATGTCCCAATCCTCTCACCTGAGTGACAGCAGCACTGAGAGCAATGGTGCTGGCACCTGCAGCATTTCTACGATGTTTCTCTTTATCAAGATGCTTTACAAATATAAAATAACTCTCCTAACATCCTGCAAGAGAGACAGGGAAGCTCAGTTATCCCTAGTAAGAGAGCACCCCTTATTTTCATCTAGCACAAAGCAAAGAGGGACTTTCACATCTCCTTCCCCATCATCACCCCGAGACAGCATTCCTTCATGTTGATACAAGGTTTAACAGCCATTTGTAACTGCATTAGAGAGGTGTTTTAATTCCAAGGAGGCCCATTCCCTGGACCCGCTCCCCTCCACTGCATCACAATGAGCAGATCAAACAGCACCAGTTCCGATGTGGAGATTGATCCAGTACAAGAGGAGCACATCCGTGGGCTGGGAGCACAGGGGAGACCACGGCCAGCATCCTGCTCCACCAGTGGAAATCTTTGCAAACGTCATTAAGGAAGGGCTGAATTAGGATATCGGGTACCAGGGAGCAGGGGATGGCTGCAGGCAGGACCAAACAGCTGAGTGATGGGGGAGTCAGGTGAGCTGGGATATTATCACTTTGCTGCTGCTCAGTGGAAAATGCCACGCTCAGTAAGCACAGGGGATTTGGGCTTCTCAACACCAAGGAGAAAGCCACCTCCCCTGTGTGGGGTGGGATCAGCTGCTGGGAAGGGCTGAGGCAGGGTAACAACTCCACATATCCGTATTTCTTGATTATTTAGGTAAGAGTAATTGGTAAAAAATGCTGATTTTGTCTTCCAGTACCTTCCCTGCACCCCCTCATTAGACAGCCTGTTCAGCTATTTACCTGCTAGATGGGTCTATTTGTTGAACTTGTCAATATTTGCATTTGCACCCTTTGAAGTGGCTGAAGCTTGGATAAAGCAGCAGAAATCAGGCAGATCTGCAAAATTTCTACACACCTCTTCTCTCCAGATTTGACAGATGAAATATAATTCAAGAGGAGAAAAATCTTAGCTGGAGCGAGGGGTCAGCTCAGAAGGAAGATACAGAGACATGGAAGATGTCTGTGAGATTAATTGCTAGACATAGGCTTCCTGAGGAGCTGGTGCTTCAGCAAGGCTCTGGCAGGAGATGGAGAAGCAGTTGTGGGGTGCCCCACTCCTGACACAAAGGGGTGGGACCCACGAGATGGATCTTACAAACCCTGATGTGACCATGAGAGGATGCAGCTCACCGAGAGGCTGCAAAGTCTCCCAGTTCCTCTTAATCAATTTTTTGCCCCTTAGCTCTCCTGTCACCACCGCCTTGCCTAGACCATACTGGTCCCTGTGCTGCCCCTTTGGGGATTGCTTTTGGGAGTGTGGCTGGGTTTGATGCCTACAGAAAGCACCAGGCTTGTGGCTGGGGAGGTTGGGGCACCACCAGGGGGTCCCCCTATTGCCCACTGAGGAGTCCCCAATCAATCTCGCTGCTGGGAGGAGAGAGGACTCTTCTGCAGAGACAAGAACTTGTAGTTCATGGTGTACGGTTATTTTCAGATAATTAATCTCTCAGAAGAAGGAGATATCAGTCACTTCAGGCACTGATGAGGTGTCAACTTGCTGTTCTCTCACAGTAATTGCTTTTTCTGTCGCTCTTGCTGGAGGGAAACTGAGGCTTCCCCGCTGCTGCCAGCCCTGCCCTAAACAGCCTCTTCTGCCTCTCTGGGGTCAGCGTGGCAGGGCTGGGAGCAGGCAAGGCTCCCCAGCCTCCCTCACTACCTCCTGGCAAAGACTGTGATGCCTTTCCATGAGATGTATTCCCTCTCCTTCCTGCTCACCCTATAGAGATACGGTCCTGGAAGGGACCTTGTGGATCACAAACACCAGTTCTTCTACTGATGAACCACATCTGCCCCTATTCCTTATGAGTCTCCTCTCATAATTCTTTCAGGCACAAAAGCTACAGTGCTTTTCCCAGTTTTGTCTTCTTTTCTGGCTGAAGAGAGGCAGGGACAAAGTAGGAAAGTGACTCCAGGATTGGGGTCCATGTTCTACAGGAGCTGTGATAGGTTGGAGGGACCAGCAGATGTAGTAAGGCAGCAACTAGTCCTCTGCAGCAGTAATCTCTTCTCCTGAGCTTGCCAGCTCAAGGCCTGGTGATTCCTCTTGTCCGTTCATGTTGTCTCCCTCTTCCTTCCAATACTTTCTCCACATTTGACATGTACAGGACTTGGCACCACTGAGACTTGCAGCCACCTGGACGCATCTGAGCTCCTCAGAAGCTTCTGAGTCCACCCCAAAAGCTGAGGTGCATCCCAGCCAAGCACCCAGGGAACAAGGGTGGGGACTTTTGTTCCCATCGCATGTCCAAAGTGTCCCTCTGGGACACCAGAGTTTAAGGAGAGAGAACCTATCGTTAAAGAACAAAAAAGAAATTTCCATCCATTTTCTTTTAGTGCTTCTGTCTGGAAGGAGGGTTCAGCTGTCCCAGGGGAACAGATGATCTGCATTTTGACAGAGATATAGGGCTCAGGGGACCATGTAAGGATCAGTTTTCCAGAGTGGGCAGATGATGTGCAATTACAGGCCATGCTAAGGTTTATGGCTGTGGGGAATCTCTCCAACTGACACTAAAATGCTTATGAAGTGGTTTTGAACTTTCTCCAGGAGGAAGGGATCCAGTGTGAGTCATCCAGCCCTCCCAGCCCCTCTTAATACCCCTCCAAATACCATATCACCCTTTGCTCAGGGCTAAGACTTAGGGAAAGAGTAACCAAACAGTAAAGGGCTATAAATGCCAGAAAAGCAGTGCAGGACTTTTGCTTCCCTTCTCTGAAACAATGTGCAAAGAGCAAGAGATTGGGCTAAGACACTTGACAGCTCTAAGAGAAAACTGCAGCCGAGAGGTTGCTTGGGGCTGGGCCATATGTATAAAGCCCTGAATGTAAGCAGATTATAAAACATCTCCAGTCTTGGAGTACATGGAGATGGACCCTAGGATCTCCTCTCTTATTTCTCCTATCTCCCTGGCACCAATATTTCGCCAGACCCAGCTCAAAGAGCAACCACCCAAGTGCAAGCACAAGTCTCCTCCATGAAACCGTCACCAGCAACTCAAAGCCAGTCCAAGACTTCGGCACCAAACCTGACTGAATGGTCCCACCTTCAGGCACAGCTCCCTCCTCATAAAAGTCCTCATCTGTCATAAAAGATTTTCTCTGCAAATGATGAGGAACAAGCCATGAGAGACACCTGGTAAGTGTTTAGATTACATCTAGGCTCTCCACTGAGTCAGTAGCAAAGTAGGTGAGAAAAAAAAATGGTTTTAGGAAAAAGTGAAACATTCTGAGAGAAGGAAAAAAAGCCCTTAGAGCAGACATTTAATAACATGGTCATAAAACAGTGGAATTAAAAAAGGACATGAAATAACAGGATTGGTGCAGTCTTTTCTAATTTCTGAATCACCACCTCTTCTGGGGCCCATAAGTGTGCACTGAGGGAGTCCACCTGAGCCCTCATCTGGTAACCAACCAGATACATCCATGCTGCTGCCTCCTTCCCCAACCCTTCTCCAAACACCCCCTAGAACATCCCACCCACAAAGCAGTGCGACATCTTCAAGAGCAGGATATGTCAACAAGAGGACACTGGTCAGTGGTGAAGCAAGGGTTTCAGATGGCCTGTTCCTATCATTCCCAGATAACTCCCTCCATATAGACAATCTTTGTGGGAGAAGAGAGATTTCCCTTCCAGAATAATTACTCCGCTTGGAAGCACACTAATTAGCCTGGAACAAAGTGGCTCAAGTGTCCGCATGGGGAGCTATTGTGGAATAGCTTATTCTGTCAGAGCTATTCTGGGCAATTTCCTCTCACAAACAGGCCATGAGATTTAATTTCCCTTCTTTGTACAAGCAGATGAAAGGTCTGTGCTTACCAACCCCAAATCATCCCAACCTTCTCTGCCAGGAGCAAGTGATGGGTGCAAATTGTCCTGAATTCGCCTCTCTTTGGGACTCCCTAAAGCCTTTATTTTATTTTATTTTATTTTTTTGCTGATAGGGGGGAGACATAAATAAGGAAGATTCACATCACCAGCATTCTGGATCCTTTCCAAGGGGTGAGGTCTAACCCAGCATAAATTAACCCGAACAATGGCAAGTGAGGACAACATTCTGAGCATCCCATGAACACGCTGAGGGCTTACGCAATACATGTTTACCAGACAAAGGACAAAAGGAAACAATACCAAGTGTCTCTGTAAACAGAAGTACCCTCTCTTAACTCAGACTGCAGTTTTTCAAGAAATGCATTATACATCTCATTAGCCTGGAATTAATTTCATCTTTTGCCATTATGCGAGATGAAAAAGGGCAGGAAGATAGTGGGGAGAAGTCCATGGTGCTCATGGCACTGGAGGTGCCTGGAAGGATGCAGGGTGGAAGGACACTGGGGTCTTTAACATCCAGGTGCCCCGGTGATGGGCAAACAGGTGAATCTGAAGATAGCATAAAACAGAGCATTCTCACCTGGCTGTTTTGGCATCTTCTTGGGATGATTAATTTTCTTCATCTCCCTCCGCACACAGCAGGTCTCACAAATGTGGAGAGGGAGAGCAGAACAGAAACACAAGAGCAGCTCCACAGCAAAGCAAGAGAGATGGGGGAAGAAACAAGAGCAGCTGCTCTGGGAGACAAAGCAGAGGGTGGCTTCAGCTGGGCATCTGAAAAGGCTCAACGGGGGCACTGGGAGCCTGGGGACACCTGGGACGTGGTGCATTGCGGCACTGCAGGGACAGCAGGGGACAGCTGGGGAGCCAAAGGGGTTTGGAGAGCAGAAAACAAACCATCCACCTTCTGCTTGGTAAAAACCACCACTTTGATTTCACTTATACCTGATCTTCTCAACATCTATCCCACTTTATGACAGCTCCCTTATTTAAAAATAAATCCTCGCAAAGAAGAAAAAAAATAAAACAACAATTCTGCAATTTGTTCCTCCAAGCCAGGCTGCCTTTCTGGCCCTGATTTTATCAGAGTGGAGACAGGCTGTCCTTGCAGAATGATTTGACCATCTTGAAAATGATTACAGAGCTGCACAATGCCTTCAGCTCACCATGTAACTATATTTTTATACGCTGTCTCGTTAGATCGCTGCCCGGGTTGAGGATGTTTTCAAACATTGTCTCTTCATGGTCGGCGCAGCGCAGTACCAGGAATAGAGTGACGAATTGGAACGAGTTCAGAGGGCAGCAGCAATAATCAGAAATATGATTTACAAGGAAATGTTAAGAAAGTTGAATCCACTTTGTTTGGCTGGGGTGGAGAACTGAGCATCTGCGCACCAAGATCTGGAAGGGCAAGAGGCAGGCACTAGGGAAGGAGGTACAGGGCGTGGAAGTAGAAGAAAAAATAGTAAAGAAAAAGCACAGGTGCTTTCTCCAAAATAAGGGTTTTTCAGTGGATTTGGAAGGAACACTGCAGGAGGGACAGGAAAACTCAACTGGAAGCATTAGGAAAAAATGACTCTCTGGGGAACAGTTCTGCTTACACAGAGATGTTGATCACAAGACTTACCAAGTCTGCTTCTTCTCCATCTTCCTTTCTCCCTAAACCACCTCTGACCGGCCGCAACAACCACCCATTAGTGACCCAAAGAACCTGTGAGCCCACTGTCACCCCTCAGAGCCACCCCATCCCCTGTTCCCCCACCCGGGGTGTGTTACATTGTGTGCCTGAAAGAACTGACATTATCCTTGCAAAAGGAGTTCGTGGTGTGTTGCACACTTGGGTTTTTTCCCCTTTATAAATACATGTGCTATAGCAAGGCTGCACTCCGTGAACAGCCTGTGATTAGAGGAGAACGAAATGCTGATTACGGGTTAATTAGCTAGGCTAATAAACTGCCTGTAGCTTCGTTTAGGAGAAAAACTATTTCATCACACTGAAAACAGTGCAGAACATGGAGGGGAAGAGTGGTTTTCTTTGAAAGGTTGAAACTCAGCCCCTGGGAAGGAGGGAAAAGGATGCTCCGCACAGATGCAGAGGGATACAGGCAGATGATGATGGGTGGAGGGTTTATCCTGCCCTATAGCCAGGCTGGGGGAGCAAACTGGGGCTTCTGGAGGGACTGGAGAGGCTGCAGGGGGAGAAAAGCCAAAACTACACTGATGAGAATCATTGTCTCTAGTCATGGTCCCCAGCCCTGTCTGTAACCAAAGGTGGGTCAGGACCTGTCAGGGAGAACAACTCAGTGAGATGGGGCTGGGGACAGCCCCAGCAGGAGCCAAGACAAGGGACAGGAGCTGGGGATCAGAGCACTGGAACTTGAAAAATCAGGATTTCAGCCAAACTCAGGCAGGTAATCAGTGTGTGTGTGTGAAACCACAGGAAAGGGACAATCCTGCCTGAGAGAAGGGTTAAAAGATCTACAGTCCTTACACAAAACAGTTGTTTCCATTCCTTCTCTCTCTGAATCAGATTAGAGGTTTATCTAAGCAACTTGCCTGCCTTCCTTCCTTCCTTCCTTCCTTCCTTCCTTCCTTCCTTCCTTCCTTCCTTCCTTCCTTCCTTCCTTCCTTCCTTCCTTCCCTTCCCTCCCTTCCCCTCCCTTCCCCTCCCTTCCCTTCCCTTCCCTTCCCTTCCCTTCCCTTCCCTTCCCTTCCCTTCCCTTCCCTTCCCTTCCCTTCCCTTCCCTTCCCTTCCCTTCCCTTCCCTTCCCTTCCCTTCCCTTCCCTTCCCTTCCCTTCCCTTCCCTTCCCTTCCCTCCCCTCCCCTCCCCTTCCCTTCCCTTCCCTTCCCTTCCCTTCCCTTCCCTTCCCTTCCCTTCCCTTCCCTTCCCTTCCCTTCCCTTCCCTTCCCTTCCCCTCCCTTCCCCTCCCCTCCCTTCCCCTCCCCTCCCTTCCCCTCCCTTCCCTTCCCCTCCCTTCCCTTCCCTTCCCTTCCCTTCCCTTCCCTTCCCTTCCCTTCCCTTCCCTTCCCTTCCCTTCCCTTCCCTTCCCTTCCCTTCCCTTCCCTTCCCTCCCCCCCACAGAGGATCTAGGAAACCCCAGCAGCAGCCCTCACCTGCAGTTTTCACTGCTTTCCTGGTGTCATTTCTCCTCCCAGATCTCCCCAAAACAACCAACTGCCCTGGGAAAAGCCGAGCTGGCTTCACCAGGCTCTTCCCACAGACCTGGCTCCCAACCAACCTGGCTCTACATCGACCCTGGCCCCACAGGGGTTGGTTTCCTCCATCTCATCAACTCAGTCTCCAGCCCAGCCGTAGGCAGTGCCTCTTTCCCCTTCCACCCTGCGATGATGAGAGCGCACATGCAAGGCTCCAGCATAAAAATAAATCCTGTCCCATCACATTCCAGTGCATTAATTATGACACTTAATAACGTCTTCTTAATAGCCAGCATATTTGTGTGGGAATCTGTGACACATGGAGGACTGGACATGGTTTCTCAGCACACGCAGCGTGGTTGCCCCATATGTTGTGCAGCTTGCAAGAAAAAAGGAGAAAGACAAGCAAATGGCACTCTGGGAAAAAAATAATGTGACTTTTAATTTAATTTCTTGTTGCTGATAAAAATAGGGCTCACAGCTCTGGAGATGAGGGTCCATCTTCTTCTGCAGTGGATATAAGAACCAGACACTCATGGGTGTGGCCAAATCCTGTCCTAGAGGGTTTGAGAGGACTTCTCTCAGCATACATTCCATCCTCATCCCTCAGCCACTGTAGGCACCAGGAATGGGCTGAGGTTACCTGAAGATGCTCAGCTCTCAAGGGCTGTGCCTTGGCCGTGCCCAAGCCGTGCCTGTAGTTTGCTCCACATATGGACAACAAATCTAATCTTGAGGGCAGCCAAAGTACATCCCTGAAGGGACAGCCTAAACATACCATGTGAGTCTAATGAGCCCATTAACAAGCTGGATGGCCACCAAATAATGTCCTGTGATCACGCAGAGGGGAGGGGACTTCGGGGACAGCCCCAGAGGGGTTTCTCTCTACAACCACAGAAGACCTCAATGTCTCCCAAGGAGAGCATTCATGGGCGGCTGGGAAGGGATATCTCTGTCAAGTGCCCAAGCTGGATGAAGAAGAGGTCTCTTGCAAGAATCTGAGGTGGAGATAATGCAAGAGGAAGCTGATGGACAGATCCCTCCAAGCCGTAGACATGGGTTTCACCTCCTTGAGCTCTCCCCAACTTGCAGCCCTGCTCCTCTTGGCTGGATTTCCAGCGTGGGTTATATTTTTGGCTCTGCTCACCAAGAAACTAAAAACACCCATTTAAAAAAAATACCAAAGCCAAACATAGTAGAAATCAGTCAAACCTCATCAGTCAGAACTGCTCTGAAGCAACCAGAAACTACAACCACAGAAAAGATTTGTTTCCCAGCCCATCACCTTGGGTTTAGCAAAAATCATCTTCTCCATGTAGAAAAAGCTGCTATTAGAATTATTTTCAGTCAAAACCCCCTTCTGGGCAAAGCTGCATAAATCCCAGAACAGCTTCCTTGTTGCAAAGAAGGAGATAGAAACCATGGTGACCCCCAGGGTCTGGAGAAAGGCCTCCCCTCCAAACTATACTGCCATTGCCCACCCAGCCCTAACAGTCATGAGGAGAATTTTGTCACCCCACACATGGTGTTTCAACCACTTAAATCTCCTTTCTGTACAATAAGTACGTGAAGCTAGAAATAATGGCAAGAGAAATGGTAGTGATGGGGAGAGAGGTTCAGATATGGTGATTCAAAGGTCTTCCTAAAAAATCTTTCTAATTGAGCATTTACCTAAGCCACAATTCCTGCCACAGAAAGCGATTGCTTAAAGCAGTGCATACAGCGAGGCAATTGCCTTTTTATTTTGCTGGTTATTATTCCTCACTGGAAAAGGGGGGGGGGGAAACTATCACTCTGGATTTTTTATCAGGTTTCAGCCACTCTGCCTGATGTTCAATAAAAGAAAAGCTATCTCTGTTAGAGATGAGTAGCCCTTTACAGAACAGTCATTGCCTGTAAAGTAACCTTTAAGCACCTGTCTGTCTCTTAAGTTAATGCAGGTAGAGGATGGAGAGGAAGTTTCAGTCTCTTCTGTATGTTTGAAAAATGCAGCTATTTCTCTTAAAATTCAGCAGCCACACACACACACAGTGATTGGTTTCATTGATGTTGTTGTTTTCACTTTTCCTGAAATCATTATCCCTCACTTTCCCTCAAACCCAGCTCAGCCACACAAGCCCCAGTGCAGGCAGTAGAAGGGAAGCAGAGTCAGGCCATGCTTTGAGGACCAGCATCACATCCCCTTCCCATCACTGATGCCTGGAGCACAAAGACCCTAAACCTTCCCTTTTATCAGATCCTTCAGGAGCGTGCAGAAGGAGCCAGTACATCCCAAGCAAGGGTCTGGGCAGCAAAGCAGGGGCTGTTAGAAGTCCTGGTTTTGTACCCCAAGCCCTGGGTATGCTGGTCATCACCATCATGGCAGCTCATGCTGGGACATTCATGTAACTGATGTGCTCTCTCGTGGTTGTGGCAGCCAGGAGCAGCCTCAGGGTGAAATGTCACCCCCTGGTGCAACACACATGACTGGGTAGACAACCTGGTCCTACCAGGAGACTGGGATCTCTGTGCACTTGTACTTGGCGATGCATCACATTCCTCTCCTGGGGTTTGCTATGAGCATAAGCTCTCCCACAACAACCATCCCAGCAAGGAAAGTTTGCAGCCAGGCTGCTAACATGGGCAGAGCCATCTTAGAGCCTTTGGAGACCTTTGGTGTGGCAACCTAAGACGTCCTCAACCATGGATGACAATGGAGATCATAGATGCCCTCAATTGCCCTTTTGCAATGGAGATCATAGCATCATAGAATTACCCAAACTGGAAGGGACCCAAAAGGATCATTGAGTCCAACTCCTGTCCCTACATAGGACACTCCCAATGTTCAAACCGTGTGGCTGAGGGCATCGTCCAAATGCTTCTGGAATGCTGGCAGACTGGGTGCTGTGACTGCTTCCCTGGGAAGCTGTTCCAATGCTCCACCACCTGCTGGGTGAAGAACCTCTTCCAAATATCCAATCTAACCCTCCCCTGGCACATCTTTCTGCCATTACCTCACCCTATCAGAGTTTGCAAGAGAGAAGAGATCAGCACCTGTTTCACCTCTCTCCCTTGTGAGAAGGCAGCAAACAGCTCTGGGATCCCCTCTCAGCCTCCTCTTCTCCAGATGGTCCCTGCAGCACCATCATCCTTCAGGGACCAGCACTAGGCTCAGGAAGGTCAGTGCTCAGGATATGGGGCTGCAGGGTAACCAGGCAAGAACATAGGTGGGTCACCCATTGCCTCCTTCCATGCCCTGAGTCACATCAGCAGGGAGAGAAACCTCAGGCTTTGCTGCTCTGCCTCTATGAGAAAGGGTGGCAGAGCCCAGCCAAGAGAATACACACATGCCCAAGGAAACCTGAGCCCTGCCCATGTGACACAAGCCATGGATGCACCCCTCATTAGGAGGGTCAGGATTTAGGGTACCCCTGGCACCTCCTGCACAAGTGACAAGCAACTGTCAGCAGCTTACGGGGGTCTCCGGCTGCCTGCAAATTTCCGCATTGAAGCTGTGAGCTCTCATGCCTCACTTGGGACCAATAAAACAGGATAGGGTAGAGGCTGTCATGATAAATGGGGCATAAATCACACCTCCCCTTCCTCGTTCCCCTTCCTTGGGGGGAGGTGGTGCTGCCAGAGCCTTCACAAGCCCTGTTTCAGCCTGTTCAGACAGGTCCTCCTCTGCCTGTGCAGTCAATTAGAACTTCATCAGAAATCAATCTGCGAGGCCCAGCTGAGATGTACCTATAGATCAGGCAATGCCAAGTGATTATTACACTAATGGAATATTCCATTGATTAATTGAATATTTAAGTCTTGAAATGTAAGCCCCACTGTCTTATCCACGGCTTGTTATGGAGCTGAGCAGCAGAGATATTGCACCAGCATGAGGAGCTAACCGTGAGTCTTGCTCTTTTGGGGCAAAAGGCAGAGGGTCAGGTCCTGGGGGATGCTTTTACCTGTTTGATAGACTCCTCAGCCACGCTGAGAAACCCCTCTGTCCTGTGACAGAAAAAAAAAGAATGTCCTATCTTTTCTAATAAGGTGGGTTTGGACACTTGTCCTGGCTTGGATGTTATGCAGAATCTGCATTTTGGGTGAGGGCTGAGGAGGTCTGTGCAAAATAACAAACACATCAACAAAAAGCATGTACAATAGCTGACAAAGTGAAGAAGGTGCTGCTGGGTTCTTGGCCCAATCTCCTTCCCAGGGCTTTCCAGCTGCCCTCCAGGCCTGGGCAGCACCAACTAAACCCACCTCTTCGCCCCATGCAGAGCTCCAATAAGCCCAGCCTTTCTCTGCCTGTTGTGTAGCTCCAGCTTGGATGCCCCAGCCCCATCCCGGGGCCGGCACTACTCCTGTTCCCCAAGCCTGGGGAGGAACTCCTCTGTGATTTATTTCCTTTTATACATACAAGCAGATGTCAGGACTGCATATCATAACCAGCAGGTCAGAAGGGTCATCCGAAGGTTTTCCAAGCCTCTTTACCTACAGTCTGAGAGATTCTCCACTCCACTCCACTCCACAAAAGCCCCAGGTGTCCAGAGGGCAAAGGTGGCCAGATGCCTCCTGTGTCAGGCTTCCGGATTCTCCACATGGAGAGGGCCAGGTTACTTGTTGGGTAAAACACCTGGTTAAGTGCTTTGTTGGATGAAGGCCATAATGACCAAGAGAGAGAAACGAGAGAGATGAGAGAGAGAAACAAGAGGGAGATGAGAGAGAAGGAAGGGATGGGAGCAGCAAGTTGAAAAGAGGTGGATTGCAGCTGGAGTAATCACCACCAAAGGGCTCAGCAGTGGGTTCAGGAATATTATCCTCAAATGGTATTAAATGATTTACTCAGTAGAGAGCCATTAACTAGATGAGCAAGAGAGAGAACTCTAGTCCTCTGCACAGAGCTCCTGCTCCCACACCAGACAGTGAGGTCTCCTTCCCTGATGTCAGGAGCACCAGCTGACCATGCCTGAATCCTTTGGGTTGGCTGCTGGAGGAAGGAGCCATCTGACCCAGAAAGGAGACCTCCACGGCAGATGTCTAAAGGACTGGAGAGCTCCCACTGAAGAGATATCATAGAGAACAAGCATCATGCATTGCTTATGGCTGGAGTAGGGCAAGTGTCCCCTCTGCACCTCAACTTCACTCGCATCTTTATGCTGACCTGGTCATCACTGGGGTCTCCTGGTCTCCACTATTTCCCCCAAGGTGTAATGTGGTCTTCGGCCTGAGCTCTGGTAGTAGAAGCTGCTTGGCTGCTGTCACGGGAAGCAGCATTTTTTTCCCCTCTTTATGTATGTTTTTCTGAACAGGAAGGTAAAAGTAAATGGAGAGGAAAAACAAGTATTGATGGAACAGCTAGAAGAGAGAACAGAGCTTTTTATCTCACTGAGAGACCTGGCCTTTCAGGGGTATCTTCAGGAAACCTCAATCAAATGTGCTTTGTGGGCATTTGCTGCAGGTGAATCATTGGGAGTTTTCTTCCCCTCTCTCAGGAGATAATGTTTAGATGTTTATTAACTTCCAGACTCTGGGCGTCCTGGAGACCTGAGGAGCCTAGAAAATTCCAGCTGGTGAGATCAGGCTCTTAAAAGGCACCTGAAGTCATGGTCTTCAGCCTTTTCTCAAGCAGCAGATCCCTATAAAACCCAGCATTTCTCCTGCTCAGCAGGCCCTTTTGGCCTCTTGCATGGACCTGCCAACAAGGCTTCAGCGGGACGTGGTTCTGTAGTGGCCTCATGCACTACTCGTGGTCTGCAAACCATGCTTTAGTCACAAAACACAATGGACTCATAAAAGCAACACAGAAAGATGGGCCAGAAATGAAACACATTCCACTTTTGCAAAAGCTGGCGTAAAACCATACAGCCTCTCCTCTCCCACAGCAATGAGGAGCAAAGTGTCCAAGCTTCCTTCCTCACGGGAGAGGGCTGGTGGTCTCAGGCATACTGAGGATGCCAAGAACTGAGGGAGGAACTGGAGACCGGGCAGCAAACTGGGTCATGTTGTCGATCAGGGAGAAGTGAGATACAGAATGATGGAGAACCTACCTTACCCACCTGGCCTTGAGTTCTCTCAGCCTCTCCTTGGCCAGAGGGATGTGGGAGGCCCATGGCAAAGGTATCACAGCAGCAGTGTCTGCACACACGCTGGGGAAAGCGTGCGATCCATCCAGACGCCGGCCTCCATCTCCCACTGTGCATGGAGAAGGAATCTCTTTGACCAGCCCTGAAACGTGGCCCCTGGGGCAGAGGGCAGCAAGAGGTCATTTGCTGTCCCTGTGGCCCCTGCCTACCATCCAGCCTCCTGCCACGGGGCTGCTACAGTCACTGAGTGCCCATAAACACATGCAACACCTTTCTTACCCTCTGCAAAGAGTACAAACATCATTGATTTTAGAAGAATCCACAGACCTCCCAACAGAGGTGTTTTGCACAAAAGCAGAAAGCCTGGGGCAGTTTTTCCATCCTGGTAGCAGAGCAGAGGGCAGTTCTCCCTTCTCTACCCTCCCCTGGCTGCTGAGCCTCCCCTAGGACTGATCCTCCAGCTGCAGGGAGTCGGTTCCCCAGGGTCACACCAATCCCCTCCATCCCAGCCTTGCTAGATGAGACAAGGCAGAGGAGGCAGAGACACAGTCCTGCCCAATGTAGCCCCAAAACAGAGACCCTCCTTCTGTCCGAGGAAACTCAGCTTCAAACCTAGAAGATGGGGAGAAAAACGGAGGTATCAAAATCATGGCATGAATCAGAGGGAGATTTCAAACTGATAAATATTTCAGACGACTATTCCTGTCCTTGAAAGTTCATTCATCAAATTCTCAGCAAGGCTTCCACATCCCAGTACCATAAATACTAAGACCTATTTTAACAACTGCTTGCAGTGTGGCCAATACGAGAAGTACGGAAACCTGTTACAGATCAGCCTATATCCTTGTGTAGTGCAGTGTAATTTATTGCACCTATAAAGGCTATATTCAAATGTATTTCAGCTGTAATTACAGTCCCTGACTGTGTGGGATCCATTTGTGAGCTGATTGTACCTTGTTTAGATATGACTTCACACAATGACAACGATTTAGAAACAATGGCAGGCATTAGTATCACAGCGATGCACGCAGCTTCAGTCCTGCACATGGAGAGAGCTTTATTGTCTGTCTGTGGAGGGAAAATTTGATCCAAAATCAGGAAAACCTGCTTGCTGTCAGGAGAATAGAAACATTGAAAACTCGGGGCTGTGATCCTCTGCTCTGTCAGTGATGATGCAGTTTCTGAGTGATGCTACGCTGGCTCGTCCCTCACCCCTGCAATGGGTATCACAAACCCCAGCAGGCAGGCACAGGTCCTGCCTCTATTTGCAGGTCTCAGGCACATGAAGGACCTGAGGAATTGGTTTGGGGAGGATACTTGGTAGTTTTCTGGCTAAATTAGCTCTGAATTTTTTGGGTTGCTCAGACCCTCCCCACACAGCAGAGCAGAAGCCCCAGTTGTACACCAGGAGTCACAGTAGAAGGGAAGCACAGAGTCCTTCATTGTGCCATATCACCATTAGTGGTGGCCCACGAATGATCAAGGGGAAATTTTCTCTGCTCATGTCTATTCCATGAATAAATTTCATCCCCAGATTCTTACACCAGCCCCAGTGCAAAACAGCCACCAGCCTTCTCCTTTCCCACCTCCAAGCACCATCTTGACTACAAGCTCTTTAAGCAGAGCCCTTGCCTACCAGGCACTCTTAAGCACATTTCATTCATGAATTAAGTCCCTGACAGCCCATATCTCTATGATCAATATGTTTGTTTATTAGCAGCAGCTGCTGTGTTTTAGCAAAACTGGAGGGCTCCAGCAGGAGCACTGTGCTCTAACCACAGAGCAGGGCTTGGGGAGGAGAAGGACCTCCTGCTGGCAAATGGGAGCTGGGCTGGATAAGATTTCACACTAATGACCCTTTAATTGAACTCACAGCTCAGGACAGATTGCTCATCTTGGGGAATATCTGCACTGATGGGTCCCAGTTTGGCCACTCCTGAGATGAGTCCATTAACTCAGCAGCGGTGAACGAAAGCAAGCGAAGGGGACACGGAGGGGTCGTCCATCCCCAGCAGAGCTGATCTGCACATCAGAAAGAAGCCCAAGTCAGCAGCTGCTATAAATGGACACCTACAGAAAGGGAGGAGAGGGTGTGTGACATGCTGGACCTCGTTCTCCTGCTTCCTGGTGTTTGCAGACATGAGTGGATGTGGGCCTTGCTGTCCCATTCTCTGGACAGGATGCCCTCATGTGCCAGTCTTGTGTGCCCAGATACGGGAATTGGGACACCTGGGTCTCATCCCCAGCTCATTGTGTGACCTTTGTTTTGCATTCTCTCCACTTTCCTCTCTCAGTCTCACTGTGTGGATGTGGCAAGGCAGTAATATCTCTCCACCTTAATACATGCTCGGCAGGAAGATGGACACAGCAGAGAAGGACAGGAGCAGGGGAGAAAGGAAAATTCGGGTCTCCACTCTTCTTGTGCAAGTGGAAAAGCAAACTTCCTCCTTGAGGCACCTTTTCATCTTGGCTTCCCCTGCCACGGCAGCAAGGGCAGCATCACACGGGGCACAGGCACAGACAGGGCTGCTCCTGGCAGCACAAACCAGCAGTTCAGGGTGAGCAAGAGGTACCCACATTCACCCCACCCACCAGAGTAAGGCACATGTGTGGGTCTACACCCTGTAAAACCAGAGACCCTTCCCCACTGGACAGGGTCCAGGTGAGGGGAAAACCATTCCTTCCTCTCAGTGAAGGCTGGGCATTTGCAACACGAAACTCAGGATTGGAACAAAGTTCTCAATGGCTGCAGAGAAGCTCCAAGGCGTGGTTCCTGCTCTGTGCATCCACCTCATTCCCAGTCAAGAGGAAAGTCCCTATACCCAGGGACCCTTTTTGTCACAGAGTTTATTATGGGCCGGAGAGTGCTAATGAAACCTGGACATGTTAGATTTAGGCAGATCTTTAGGGCCCATTTTGTAAGTGGAAATGTTGATGTGTGTCTCTTGCAATGCAAAGAGATGTCTGAGAGCACAGAAAGGAGGGTTACGAACCTGCTTTGAATGCATTTATTATTCCCATTAATTACTATGCCTGCTAAAGAGGACCAGCTGTTCTAGGAGGCTGTAGTACTAATTTATCAGGAGAAGATTCCAACAGAAGTCGCAGAGAGTTTTCCTCTGAACTTGGGAGGATGGAAGATGGAGGTTTTTTAATTAGAACTTGTTATTAATGGGAACATAGCAAATTAAAAATAGTCTCCCTCCCCCTCTCCCTATTATATGAAGCTCTGATCTCAATTAGAAAGATCAGGGACTAACCATTGAATGGGAATTACTGAGATGAAAACTGATTGAAAGACTAAAAAACAAAGACAGAGGCATCACAGGGAGAGAAGGCAGATGAGGAGCGGCAGGACTGGAAAACAAAGAGCAGAGGCTGGAGGAGGCTGCCTGCAGCTGCTGGGCATCAGGGGCACAGACAGAGCTGGTGGCTTTCTGCTTTCCCCTGAGGTGAGGGCAGCCTCCCAGGGCTGCTTCTAGCAGGGATTGACCCACGCAGAGCCATGGCAGCTCCTCTCTGTTTACGCTGGGGCTCGAGATGTGCTGCTGGGCATCATTTGGCTTAGCGGCTTTAAACTGAAAGGGGGGAGATTTATGTTAGACATTAGGAAGAAATTCTTCATGATGAGGGTGGGGAGGCCCTGGCACAGGTTGCCCAGGGAGGTTATGGATGCCCCATCCCTGGAGGTCAGGTTGGATGGGGTCTTGAGCAGTCTGGTCTGGTGGGACGTGTCCCTGCCCATGGCAGGAGGGGTTGGAACTGCGTGATCTTTAAGGTCCCTTCCAACCCAAACCATTCTATGGTTCTATGATTTGTACCCCAGCATTGCAGGCTCAGCAGAGTGGGACCATAGGGTCTGGTCTATATGGGCATTTCTATAGGAAAGGCAGATCCCTGCTCTCAGGGCCATCAGGTGTTTCCGTGCAAGCCCGTCGGTGGGTGCAGGCTCCTGTCTTCTCGTCATTGCGCCTGCACAAGTGTCCCATCTCATCTTGCCTCCTTTCCTCAACACTACAACCAGTTTACCCACCTTCATGGCATGGCCCCAGCCCAAGGGTCCTCACTTCTGCCCTCATTCAGGCTATGAACAAAGTTATATCACACCCTTAGCTCTCTGGTCCTGTCCTGCTGGTTCCCCAAATCCAGCAGCACTGAGGATGATCTGAAGCTGGTGAGTCCTCAGCAAAAAATGATCAAATTGGTGCTCAGGTGCTCCATCGTGGGAGCTGTAGCCCCACCATCCAGGCATGGAGCAGAGGCTGGCTGCAGGATCACTCCCTGCTGCATCTTGGTGGGCAAGGAGGAGGTAAAACAATCCAGTGTGGATTGGGAAGAGGCTTTGTGTTTTGTTTGGGTTTTGCCAGTCTGAGTCACGCCAGGTTGGGGATCAAGCGGTCAAGAGTCAAATGATGCAAAGGGATGGCTGAGTCTGACCAAACCCATCTCCTGCATCCATCCCACTCTTTGAAAAACTTGGTTAAAGACTTCTTAATGAGAATCTCATCTGCTCCTTTCTTTGGTCACTTGTGGATCAGAGCCCCATCTTCCTTCCAGGAGATAATCCATGCCATATTCTAGGGCAGGCAGAGACCTTAGGCTGAAATTAGAGCCTTGCTTACTAATTGCTGCATGTTCTCTCTCCATAGGTATATCATTGCCAGCAATTAGCACAAAATCCTTTCCCACTCTTGTTAAGTTCCTGTGCTGCAGTTAAATACTCCCAGATCCCATTTAAATGATTTCAAATGCAATTCATTCTGGCTCGTTAAATAATTCCACAGCAGTGTTTGTCGTCTTCTCTCTCTGTTTTCCAACAGCCACTTTCTTCCAGAAAGAATACAATGACTGAAGAATGGAGAAGGAGGGGGAAAGGGAAATGATACAAAAATGGAGAAATTTGGGGTTCATCCTCTGCACCCTTATTTTCACTTCTTTTTTTTCCCTCTTCTTCTCAGGCTGAGACTCCTCCTTGTAGCTGGACTTTGAGGCCTTACAGCCCAAGGAGAACAGGTCATGCCAGGGCTCTGCCTATGGCATGCTGCACCATGTAAACTGGGAGAGAGCTGCCTGGTGCTTCTTGTTGTGTTTTCCCAAGTCCAGAGCTGTGGATGAGCAGGGCTGAGGGTCAGTGAGACAGCAAGCAGCAGTTCAGGTCAAACTCAGGTTGCCCTGGGGACCACCTGCTTGTTCCATGTGTTTCTCCCACTTCCAAGCTTTATCCTTCCTTCCTCCCTCCATCTTCTCTTTTTCTTCCAGCTCCAGACAGCTTCTGCCCACACATCTGCATGGTGCTGGTCCAGTGACCCATGGCATTGGCCCACCTCTCCCATGGTAGGTACAGAGGTAGTGGAGTGGGGAGAGCAGGAAGGGCTGAGCTTGATGCCTGCCTGTCATCGCCTTCTACCCAGCACCTCGCAGCATTTGTCTGTCACCAGTCACAGGACACGGTCACAGTCACAGAGTGCTGCCCTTGACCAGGGCTGAACATGCCCCCAACCACAGACCTCACGTTTTCTTTCCCAACGTGGCCATATTACATCATCTTTTGGTTTCATCTCCCGGTGGCACTGCCAAGTCTCACACGTCTGCTGCACACTTCCCAATACTGGATATTCATTAAAGCCCCAGTTCCTGGAGACAAGTGATTCAGCAAAAGCCTCAGCTTTTGGCTTATACTGAGGGGAAAAAAAAACCCCAAACAAACAAACAAACAAACCAGAAAAAGTTCTAGTTCTTGTGGCTGGGGAAAAAACATGAAAGCAAGCTGTGGGTGTTATTTGAGTGCAACCTACTGGTTCCAGAGCCAGAAGGTAACTGGAAAGAAAACAGCATTTAATATCCTTGTTTGAATTTGGAGACCAGGCTGATGAGCTCTGAATATCTGGAGTCAGCAGTACAGCATCTGTTGTGCCTCTGTGCTGGAGAGGATGTGAAGGAGCCTGGCTTGTCTGCTTAGGCAGATCTTTGTAACTGCACAACCAGGGCTCTGCTCACCACGAGGAGGGACATTGCAGGAGGGAAGAGCTCCTCGTCTCCATCAGGAATATCCAAACTCCCACTGCAATTTCAGTAGCTTCTTATTCCCTTCTGTATCTACATGAAATGCTGCCATTTGCCAGATTTGATGGCTAATGCATTCCCACCCAGAGGAGTCACCTGATGGAATCTCCACATGGAGCTTGACAAGTCGGTGGCTTTCAATCTGCAGTCCTTGAGGCCTGGGGATCCCGCAACTACTTGCAAGGAGCCATGAAAAAGTTACAAAGAAAAGTCATTTCTTTTCTGCCATTCAACAGTCCATGGCTGTGCTACTGTCAAAAAATTTGTAGTGGTCCTTGAGTTGATGAAGCTGAAAGCCACCGTGCTAAATGCACTAAAGGTGCTGTGGGATGAAACATGGAGGAAGAAGAAGAGAGAGCGCTGTTGATAAGAGGGCAGCTGCTGGAGTGCCTGTTGGGGAAGGAGGAGAAGGGCACGTGGATGGAGGGATTCACAATGTTCAAAATCTAATTTGGTGTTCATTCTTTTGTGTGTTTGTTTATGCCACAATGAGTTTCGAGTGATGGAGGTGGATGAACTCCTTAAGCCACTTTGTTTCCAGGGTGGGAGCAGGCAACACCGAGCGCTCACAGCCAAGGGTCCTCCTGAAAGGCCTGGATGAGAAACGTGAATCTGTTTGGAAGGGAATTAGCACTGAAAGGGGCGAGAGCAAACCAGAAATGCCAAAACAGTGTTCAATCAGTAAAGTTTGTTACTTAAAATGGACTTGGCTAGCCACAAACCCCAGACCAGGGTGCTATCTTACTCCCAGGCAGCCATGGTGTTGTGAGGATGGTCCTGAAAAACACCCTCTAAAACAAACGGGGCAATGTAAGGGAAATCTCTGCTTGAAAAATGTGTCCCCATCTGTTATTCAGGTGCTCCTGCATTTGTGCTTCCTCCAGATTTATGCAGTGATGGCTTTCAAAGGCAGATTGTCTATGACAACAGACGGAGAGAACAATCCCCCCATCCAAGCTTTGCACCAGAAATGAAGAAGTTTGTAATCTGGTTGTCGTTTACAGAGCCAAGGTTTCAAATTAAGCTCCCTCTGGCCTGACTTGCTGGGTAGCTCAGGAACCTACTGCAGAGCTGAGGTACTCCTGGTTTTGCTTGGTCTTTTCTGCTGGTTTCCCATCAAAGGCTGTTTTGTGAGTGCAAAAACTGTGTCAGGGATGTTTTCTGCAATGGGCATTCACTCAAGTCAGCATGGGCTAAACATAATGGAGCAGTGGAATCCAAATTTCCTTCTTCCCCATACATATGGGCAAAATGTTTTCAGACTTCTGCTTCCCAGGCTTCATGACCAACTCATGAGTAAAGTCTCCCTGCTACCCTAAACATCTCATGAACACAAAATTTGCTGTAAAATGAGAAAAGTCATTTTGTGGAAGCAAAATAATACTCAGCCATATTGGCATCTTAGCTCCAATCTCTCTGTTTTCTGTATCCCCATCAATGTTCAAAGGAAAACAATGTGATTGTTAATTACAAACTGTTTTGAATGCATGAAAGAAACCATTTCATAGCCAAAGCCAGCCAGAGGCAGGAAAGCTGAGAATACAACGGGTGCCAAACTGCTTTAAAGGGCAGAAAGTCCCATTGTAATTAAGGCTGATGCAACTGTTGTAGGCACACACAAGGTGGAAACATTACCTAGCTTAGCACCCCACTTGTATCTCTTCAGCCTTTTGGAGTTTGCTTTGGACTAGGTGGAAAATGCTGAGATATCAAAGTGCTTTGCATTTCAAAGAAGTTAATGCATAAGTGATATTGTGATTCATTAGTTGTCTATCGATGCATTGGTGTTCCAGGGTCCACAGATAAATCAGCAGCCCTTATCAAAAGGCAATACCTCACGCTCATCTTCTGCTGGCAAGTCAGATGTGCACAGGAAGGAAGAGACCAGCTGAAGTCTGGCAACTCAGCCTCAGTGGAAAACAAAACAGAGCTGGAACCTGATGTAACAGTTAATGCACAAACACAGTTGCCTTCTCCCATTCTAGATGATCTTTTTAATCCCTTCATGATCCATCCCACCGTGGGGAAAGCAATCACAACAACCTGATGATAGGAGAAGCACAGAGCTGTGAAGAAGAGGAGTCTGGATGCAGTACATGTATAAGGTAAAACATACATGGACATGGAGTGAGATGTGCACAGTACCCCTGGGGACACTGGGCAAGGTGGAACAGGCTCAGATGCAGACACACAAACATGCTCTACACAATGGAGGCAGCAGGTTCCCAGAGGGCATCCAGGTGTGTGGCACGTGGGCAGCCGTGAGGCAGCAGCTCACAGGGGGAGCAATGCCCAGAAGGCCCCAAGGCTGAGCTACAGGCACAGTGCATTCCTGTGTTGCTCCTAGCTCAGTTCCTAGCAGAAGGTGCCACTTGAGCAGCACCACCCTTCCCCAAGCACACTTGGGGCTGGAATGGAGGATGGTTGTTCACAACAGAACATCTGTGGGGCAGGAGAGGGGAGGCAGTGGAGTATGGGTAGGAGAGCAGGGAGGAGAGAAACAAAGGGTGTAAAAGACAGGCTGGATTAGACACCAGACCCAAGGAGGCCTTTAGACAGAGCCAGGTGGATGGGCATTAGGAGGGTCTCAAGAGCCCAGGACAGCTTGCAGCACCAGCTCATAGCAACCTGCTCATCACCAGAGTGGGAGAGCTGAGCCCAGTGTGCTTGTACCTGCCCAGCCAAGGACAGCTGTGCCACTGCCACCTCTGACTCCTCTGGCCTCTTCTCTGCCAGCACCTCATGGCCAGAGCTTCTCACCTGCTGGCTTGTGCTTCCACCTGCCCTGAAAATAGGGCAGCAACTACTTGGCAGTTCAAAGACAGCCTGCCCTTGCTTCCCAGCTGGGCTGAGGCTAACTCGTAGGGAAGGAGATAGTGCAAGAAAGCATCTGTGGTTACTCTGCCCTCCCATCTGCTGCCCACAAGCTCCCCAGGCCTCGGAAGCTGCAGGTCGAAGGGGTTGACGGGCAGAGCTCCTCTCCCTGCTCAGCAGTTACTCCACACTTCTCAGCCGAGGTGGCTGCTGTCGGGACCCCTCTTTAGGACAGCCATCCAGGCTATCTTCTCATTGTCACCTCTTGGAAATTATTCAAAGGGGAATATCCCTTTGCTCAACCCTGCTCTGCTCCCCTTGGAACCCCCATAATGCTCTCAGCCCCACCCATGACTGCCTTGCTCTGCCCCTGCCTGGTTTCTTGCCCACCTCAGTAAGCCACACCACCCGGGGTGCTTCGCTCTCCCCTTTCCAGTTCACATCCTCCTGCCACGAGGAGTGGGATGGTCAGCAGTGACACCATGCCCGAGCTGTCCCTATGGTTGTGGTCTCATTCCACGTTGTGTCTCTGCTCCTTCTCCTCCTCTGCTCTGAACCTTCCTCCTACGGGAACCAGTGACTAATGCTGATGGCACACACTCCCTCCAGCATGCATCATCCCAGCGCGGGGGTGTGCGAGGGTGAGAGAGCGAGTGCACAGAGCAGGGGAGCAGCACTTGCCAGAGTGTGAGACAGAGGCTGTGGGAGCCTCTGTGTGATAGTGGCAGGGCACAGTGAGAGCTGAGGATGGGAAGGGTGGCCCTTTCTAGTTGGATGTTGCTCCCAGAGTCTTATTCATCCATAGCAAATGGGATCATGGGCTTGAAGGAGCTGGAAGCACTGGCACACCAAAAAGATTGGGACTCCTGGGTTTCTTTTACATGAGAAACAGAGCAGGAGGCCAGGCAGAATGGCTGAGACCCTCAGGCCATGCCCCAGCTCCCTGCCTCAGTTTTCCCCTAGACAACATTAAGTATTATCACAGCCCTTAGTGGTCTCCCAGGCTGCCATTCTCTCATCAACACGATGCAGCTCCAGGACTTGGTAGGACACAGCTCATGATGCACCAGGTCATCAGCAGTGGTGTCAAAAAGGTTGGGAATAAAGAGGCAACAAGGTGGCCCAGCATTGCCCAGTGTCCCTTTCACGGGCTGTTCCATCACCCCAGAACCCCAAGAAAAGGAGCTGCTCTGGGTCAGACACTTAGGGGACCCTTCCCTCCCTCAGCCGTCCCACCGGTCTCACTCCCCATGCAGGGCACTGGTTGGTGACTCCGGGGATACAAGGTGCTGAGGGATGCAGGATGCCGAGGGAGACAGCCCCAGGAAGCCAGATCCATGCAAACTCTCAACCCAGTCACTGCATTACAGAGCACTACATTGAGGTCTCTTCCTGCCTGCAGTGTCCTGGCCAGCCTTGGGTGTCCAGAGACAATTTATCTGTGCACAGGTGCATTCATGGAAGCCTTGGATATTGCTCCTAAACGTTGCAGGGCTCTACCTAGGGCTGTCCTTGCTCTGTAAGAGGACACAGCCAGTGTTTGTGGCTGGGATGCTGCTGTGATCTCAGATTTTGGCTGCAGGATAAGTCCCAGCATCCTGTCCACCAGGTATGGTAAAATCCCACCTCTAGGATCTGCTGTCCCCTCTGGCCAGCACATATCATTTCTAGCAGCCATGAACTGGTACTGGGAGCTCAGGCAACATCTGCTCACTTTTGACATCTCTGCCACCCATGCATGGCCAGGGCAGCCCGGAGCAAGGTCCTTTGTCCCTCTTGTCACCCTGGGTGCAACTCCTCGTCACCCCCACGGGCTGAAGCAGCGCTCTTAAACAAGGCAGTTAACCATGCCTCTGTTTTCTAGGCACGCAGGGCATGTGATTTGGTTTCTTTACAAGCCCACTTAAGAGCAGAGGAAGGAGCAAGCTGCCGGCTGCTGTGCCGGCGTCCCAGCGGGCTCCGGCGCCCCGCGCTGCCAACCGCAGCCCTGCGAGCCTGGTGTAATGGCCTAAAGAGCAGCCAGGAAAGCCAGAGCAGCCTTGCTAATGTGAGCAGAGCAGACAGCACTGCCCGCAGCTCCTCGCCCCCCTCCTTCTCCTCCTCCCTTCGCCAGAGCCCAGATGGGGAGCCCAGGGAGTTCTCTCTCTCTCTCTCTCTCTCGGAGACTCCTCACTTTGCAGCCCTAATGGGGAGACAGGATTGGGCAGAGGCCTGGGGAAGCCTCTCATCCCACCCTGGATCCACCCCAGGGGTTGCTTGGATGTAGCTGCTCACTTTCCTGCCCTCCCCCTGCCGGTTCCATCTGAGCCACGCTGAGGGATGCAGTGTCCTGGAGCAGCGAGGAAGGCAGCAGGATTGAGTCTCCACAGGCATCTTGGAGGCTGGGAGCCACCTAATTGACTGAGGGTCTTAATTACCTGTGCACTCGATAGAACCCATAGGGAAAAGAGTGATAGGCTGGCAGCTGGACCAGCAGGTACAAACCAGGGAAGGTCAGCACTGAAGGTTTGGGTAGCAATATTATGGAGCAAGTGCCACTGAAACTGCATCTAACAGGCACCTTTCTGAATGCTCCAAGTCCATGGGCAGGTTTAAGCCATCAAATGGGACCTTTTTGCACCTCTCCTTCTGCAAATGTTCCCAGACAGACCTTGTATAGAGCTGGAAATGTCACCTCATCTCAGCAGGTATTCTGAATCTTTGAAGACCGGATGGAGATGTTGGAAGGAGCAGCTCACTAACGGGAAACCCAGGCTGGAGAGAAGAAATCATTTCTGCTTGTTTGGAAGGAAATGGAGCAGCAACCATTGGTAGCTGAGGGCAGGATGGACCAAGCCCACGTTAAAAGGCAGGAGGTAGATTCAATGGTCACAGCCTTAGCTTTCCTTTTTTGTCAGAAGAGTGTTGTCTTCAAAGCGGATGGGTTGGATCCAGAGCAGAGGGCAGAGATGGAGATCCCTCACCCAGGTTCCACCCAGATCTCACCAGAAATGTGCTATGGGATAACAAGGACAGCTTTAGGGATGCTGAAGGTGTTCAAGCCTCTGTTTGCAAAGTTTCAAGGCACCATAGTCAGCAAATGTCAAGGCAGCAGGTCAGCTACAGTGTTGACTTAGAGGATTTCTTGAGACCTAAAGAATCCCCTCAAAATCCTCCAGACCTCAAACACCATCATCAACACCATGACAACCAGCAGCAGGTTTCACTACCTAGCAGCAGTGGTGATTTGACATATAAACCTCGTCCATTAGGAGCAGGATGGAGCCCCAACCAGGAGGTCTCATATCAGAACCTGAGCAGTTTTTGACACCTGTTGTTTGGACCAGAAATGTAGTCTTCACAGGCACTCCCAAACATAAAAATGGACAGGAGAAGCAACAAGTATTCCTCAGTTTTTGCATAAAAGAACTCATAAAAGAGGAAGAAGAGTTCCTCATCCCAGCTGGCAAGGACAGAGCACCTGTCAGCCCAGCCCCAGGTTCCTGGAGCTCTCCAGTGCATGTCCTCACGCCCCCAGGCTTACTGCAACCTGTCCCCCTGGCACGTCCCCTCCTCAGTTGCCCCACAACATCCATCCATTGCACCGAGGACATATTTCCCAGACAGCCCTCATCCAGATGGACCTCAGGGCTTCTGGCAGCTGCTGCACCACAAAGCATTTTCCCGGCTTCTACGTGAACGTCTGCATTCCAGGAGAGCCCATAAACACCCGGCAGCGGTTTCGGCATCGGGGTAGATGTAGGCTGGAAGATGCTGCCTGCCAATTCAGCAGTGCTCTGTATGAATGCCTCAGAGGGGTCTGTTGCAAGCAGAAAGCTGGCCAAATCCTGCTTATCAGATGGGATCTACCAATATCCCTGCTCACAGTAGTATGACTGCAGGTTTTTTTGTCAGCCAGTTGATATGAGGCTGAAATGAAGACAAATGAGAGCAGGAAAAAAGAGAAATCCCTCATCAAAACACATTTGAACTCAGGATAAAAAGCAACTCAGCGACAAGGGTTTCTTTTTTTCTTCTCCCCAAACTTTGGGAACTTGGATGTGGGTGTGAATATCACTTTAAGGATTTATAAAATGACACATGGCCTCACCTGTCAGCAAGCCAAAATCTGAATGTCGGTTTTAATTACACCGAATATTTTACTTTCTTATGCAGAGGCATAATCAATTATCTTATTTAAAGGCATTACGATAATGTGTGTGTAAAATGGAGCCATTCCCTGTATTGCATTAGATTCTCTAATTATAGGAGAATGTTTGGAGCTAAAATGTCAGCCTGTCATCTGGCGGGTGTGTAATTCATGATCTGCATTCGCCGGCGCGGATGGAGCTGACAAAAATTGCATTCATTCCCTTCCACTGCTTTACCCTCAAGTTTTCCTGGTCTGGAAGTGACAAATCCCACCCCATCATCCCTTCCTGGAGCACAGCAAGTCCATCTCGCCCTGCCTTGGGTGGATGGTGCTGTGGGGAGCTGAGTTTGACAAAGTGCTTTCTGTTGGTGGGTGTTTCTTAGTTAAATCTCAGTGTGCTCAGAGATGAAGTGTGAGGTTATGCATCTCGGGCAGTGCGGAGCTGTTAGGATGTGTTCATAAGCTCAGCAAATGGTTTCCTCGTGGTCCCACCTGGCAGGAGGAGACCCAGGCGTGAGCAGAGCTGGAGGCAGAAGTCAAAACCCACCAGGGACTTTTCAAAACACCCTCATCTGAATTACAAATAATGAAAGCCCTCCAACTCTCAGTTATTAAAGCAGAGGGATTAGATAAAAATAGTGTGCTTGTTTCTTGGGAGCTTAGTCCTTTCTGTAAGCTTTACTCAAGTGAAAGCAGCCTGGTGGCTTGGCTGCCTGGATTGTGCAGGATGGTTCATGATTGCATCCACAACCTCACTTCTAGGTGGGCAATCCCACAGAGCAGCAGTAGGAGACACCCCTTTGACTTGGGGTGAGGGGGAAGGAGAAGCTTGAATTTTTTGGAAGTTATAAAACTTTCTAGGTAAATGAGGAATGCTCGAGGAGGGGATTGCAGTGACAGCAGCAAAAGGCAGTTGTGATTCCACATTGTAAGGGGCAGCAAGAAGCTTCATCTTAGAGGCAACACCTCAATAGCACCATGACAAAGGGGATGGTCCCCATGAGGGAAATGCAGCCGGTGGCTTTGCCAGTGACAAATCACACAGGAAAGCACATCTGCTTTGACAGCTGCAGGTGATGCTGCTCCCCAGGCAGTTACTACCCTGAAAACAGGCACTGTAGGACCAAACACGCCACACCATGTAATGTCACTGGCTACGAGCAGTGCAGTCTCCTGGCCTGCCTCTGGGTCTATGTCCTGACTTTCAGAACAAGCCACTTCCCTGATTTTCTGCAGTGGCTTGGATCCATGCGGTGGAGCAGGACCTGGGGCTCCCTCTGTGCTCTCTACATCACCCCTGCCTTTCCAGACTCCTGTTCCCAGCACCACCTTCCCCACACACAGATATCCTAATGCAGGCATCTTCCCAAAGCTGCCAAGGATCCGCACAATGCCATTAAGAGGCTTATTAAAAAGTGATGCTCCCATTTAACACCTATTAGCCAGCACGGTGCCCTTTAGCGGCACCGGGGAACCTGCAAATGGAAGCCCCGGCTCCCAGCAGAACCCTAAGAGGGCTGAGTTTAACTTTATGGCTCCAATTAGAGGAGCACTAAAGCAGCACCAGCGCTGTGGATTTATTAACACTCATCCCATCCCCAGAATGCTGCTGGCCAACACTACCAGCAGGCACAAGCAGGTGCTTTGCTGGCTGTGGCAATGCTCCATCTGCCCCAAGGAGAGGTTTTGTGGAGCTTCTAGGGATGGAATGGCATCAAATCAAGGGGTATTGGGGGGGCAAAGGCTGAAACCATCACTGCTGGTTGCTGCAATTTGAGTTTCCTCATTCAGGGGGGATGTCACCAGCTGGTAGGGTGTTAAGGAAAAGCAGGGAAAGGTCTCTCTGGGTCTCAGTTCTCCCCTCAGTTTGGATGAGCGGGGTGAGGTGTGCTGCGAGAGCGGGAGGGAGAGAAGCTGCCTTCACGCACAATCTGGAGTTGTTTAAAAAGCCTGTTTGTTCCAGGAGGTTTATAGGCTGCCTTTGCCTAATAAAGTAATTTTTTTAGCATCTCGCATCAGCCTAATTACTTGTCACAGTAATGAAGACAGCTCTCGTGTGCTGTGCTCCCCGGCCCAGCCAGGAACAGGCGTGACCAGCAGGAGAGGCAGCAGGATGCACCAGGCTGCAGGGGGGAATGGAGACTTGGCATCCTGCATTCCCACCCTTCAGCCCCAGCATCTGAGGTCATTTCCCTGTGCACCTGCTGTTTGCCATTTCTCCATCACAGTTCCCCAAAGCAACAGCCCAAACACCTTACGAGGGGCCCCTCTCATCCAGGGCCCGTTGCCAGTGGGACCCTCTTGGCAGCCTATAGCTTTGCCAGCTGTGAGGATAGGAAAAGCATTTTGGCACTGTGCTTCCACTCCAGGACCACAAACATCCCCTCTTTGGGACAGGGACATCCCCAGCCCTGAGCTGCTAAAGCCTGCTAAGGAGATTCAGGGGTGAAACAGAATACCAGGACCAAGCAGGTCCTATCCTGGACCCTGCAGCAGCGCATCATCCCCCATGCAAACCACCCATGGGGCTGTGGTCACCCCATGGCACTGCTATCCCAAAGGCTCAGTGCCCCAACAGCTCCCACGTGCCCCACAGAGCAGCCACTGCCCACACCACTGACTGCACTGGCAAGGCAGGCAGGGCAGCTCCCACCCTGCCATCTTTTCAACCCTTCTCAGGCTGCCCGGGAAGGATTTCATTGCTGCAGTTTTCTCCCTGTCCTCACTGCTGGCTCATTACCTGGCATGCCCCCACCAGCACATGCTGTCATTTCCTCACTGTGAACAATGTCTAACAGCTCTTTTTCCCTCTCTTCTTTCAGACAAACAAACAACCAAACCATTCCAGGCCTTCATAACCAGAAGAAAATTAGTAGCAGGTGAAATCAGATTTTAATGAGACCAAACTGTTCCTAACATAGCCAGGGAAAAGTGTTTCTTTCCCCTCCCTTTTGCTGTTTGAGTGGGTAAAAAACAAATTAGTGTGGTGAACACTACAGCTTTTCCTGAGCAAAGTACAGGTCCAACAGAAATCTTGTCCCAAGCATTTGTGTCCCCACTTGCTCCCTGCATGGACCCCCCATCATCCATCTTCTGCCCCTCCTACGTGGGTGAATCCAGCCCATATTCATGGGCAACGCTCCACGAAGTGGGAAATTTTCAGGCTGGAAAACAAAAAAAAACCATCATTCCAGTTCAACATGAGATGTTTCATTTCATTCTCACATTACACAACTTGTTTCTTTTAACCCATGAAGGAAGATCAATGGCAAACCCCAAAACCCCAACATGTGGAAACAACAAGTCCCAGGTTTGGGTTCCAGAGAGGCTAATGAACCGCCCAGCTGTAGTCACACACTCCTCAAGAAATGCCACAGCTTTGAGCCAAACCAGGGTGTTTGACTTGAATTCATTAGTACCTTTTATTCCTCCTGCCATTATTTTCTCTGCATTTGTTTGCATGAAGAAAATCCCCCCCTTCACATTCCCCAGCTCTTCTCACATATTAGAGGAACATTATGGGATATTTATAGCTCAGCTGAGCTTGCTAAATGCCTTCTTCTAGGAAAATAGTTCATCAAACTGTCTATTTTTGCCCATCTGTTCCCACTGCCATTGCTGGAAGCCCAGCACCACCTGAATCTGGACGGGCACAGGTGCACGGCTCAGCCTGGGGACATGACCTGGGATTAGTGGGGAGCAACAAATGTGAACTGGGTGCAAACCCCAGCCCTACTGCTGGCTTTGTGGGCATCCTTTCAGTGCCACTACACAGCAGAACAGCTTTGGCGCCACTGCTTACCTGCATTGGGCACAGCATGGAGCTAAACCAACTCCCTGCTCAGAGACTTAACCAAGCTGGGACTGACTAAGCTGAGCACCCTCCTCATGGGGCAGCTCAAATGGGAATAAAGGGAGGTTTGTCTCACTCCAATGGAAATCTCAGTCACTTGGTGCAGTTCTGGATGGATGACAGGTGATCCTGCGGAAAGGGACAGCAACATTTTAGGTGACTGCACTCATTTATCACACACGGGGCAATGCAGAAATGGACCTCCCAGAGCACATTGCCTATCACTGGCTGCCCAGATAAGACAGGACACATCTCAGCACAGGGTGATCACTGCATGGCTCAGCTTTTATTCAAAGTCTAGCAAACTTGACTAACTTTGGAGAAAAAATCCTTATGCTTGCAGACTGCCAGAGGAAGCAGTAACATTTGCTAACTGGGCTGCCAAACTCTTCCCTGTCCCCTTGTTGTCCCACATATATATATCAGTCCATCTGGCTGGTGCCCCTCAGAGAAAAAAATTTTGCTCACAGCTCCAAGGCATCCCACTGATCTCCCTGCATCCACACCTACAACTGTGCAGCTGAAAGCTCCTCCACTCCCCTTTCTCTTAATACATGGGAGGGAAGCATCTGAGATCACTGCAGTTTTTATTGTCAGATTTGGCAGCCTTTTCATATTTGCTTGGATTGAGATATAAATTGAATTTGGTTTTCTCTCACTGACTCAGTTATTTGTTATAGGAATAAGCATGTGGTAATGGATTAGACAGGGGAAAGAGATTTCTCTTTCAGGCATATGCACAAGGTGGGATTTGCCATGCCCTGTTCCATGTTTTCCTGATATGGCTTTGCATCACTGATGACTTTGCAAGCCTCTTCCCCATGTCCAGCCACATGGGGTTTTTTTTTCATTGCAGACTTGTGATTTTTTGCCCCCAAACTCTGCAATGTTTTAGCATGAAGGAAATGAAACCAACGGTGAAGTAATTTTGTAAACCTGCTCCCCACCCATATCCTTCCCCCTCCCTCAGTCCCCATCAGTCACTGTTGGAAAAAAAGCATTTCTGGGGCTCTTCAGCCTTGTCTGCAGCAACCTTCCTGTCTGAGGAGCTGTCAAGCTCCCTTTGCCCTTCTACCTTTCATTTATACAGAGGAGGAACAGTATACGATGCTCTCAGGATCCCAGCCGCATCCATCCCACCTCCCTGCTCGCAGCATGGTCGTGCTGCCCCACCAGCAGCCCTGCAGGGACTGTGGACACAGAGGGTGGCAGCATGTGCAGCTTTAATCCCTGGATCTGTCCACCAGCTCTGGCATTTCCACACTCCCAGTCCCAGCAATTCCACTCTATCCAGGGCCCGGCACCCCTGTACTTCGCCCAGTGCCCCCAGCCCATCCGGTGGCAAACAGAGCCCCCCAAAACCCCAGCTCCATAGCACCTG
Source organism: Dromococcyx pavoninus (assembly GCA_033558185.1). Taxonomy (NCBI): domain Eukaryota; kingdom Metazoa; phylum Chordata; class Aves; order Cuculiformes; family Neomorphidae; genus Dromococcyx; species Dromococcyx pavoninus. The sequence goes on from JAUMJL010000721.1 coordinate 835,946, forward strand.
CATGGGCTTTTCATGGAAACCCCATAAAACTCTCCTGTCCTCAGCACTTGACAGGGCTGCAGGTCCTCGCAGCATCCCTGAAGCCACAGCACACTCTGCAGGCGCTCGTACTGCAACACCGACCCCAAACCCTGCACCGGCTCCCTCCCCACTAGAGGCAGAGCCACGCACCCACCCGCAGGATGGTGGCACAGTCACCCACAGGCTTGCGGCACCGGGCTACAGAGAGGTCCACGCCCACAGCCCTGCCCTTCTCAGCGGGCACTGGGGCCACACAGAGGCCAGTAGGCAAGCAAAGGCATCAAATAGAGCCCAGGACCACAGCCTCCCACCTGCCCCGTACTTGCTGCCTGTGGCTCCCTCACAGCAGGGTTTGGCAGCTGAAGGCAGCTACAGCAGCGCTTTTCCCCTTCCGATGCTCATTCCAGCTGCAGGGCTCCAGGAGAGCACAGCAACGGCTCCACTAATTGTATCAGCATAAACATGGTTTATAGCACTGCCACTGCTGCGTGTCAGCTTTTCTAAATCACCCTGTGCAGTGGTCTCCATCCCTTGCCAAAGTACCAGCCCCTTTCATGATCCTTCAGCAAGATTAGAAGTGCCAGGAGATTCCCCTCAGCAGTAAACATTAAAGGAAAGTTTGCAAAGAGCTGTCAGGCAACAGGCACCACAAACAGCCTCCAGCAAGGAAATCTCCACATCAGCTAGAGATCAGGTCAGCCCCTCCACATCCCTGGTGCCAGGGAGCACTAAGAGTGTGTTCTGCAGGAGATCACATAAAAGGGGGGGAAAAACCCACCAAAAGCCCTAAGGAAAAAACAAAGGAAGATCTATGTAGCCCTATCAGGAGAAAGGCAAAAGAAGAAAAAGGGGAAAAAAAAAAAGAAACACAGCACCAAACCTCTTCTCAACCCAGCTTTTTTTTTTTTTTCCTCCCAAGGCTTTTTATATCCTGCCTGCTCCCAGCCCACTGGGGCAAACGCCCCCTTTAACAAGCCCACATCAAGCTGGATATGGAGCAGCTGTGGCTCCTGAACCCCTCCCAGGCCCCAAAAGCCTTGACATCAGCGTTTTCACCCGTGGAAAACACCTGGCCCCAGTTCCTGGGCATCTCCCTATCCCAGAGCCACACACCCCAATGCAGGGAAGGAGGTCAGAGCTTGCCAGAAAGCAAGAGCATTTCTGAGCAGAGCTCTTGCAAAATCCCTATCCTTTCCCGCACAATGCGCAGCAGAAGCAGCTGTAGTGTTCCCACCTCAGAGGAAAGGAGCCATGAGGCAGACAGAGCCTCTCAGCAATGAAGTGCTGCAGTGCAGGCTGCCAGAAGCTGGCTGGGATGCTCCTAAAGAGCATCCGGAAAGCCTCAATTCACTGCCCGAGACCCACGCAGTGGCAAAACTCTTGGCTCTTTCTACTGGGGAGGATGATGTTGGGTATCCCAGGACTGGACTAGTCCCGTTGATGGCTGCTGTTGGGTGACCAAACTCTGAGAAGGACCCCCCAAAAGTGTGCAGGTGGACCCTGGAGACAAGAAGGATGATGTGGGCTCTGGGGAGCTGGGCAGCCAAGGGAGATGTGTGGGATGCCAGCTCGCTGCCTGCAATGCCTGAACCTTCAAAGATGCAAGTGTGGAGGTTAAAATGTGCTGCTCAGTTTGCACTTGCTGTTGGAGGCAACAGGTCCCCTGGGTTGCTGCATCCTCCCTGCTGGAGATGTACACTGAGCTGGAGGGTGAGCTCAGCATCCCTCTCCAGGGGTACCCTCCCCCATGCTTCCATACCTGTTATCACCCACAGAGAGCCTGGCAGCTTCGGGGCACCATGCCCAAAACAGTTCCCAGAGCTGGAAAACTAAACAGCTACAGCAGCACATTTCAGCCCCTTAGGGATTTTGTTGCTAAAGCTTTTTGGGCTGCAGCAGGGCCTCTCAGCTGGCCCTGTCCACCACTTGTGTCTCAGCTGGGCTGAGCCTCCATTCAAGCATGCGTGCCTCTCACAGGTATTTAAAAATAGAAATAATAACAACCTCTTCTCTCTTTCCTGCCTGGTTGGAGAAATAGCTTAATTAGTTAATAAGGGGTTTAATTTGTTGTGTGGCTGTGTGAAGAACTTGCAGAGGGCAAGCTAAGTCAGTAAGTCAAAGTAATCAGCCTTAGAGGTAGGCTGGGAAGGGGAGAGGAGAGTCCCCACCACAACTGGCCATACCCTGCAGGGCTCTATCTCCAGCCTCAGCAAAGATTTCCGGACCAGAACTGATGAGCTTCTCTTGGTGATGAAATGATTGAGTCCCAGCAGAAAAGTTTGGGCAATGCAGTGTTTTTTTGTTTTGATGAACAATTTCATCCCACTCTAGCAGGACACCTGGGTCTTGAGCAAGAGAGGAGAGGAGGGTCCCCCTTTCTCCATACTATGGTGTGGATCTCTCAGTATTTCCCCCAGCACTGGGGAAAGACAGAGAAGCGACCAGAAGATGGCTCTTTATTCCCATACACTCAAACCTGTTGGCAATGACCATGCTGACTCCTGAATATGGATTTCAAAGTCTTTATCTCCAAGTGCATTGTGCTTGTGCACCCAGAGACACTGATGGTAGCTCCCACTGTCCATATCCCCTGTGTCCTGGTCCAGCTGTAGCAGCAGGACCCGGTCTCTCAACACTCAGTCCCTCTGGTCAGCAGAGATGTCCTTGCACCCCTGGTCTCTGCTGGACGTCAAGGGTGAGCTTTTAGATAGAGATGAGTTTGGTGGAAGAGAAAGACAGAGACCTCATCTAGCTTTTGGCACATTTCAGCCTCTTGAAGTGCAGAGGGCTGATGGAAAAAGCTGTGTGCACACATACACAGACAGCACCAGCAACTTGTGACTCCTTTCTCCCCTCCTTCCCCACCAGGCACCAGTGTGCAGCCCTGATGATGGCTCTGGATTGCACAGCACCACTCAATTTAATTCATGGCTCTGTCAAGATCATGGAGTCTGGGCTGAGCTTCCCAGATTTGCCTCCTTGACCCTGCTGAGCACCAGCTGATTTCCCAGCAAGGGAAAGTGCCAGTGCTGGGCTGCTGGTGGGGCACGAGCCAAAGGACATCTGTTGGGGTCCACAAAGAGTCATGCTGGGAGATGCCAGAGGAACCAAAAGCTCCTCCCCAGCAAACCAAGGCAAAGCTATGGCAAACCTGTCTTTCTTCCCACATGGCAGCTCTCTGCATCCTATTTGGGTGTCATTATAGGTAATTCCCTGCTTGACGTCTTGTCTGAGGTCGGGGAGGGAGGCACCATTTCAAAAGGGCTCTTTCTTCATCAGCATTAACCTCAGGCAGCTCTCAAGAAAAATTCTGAGCAATTAGTGGAGCATATGAAGATTTATAATTGAAATCTAGTTTGTAGCACTACAGGTGGCTCCCTCGAAAGACATTTCTCAGAGATCAAGAAAAGAAAGGGGAGAAGAGAATAGAGAGACACAGAGGGGGAGAGGGAACCAGGTAGAGTTTTAAAACCTTGCTGAAAACTCCATTTAGTTTAACATTGCATGATAGCTTTCATAATTCAGAACAAAGTGTAAAGCTCTTTAATGAGGCCACTAATGACCCTTTAATTTACTCTACCAGGGAGTAAACTGTGGACACTGATATCTGTGGCCTGTTGGAATCTTCCTGTGGCAGCCCTTTCACAGCATCCAACCAGGCTTTGCTGGGGTACAGTCCTATGGGTCTGGTGCGTTCTCAGCAGAGCCCAGCTCTAAAAGTGCAAAATCACAAACGTCCAGATATTGCACCCAAAGGAAAGGTGCAAGAACTGAAAGCTGTTGCTTGTTAGGGTGAGGACTTAGGAGCCAGGGTCTAGGGGTAGGGTTACAGTTAGGGATAGTGGTCAGAGACACCTAGGGATGTGTAATTGCTTGCATTGGCTGAGACATCTTTTTTTTAAAAAAAAAAATAAATCTCCCTACTCTCTTCCACAGACCTCACTGTCATTTCCTCAGAAAATTTCCTAAGCATCTTCAGGTAAAAAGAGCCATTACTGATTGCAACTGACTTCACAGCATCTCAAGTTTGCTTTCACCAGCCTTCTCATCTGCTTTCTCAGTCTCAGAACTGTTAAGCACTTCTGGTCTGCTTCTGTCTTGGACCTAGAGAAGGTTTCTTGCACCAGCAGGGCAATATTCAAGGCAAACACAGGAGGACAGAAGTGCCAACCCACAAAAATCAATCAGTCCTCCAAAAGCCTCTGCAGACAGTGTCAGGGAAGAAACTCTCAGGCTGTTGTTAGAGGAAGAAGTTGGAGCCATTGGAAAGCGTGTCAGGAGTCCATGTTTCTCACATGGACATATAAATGACAGGAACAGTCCAAGCCTGAAGGTGTGCAGAGCTGTGTCTCCCTGCAGCGTATGTTTGGTGAGGAGTGGGGACACAGTCTCAGAGAGAGAGTTATTCTCCATATCACTTGCCCTCTCCCCCTCAGATTCAGGTTGGGTTGTCATTCTCATTTCCTTCTTCACCCCTGGTTTTGCTGACGCAGGTTGGAGACCTGATGGACCATCGAGGCACTGACACCACTTGCGTCTGTGCGGTTCATGAGTCACCCTCCTCATTTCACAGCTTAAAGAACTGCAGATGCTGATGCCCTCAGAAAGGACACATCAGTAGGAGCATCAATACATTTGAAACTGTGTCAGCACTCAGCAGCAGCAGGTTTGTTATTGTAGGGTCTGCAGTGTGCACCAGGTTCCTGGTTGTAGGATCATTTTTTACTTTGGGGAAGGAATCGGAGACAAAACAAGGAGATGAGGGAGAATGGAAGTGGCTGCCCAAGGGACCAGCAGAACCCAGCAGAAGGCTGCCTGCTCATAGATGGATACTCTCCCTCCCAATGCAGAGGTGGGATATGCCAAGGTGGATTGCATTTAGCCTTTGTGCACCACAGCATCCAGAGAAGTGATATATACTTCAAGTGAAATATACTTGGAGAAATCACACCCAAAGAAAAAATGCAAGAGCAGGAGATATGGGAGAAGTAGCACTAAGGGAATCCCATGGATGGAGCTGGCTGCCCCCAGGGATGAGGTCATTCTTGGGATGCTGTCCTGTGCAGGAATGGTTGACTAACAGAGCAGGGAAATGAGCCAGATCTGAGCAGCACAGGAATTTCGCTCTGTCACACAGAACTGCCTGCAGACCCGGATGCTCTGGGGGCTCTCACTCCCTTTGGCTCTGGCAGCAAACAGCTCTGGGCAGCTCAAGGAATAAGCTCCCTTAGCTCAATGGTTATTTGATTTCCAGAAATATCAATGCAGGGATCCAATCCAAAATGGACCCTGGCTTGTTTACTAAGCACAGGCTGCCATTTAGCTGGAAACACAGGAACCCTTATTATTACATTTCCCTGGAAAGAAACAATGGTTTAAATTAAAGAGGAAAATATTTAGTAAAAATCAAAACTTGCATCACACACACAGAGGCTCTGACATTTCATAACCTGTCCATTCCCCACTTCTCCATCCTATTTCCTGCTCAGCACATACCTGCTTACAAAGACCATCTCCAGGGAAGCCTACAGCCAAGGCTTTTGGTGCTGGCTGTGTGGCCAGCTACACGGGGTCAAGACTTTCAGCCTATGAAGTAGAAGCAGACTCTTGAAGCTGCCTACTTTGGCACTGATTTCTTAACAGTCCCAAGTAGCTCATGCATTCTCAAGGCTCCAAGAGCAGAGATCTGGCAGGTAACTGCCCTTGAAGTCATGCAGTGCTTGAAGCCAACACAACATACCAGCATGAGGATATTTTTGTAGTTTAGCTAAAACCAGAAATGCATAGCTTCAGCCACACTGCAAGACACCACTCCATGAGTGACCTGAGCTCTTCCGAGTTGTCAAAGATTCCTTTCCAACACGGCAACTGAGTGCACAAACACCTGAGGATCCTCATTCATCCATTCTCCTTCTACTGCTTTAAAACTCCCAAGAGAGGGCAGCTGAAACAATTAAAGCCTCAATTTAGCCACTTGGATGGGTGATCAAAATCCTCCCCCTTGTTGGCCAATGCTCACAGGTGTCTGTCCTACTGATGGTGTTGATACTGTCTGTAAATCAAGGTGGTTTCCCAGCCAAACCATGAGCTACAACAGGAGACGACCAGCAGGCCAGTGGGAAAGCCCTGTTTTCCTCTGTACGGCTACTGGATCTTATAATCAGGACTATCTGATACACTGATGTCATGCCAGTAATGGAATAACTCTGTATCAGACTAATGACACAAAGGGTTTATAAAAGGAGCAGTATATGCAGAAATACACATCCATGCTTGCTAATCCCTCATAAACCTGTAATCCTGATTCTTTCTTTATGAAATAGTAAGTGCAGATCTATTAAGACCCTATCACTAGCAGCATGCCAAAATCCCCTCTTCCTGCCTGGAATCTGCTGTGTAACCCACACATCATGGGGCAGGGGGGACATGCCATCCCCCTCAGCCCCCTGTAATGATGACTGTGATGGTGCATGCTTGAAAATCTCACCCTGGGATTTTTCCCTCACCTGTACCAGGGGGAGCACCTGGAAACAGCCACAGCTTTGCTACTTATTTCCTTCTGAAAAGTCCAAGGACAACTTCCATAGAGCAATTCTGCATAAAATGAAACAAATTTACTTACAGGCATGCAAATAAGCAAGGGGATATCTGCTAGCGTTTGACAGCCTCCTCCAGCCAGCCCTGGCAAAGTTTTTCAGCTCCTTTTTGGTGGTTGTGTCCCACTGGTGCTAAATCCCCACCTCCACCAGCATCCCCAACCACAGAGAGCTGCTTCCAGGGAGTCTCGGTATGAAACAATATTTGATAACCATTCTCCAGTCACTGCATATGTACAACCTGGAAATAACCCTTCTAGGAGTGACAAAGTAATAATCACTAATTACACAATTAATATATTCTTTGACACTAATAAAAAATGATTTTTTGTAACAAAGGAGAAGAAAAAGAAATCTAAGGATTTGTTTAATTAAAACTACGACGTACTGAATATTCAGGTAATTTTAATGATACAGACAATGCTGCCATTGTAAGTTTAGTAATCGGATACCTACAGAAATGACACTTTCCTTTTTTTAAAGCTATTATTCATTTCTATTCTTGTTTATTTTTCTTTCTTAACTGTCTTGAGGGCACACAAATCACGGGAGCAAATTGCAGTGTGGTGCATCCGCTACCAACCTGGCTCTGCGTGTGATACCTTACCTGTGAACAGAGGTGACACATCCTCACCTCATGCATCCCAATCCCCACTGAGGAGCAACCACAGACTTCACTTCCCAGCCTCTCTCTGCCCATAACAGCTGCTCTGTACAGCAAGAGGCCCCCAAAGTGGGCAGCAGTGCAAATTGTGGCTCCTGACACAAAGAGTCCCTGGGATAGAGTTGACAGGCAGAACAGCTTCAGCTTCTTGTAGAGGGAGTACAGGAACAGACTGTGAACCCATTGCTATATATATATATATTATGCTGTATGTCCTGATGTTAACCAATGTTATATATATATTAAGTATTCATGTATTCATAGCTTCAAAGGCCTTTTCTGTACTTGAGCTAAATTGTATAACTGTGACCTATTGTCCCTGAAGGCTTTTTATTTGTGTTAAATGGGTACTGAGATTATAGCACTCCTTGGTAGTAGGTGCAGAAGCATTCTGGAGGAGACAGGAGAAGATGGATGTTCCTATTGAGGCTCAGCAAAGAAACCAAAAACAAGAGCACCAAGCAGCTCTGCAGCATGGCTGGCTTCACATCTGAAAAATCAGCTAGAGGGGCTGGCTCACTCTTGGGAGGAGAGGGTGGCACCCAACCTTGTCCTTCCCCAGGGAGATGCTAACTATACCTGCAGAGTGGGGACACCAGTGCCCAGCATGCAGCCTTCACACACTCACATACTCCACTTCTGGTGGCTTTAGCTTCCCATGGTGGTCCTCAGCCACTCACCAGTTCCATCTGTTCCTTGACCTGTAATCCTGCTCCTTGGGAACAGTGTTCCCACTCATGTTACCCCTCACAGACAATGCTATTCGTTGCTGTCTCCTTGGCACCCATGGGAGGCTCCGGCCTCATCACAGACCCCAGCTGCACCGCAGCAGCTCTGCATCAGCATTCTGCAAGGAGCTCCTGCACCCTTGGTGCCTTCCTGCCCAGCCAGGAGATCACTGCAAATCACCTTAGTGAGACTGGCACGTCCCCTGCTCAGATCTTAACCTGAGGCGTGGGGACCCCTCTGGCTGCTGGCTTTGAGTCTCATGGTCACACAGGCACAAGGAGTGAGATATTCCTAGCCCATCTGTTCATTCCCAGTGCACAACAAGGAGAGCCCCCAGCTCCTCAGAGATGTGTAACCTTCACGCCGTTTCAGGAAGAAATCAGGACAAGGCTGGCCTGGGTGCTGGTGCTGGGATGCACAGGGGTGGCCAGGTATGCTGGTGCCCCTTTGCTGGCTCTGATACTCCAGTTGCTCTGACGCAGTCACAGTGGAAGAGGCAGCGAGCTGCCTGCTGGCTGTTACACTGGTGCCAGATGGTGGATGAGATTAAAAGAATTTGATTTTCAAATAATCCATAAACCTGGCTGAGCTAATGTCATTTCATATGCATTATCTTGTAATCCCAGGGAAGAGAACGTTTTAGAGCAAAGAGCCTTATTCTCCCTCCCTGCAAGGACTCTAACAAGCTATAGATAATCCCCTTTTTGTTGGAAGGTGCTTAAGGGGGACCTACAACACCCAGAGGGTGGCTCAGGGGCTGCAGCTCTGCAGCGGTGCCTGGGAAGAGGCCCCCAGCACCACAAGGACTGTCTTGCCTTTTGTTTTGTAGGGATGAGAGCAGCATGAGGGCACGAGGACACCTTCAACACTTCTGGTCAATGAGGGAGGATAAAGGAGGGATTTTGCCACTCCTGCCCTCTAACGCGGCATGGGAACCCACACTGCATCGGTGGGGTAAGGGGATAGATACAACCCCTATTCTAGGTAAACACATATTTATGCCCACTTTCAGGGATAAACTCCCAAAGCCTAGCCCAAGTAAGCATGCTGTGCCACCCTGGGGAGAAGATCAGGCCCTCCCTGGTGACTGAGCCCCACAGCAAGGGCCCAGCAGTCACACTCCCTCTCAGGAAAGGGACAGCATGCAGCTGAAACCTGGACACTGATGGAAAACACCTTCACTGCCCTCTCCCAAAGCAACTGCTGCACAACCAGGCCATAGGAAGTTCACCCTCAGGGGTTTCTTGCCTTCATTAAACAGCTACAATCATTTTTTTTCCCCTATATGGGATATATATATGTATCTCCCACACCCTTATTCCTGCACAGCACCCTGGGCAGGCCTCAGCACCCACCCAAAAATCCATCCTCCATCCTTAAATTCTGCCTTCCTGCTCCCTGCCTCTTTCCTCTGCCCTAGAGACTCCTGTGAGCCTCTGGTTACTTGTCAAGCCAGCCTGGAGCAAAGATAGACCCTTCGCCAATCTCAGGGATCCTTCAGCACTCAAGGCACCAAGGTTGGGTACAGCAGTTAAAATTGGTGATCCTTACTCCATGCTCCCACATTGGAGTGTACAAGAGCTAGAGCAGGAGGTGATTTTAAGGGGAAAGGGAAGGAAAGCTCCACGGGTGGGATTTCCCAGTCACTGCCTGCCATCTAGTGCTTAGCACCAAGCTGTATCATGGGCAGCAAGCAACACCTGCCTCCATCCTCAGGGGAATTTAGCTCTTAAATTAGAGCCAGTGCCAATTGTGCATCAGACTCCCAGCACTAAGTTTCCCACTGTGCTCCTCACTCTGGGCCAGGGCCAGGAAGAGGGTTTCGGAGTCAAAGAGCTCAAATCCTGGTGGAATCTGTCAGGGAAAACAGCCCAGGAGGAAAATGAGGTGATGTTGTGTGTCTGCTCAGGTTGCAAATGCGATGCCTAGCTACAGCAAGCTAACTAAATACAACACATCTTGCTTTGCAGCATGCTGTTATCTTCAAGGTCATGTCTGCGTCGTCAGCAGCTCTGATCAAAGTGGTGCACACAGGCATTGTGTGAAGAATGCCACAGACAGCCTAAAAATAAAGAGGAAAATGGAAGCGCGAGGGAAAGAAGCAAAAAGTGAAGCCTGTCAGCTGTGCAGGAGACTGAAAACCTACAGAAAATCAGGAAATAAACAAAAATAAGCAAGAAACACTGACTTTGTAACTCATATTCCAGTGCCTGGAGACGCTACTGGAATTTCCCACACAGTTCAGTCCACGGGCATCCATCGCAGCAGCAATACAGTCTCTACCAGCCACTTGTAGCCTTTGGGTCAGTACCAACAGCAGGTAATTTTGAGTAGTTTAGAGGTCTTCATGTCATTTAGGGGGCTGATACTGTCCCTCCCCTCCTTCCAGTAGGGGCATACCTGTGTTCAGCTTTGGGACTGTTCATCTGGCAGCTTCTTGTCCCTCTGAAAGAGCTGTGATACCAATCTACCCACCCACAAAGGTAGGACTCAGGAGGAAAGACAGCTACAGCTCAACAGTCTTGTTTGCAGGCAGGGGAAATTAAAAGATCTGAAATCCAGAAGGGTCTGTGATAGGCAACGTTTGTCCTGATCACTGTCTCCAGCAGGATCAGAAGACTCTAGCACCCTGCTGGAAGGGCTCATTCAGCTCCACCATATCACTCACTTCTGCACAGGGGACAAGACTGGACGTTAACTGTGAGTGCTGGTGGAGCAGGAACAGAAAATTGGGTCCCCACCTCCAGCAGTCACCTGACCTGCACCCTGAAATGGGGAAATCACTGCCCCTCCACAGGGCACTGGTGGGATCACACACCCCGAATTCCCAGCCTCCCTCCTCACTAAGCCCCTTAGCACTTGGCTGCCTGGTTCCCATCACATCCTGCTGCTTTCCTCAAGCTCATCCAACATTCCTGGCCCGTGCCATTTGCCACAGCTCACAAAACAACTGCTGTTTTGCAGAGGGGAAGCATTGGGTCTGACACAAATGGGCTGCACTGGACATTTGGAAAAGGCAGGGAGGGCAGGGCAGCAGCTTACAAATCTGCAGAACCAGATTTACTGATTAGCACATGACTCCGATTTCCTCCCATGCTTCCAGAAAAGCAATAGGCCATATTAACAAAAGGATTACTCTGAATTCAAAAGCAAATGGGATTTGTGACCCTTTATATTAATGAGGGACTGGGGAAAGCTCTACAGAGAGAGAACACTGCCAGGAGGTCACCAAACCAATTATTAAGAGCTCACAGATCGCAAAGCTAGATATATACACACATCAAGATCAATTTCTATTTGCCTGCAGAAGCAGGACACTGGCTGAGCCGCCCTCCCAACCCAGTGAGCTTTTTCTAGCTGCCCATTAAACCAGGATTATACCTACTTATTTTCCTCAATAACTCGCTTCCCCCACAGGTTTGATGCTCTCGAATAACATTTGGGAGGGTAAAACCTGAAAGGAGAAATCTACCAGCCATAACTACTTTGACAGACGGGAGAGAGCAGCAGCAGGCAGGCAGCACGTGGCGGGAGCAGCGCACACGCTCATCCCTGACACTGCTCATTGGCCTCCTGGCAGTAACACTGGCCCACGCCTCGTGCCCCCATGTCCCCAGCCTCCCTTCGCCCTGACACCTGAGAGGCAGAGCAGCCCTTAAGACACAAGATAACTTGCCTTTAACACCAGCCCTACCCCTCCTCTCCAGCAGATTTCAGCTTCAGCTGCGAATTGTTCACTGTAAAATCTTTTCCTAAGCTTTCCCTCAGTTCATTATGAGCTTGGATGTTCCTGGCAGCTGTGGGAAGGGCCAGCTCCCACTAGCACCCCTGCCCTGCCTCTGGCATAGGCTATGGTGGAGAGTCCTAGAGCCTGGCATACGCTGCATAAAGGCTTTATTGCCTTGCTTGGGCTTTGAAGAAGCTTTGTTTCAATGTTGCTGGATGACCCTTCATATTTCAATGAAGAAATGCCCCTGGGTCTCCGAGCACTGTCTGTGAAGTCCTGCCAAAGGACTTTATACTCCTCCAAGATCTGTTAGGGAAAAGTAGCCTTGACAGCAAGGCTGTGTCTGGAACTACCTGAAGGGGTTTCCTGCTGTCAGCATTTTTTACTCACCTCACAAATTCCTGGCTTTGCATTTTTAGGGTTTGGTGTTAGGAACTGGGTATTATTAGCAAAGCTCCTGGAGCTATTTTACCCTGAGCCCAAGTTTCCCTGTAACCCCCCTTCTTTAATATCTGTTCTTTGCAGAGATTCACTCAAGTGTTGCCTTCTAACTGCCCCATTCTGCTTCCTTACAAGATGCTCATTATGTCAAAATACAGTGGATTTCACAAGGAAAGGGAGGAAAAAGATGTCCTCAAAAGAAAAGGATGAGTCCTGATCCACTCATATCTCTTCTGACCTCAAGCAGATTTTCCAGGCCACCTTCTGCTGGGTCTCTGTGCTGCTGTGAGTAGAGCACCCCACACCATATCCCCTGCAGGCAGCTGAGCACAGCAGGAGTGGGCAGCACTTGCAGAAACCCCAGGCACTGCTAGAAAAACTCCCTCCAAAGAGACAGATCTCTTCCAGCACAAGCTCGGGAACTTGAGCAGAACAAAAGCAAGTGACTGATGCTGCTGGAAACATCCTCTGGCACAGTGGGGTGAGCCCACGGGTTGTCGCAGCTGGGACAACCTAACTCTTATCCTCCCTCAGCCAGCCCATCCCTTGCCCCAGCAGGGAGGAATCTCACAGGGTGTTCCCTGCACCAGAGCAGCTCTCCTTGCTCTAACTATCTCACAGCTGTATTTGGGAGTAATGGCAATCCTTCTACAGATTTTAGGAGAGCAGGAAGCTGTGTAACCAGTGGCTCCAGCAGCCTCTCCTGGCTCTGCATGTATTTATCTTGAGCGATCCCTTATGAGCAGGCAGCCTTCTGCTGCTGGGTGTGCTGGTCCCTTGGGCAGCCACTTCCATTTTCCCTCATCTCCTTGCTTGCAGGTTCCCTCCCCTTCCCTTCACTGATCTCCTACACCACCACATGCACTGCTGACACTGGGCACTTTAGGATAACTGGTCCCAGTTCAAGTCCATTTGTCCTGTCAAAGTTCTGGTACTTTCAGTGATTAGATCACTTTTCAGTGTGACAGTCCAAAATCCCTTGGAATTTTTGAAAAATAATATTTATTTTTTCTCCCCTTTAGACTGAATATCTATGGTGTCTGTTACTTTTCTTCCTTGTCCATGTTTAAAATTTCTTTTGGCCATAGTTTCTTTCTGTGATGAAAGTGTTCTGACACATCTGACCCTGTACTGCAAAGCAGTTCTGCATGAATGAACCAGGTAGGTCAAGCAATCTTCATCTCTGATTCCTTCCCCCAAAGTAAAAAATGATCCTACAACCAGGAACCTGGTGCACACTGCAGACCCTACAATAACAAACCTGCTGCTGCTGAGTGCTGACACGGTTTCAAATGTATTGATGCTCCTACTGATGTGTCCTTTCTGAGGGCATCAGCATCTGCAGTTCTTTAAGCTGTGAAATGAGGAGGGTGACTCATGAACCGCACAGACGCAAGTGGTGTCAGTGCCTCGATGGTCCATCAGGTCTCCAACCTGCGTCAGCAAAACCAGGGGTGAAGAAGGAAATGAGAATGACAACCCAACCTGAATCTGAGGGGGAGAGGGCAAGTGATATGGAGAACAACTCTCTCTCTGAGACTGTGTCCCCACTCCTCACCAAACACACGCTGCAGGGAGACACAGCTCTGCACACCTTCAGGCTTGGACTGTTCCTGTCATTTATATGTCCATGTGAGAAACATTGACTCCTGACACGCTTTCCAATGGCTCCAACTTCTTCCTCTAACAACAGCCTGAGAGTTTCTTCCCTGACACTGTCTGCAGAGGCTTTTGGAGGACTGATTGATTTTTGTGGGTTGGCACTTCTGTCCTCCTGTGTTTGCCTTGAATATTGCCCTGCTGGTGCAAGAAACCTTCTCTAGGTCCAAGAAAGAAGCAGACCAGAAGTGCTTAACAGTCCTGAGACTGAGAAAGCAGATGAGAAGGTTGACAAAAGCAAACTTGAGATGCTGTGAACCCAGTTGCAATCAGTAATGGCTCTTTTTACCTGAAGATGCTTAGGAACTGACATTTTCTGAGGAAATGACAGTGAGGTCTGTGGAAGAGAGTAGGAAGATTTTTTTTTTAAAAAAAAGATGTCTCAGCCAATGCAAGCAATTACACATCCCTAGGTGTCTCTCCCCACTATCCCTAACCCTAACTCTACCTGTAACCATAACCCTAACGGTACTGCTAACAACAGTAACACAAACCCTAAGGCTAACCCTACCATACCCCAAAGCCTACCCCTAAGGCTAACCCTTTCTCTACCCCTATACTTACCCCTACCCCTAATGCTCACCCTACCCCTGTCCCTACTACCCCTAACACGAACTGTGACACTAACCCTAAGCCCTACCCCTATCCCTGCCCTTAACCCAACTCATCGCTCTCTACAACTATCTGAAAGGAGGTTGTAGTCAGGTGGGAGTCGGTTTCTTCTCCCAGGCAACCAGCAACAGAACAAGAGGGCACGAGCTTAGACTCTGCCAGGGAAGGTTTAGGCTGGATATCAGAAAAAAGTTCTTCACAGAGCGAGTAATCAGGCATCGGAATGGCCTGCCCAGAGAGGGGGTGGATTCACCATCCCTGGAGGTTTTTAAAATAAGACTGGATGTGGCACTTAGTGCCATGATCTAGTAATCATGATAGTGTTGGATTAAGGGTTGCACTTGATGATCTTGGAGGTCTCTTCCAACCCAGATAATTCTATGATTCTATTCTATCCCTACCCTTAACCGAACCCTACCCTAACCTAACTAAACCCCCTAGCCCTAAAACCTACCCCTAAACCTCACCTCTAACGCTAAAAGCGACCCCTAAACTATACCAGAAAGAAACAGCAGTTGGCAGTGAACGACCCCGGGACCTCCCGTGCGATCAGCCCAGAGGGAGGGGAGCCCGGCCCCGTCCCTCCCGCTGCCACCTCCTCCGCTCACCCCCAGGCCGCTCCGAGCAGCCGTTGCCAAGCAACCGCTGCCAAGCAACCGCCACGCCGGCTCCTCTTTCCCCGCCCTCTCGCCGCAAGGCACGGTGGGATCGCGGCGGAAAGATGGCGGCGCGGGAAGAATGATGGCGGCGCCCCTTTTCCCGCCCTCTGGCCGCAAGGCGCGCCGGGAGGGCGGCGCCAAGATGGCGGCGCCGGTCAGGATGGTGGTAGCTCCTGCTAGTTGGGGCCGGTGGTTTTGTACCGCCGCGCCTCGCCCGTGGCGGCTCTTCGGGGCCATGTGCTTGCTGAGGTTGCCTCGCATCACGCAGCCTCTCGAGAAGGAGGAGGAAGAGATGACGGCTCTCATGGAGCAGGTAGATAGGGGACGGGATAATGGATGCCTGGAGGGGAGAGCATCCTACGCCTGCCAGCGCCGGGGAAGCCTTCTAGCAGCCTTCCAGCACTGAGAGGGAGGTGGGAGGTGTCCCTGCCCATGGCAGGGGTTGGAACTGGATGGGCTTTGGAGGTCCATTGCAACCCAAACCATTCCATGATCATGGTTCTTAGTAGCACTCCTGTTGTCTTCCCTGATGTCGCCAGAGCTCCAGAAACAGACATTGAGGGGCTGGAGCGTGTCCAGAGAAAGGGAATGAGGCTGGTGAAGGGGCTGGAGAGGAAGGGTCTTAGGAGGAACGGCTGAGGGAACTGGGGTTGTTCAGCCTGGAGAAGAGGAGGCTGAGGGGAGACCTCATCACTGTCTACAACTGCCTGGAAGGATGTTGTAGTGAGGTGGGTGCTGGTCTCTTCTCCCAAGTGACAGGTGATAGGATGAGAGGAAGGGGACTTAAGTTATGCCAGGGGTGGTTTAGACTAGACATCAGGAAAAATTTCTTCACTGAAAGGGTAGATGAGGTGCTCAAGGATGGTTGAGTAGTGCACAGGTATGTTTGGACTCGATCTTAATGGTCTTTTCTGACTAAATGATTCTATGATTCGTTGAAATTCCCATCATTTTGTATTCACTGAGTTAGAAGTTATTTAATTCTGCTTGCCAATCCACCCCACAGTGCTGACACTTTAACCTGTGTTGCCCTTCTAGATAGAGATGGAGAAAAGCCACTATTCAGATCATGAAATCCGCAAGCTGCAGGAGGAGGAGCAACTCAGGAGGAGGAAGGAAAGCGCGTATGAGGATGAGGATGATGCAGCTGGCAAAACAGTCATCATGGCTCAAGATCTGGAGGACAAGTGGGAACAGAAGTTACTGCAATTTGAAGCTGCTCCACGGATAACAGGTACAGGCTGAAATTTGTGGTGGGTGAGAACACCTCGATCATTTGCCAGACACAGCTGAGTGCAATTCATTGGATGGGAGGCATTTGTTGAGTCTTTTTTGTTGTAAAGAGGGTCTTGACTCTGTGGTAGCACCATTATCACTTGAGGGATTAATTGACTCTCAAGGCAACCTGTGTTGCTGTGGTGTGAAGTATGTGTTCACACGACCTTATCAGAGTAAAGTGGTGAAAATGGGTGTTGTTTCCAGACAAGAAAATCCGCAAGTCGCTTGGTTCCCAAGCTCCCCTGGTGCTCATGTTGATTTTTGACAAGCTGGAGATACAGGCTGCTTCCTGTAAATTCCCTTTGGAAATTAAACAGGTGAGGTGCAGCCTAGCAGTGTGTTCCAGTTGAATCCCTCATTGGCTCCCAGAGCAGCCAAGAGCATTTCTCTCTAGATTTTTGTCTTGTTCCACGTATCCTTGTTTGTGCATTATTGCTGGAAGAGTGTGAGACAGAGAGGGGTGATGAATCATGGGGATCAGACCAGTGCTGCCAGGAGGATTTGTTTCCAGCATGCGTTGTTTGTCTTTTTTTTGCAGATGCTGATAAAAACAACAATCGAACGTCATTGAACAGGAAGCTGGACAGTAACCTGATGCTTCTGGTGAAACAGAAAATTGGTAACCAGGAGCTGTGGCTCCTACCTCAAGTGGAATGGCAGCCTGGAGAGACGCTGCGAAGCACAGCTGAGCGAGCCATGGCTACATTTTTGGGTGCGTAGTTTGCTGTGTGCCTGGCTCTCCTTCCTCTTAGTCCCAGTTTTTTTTCTTCCTTTGCCTTGCCTGAGGGATATTTTCCTTCTGCTGTAGTGAAATTGCCTCCCATCTGTTGGGAAAAGGCAGTGGGATGGGGCTCATTGGGGTGGGCTTTCTGGTGAGAGCCATGATGCTGGGTAATTGGCTCTGTAACTGCACCATCACAGAATGACTGCAGCTGGCAGGCTGTGTGTTGGGATCTCTGGCTGCCAGCAGCTGCACTGCCAGCTTTGGCCCTCACAGTCTGATGTTGGAGCATTACTGGATGCCCCTGAATGGTCTGGGCTTGCTCCAGGTGTACGGCTTCTCTTTCCCTCTTGTCACGCTGTAACAGCTTTCGTGGCAGGTGGGTGATGGTAAACCCATGCGTTCTTGCTTTTCACTGTGGGCTGGCAAGGCTTGGAGAGAAGTTACTGTTTCTCTGTGTTCTTATGTTTTGTTTCTTTTTTCTTTCATTGCTGGCATCTGGCAGGAGATCACATCCAAGCCAAAGTCCTTGGGAATGCGCCACATGGGATTTACAAGTATAAATTCCCCCGGGCCATCAGGACTGAGGATAATGTGGGAGCCAAGGTATTCTTCTTCAAAGCCTTCCTCCAAAGCAGTGATTTGTCCCAGGCAGAGCTAAATGGAGATTATCTGTGGGTCACAAAGGACGAGCTGGGAGATTACTTGAAGCCTGAATACCTGAAAAAAGTCAATCGATTCCTTCTGGACTTATAAGTGATTGGCTGTGCTCCAACAGACATGGAAGGTGTGAGACATGACTCCAGGGAGGAGCACAGCTGCTGTTTTGTATGGTCTGTGTGTATGAGATGTTAACTTCGGCTCTGGAGGATAATTTGCCATTGCCTTATTTCCCTGTTCTCATCACTGGGCCTGTACTAAATAAACATTAAAACTTATACCAGGGACTGAAGCTCTCCTCTGGGAGTTCTTTGCTCTTGTTGAATCCTCCTCCACCTCTTCTGGAAATGCATGTTGTGATCTTTTCCTCTCCCAAGCATGCAGCTCCCTGGGGCTGTGGTAGCTGGGAGGCTTGCTCTCCTCACCAGACTCCTGTCATAGGTGAGAGTTCAAATGGTTTCCTCTAAGCAATGCTTGGTTTTGGCATCTGCTCTTTAATAAGAGCAGCACTGGAGGGTTGCCTGTGTGTCCACGTGGGAACAGACTCTCCTGGACACAAAGGCTGGGTAAGGTGGGTTTCTGGGGAGTTGGAAGCTGGGATATTCGTAGTCTGTTTACATTTAGTCTGTGGTGGAGCTGCCTCTGACCTAGACTCTGTGATATGTAGTGGCCATACTACATATGGAGGACATGGATGCATGAGGAATAGGCAGCAGCTCACTCTTCAGCTGAGTCCTGCTTTCCCACCTGCACTGCCCTCCTCTTGTGCCTCAAGCAGCAGCAAAGAGAAGCTGAAGGAGGGTAACATTTGAGCAGCAGCTCTCTGTCAGGGTTGAGGGTAATTTTTTGCTGACAGGAGAAGGCTGCTCTAGCATTCCTGCCTCTTGGCAGCAGCCTCAAAGGTGGCTCTGGGGAGTTCTCAGCTCCCATTCCCAGTGTGTTAGGCCAGCACTGCCAACTCAGCCTGACTGGGTCTGACTCTGTTGACCCAGTGTCTTTATTAGAAGATGTATCCTGTGCTTATATCATCCCATCTCACCTCTCTGGGGCTCATACTATTACTTAGAGGTTTTTTTTCTGACTGTAAATGTTGCTGTTTGGTAGTCAGAGTGTGGGCCCAGTGCTGGCTGGACCTTGCAGAGAATCACCCTTCTTCAGGAAGAGGGAGAGAGGGAGCAGATGGCTCTCATTAATCACTAGGAGACAGTCTCCAGAGGTGGAACTGCGAGATTGCTGTATATATTTTATAAACCCTCTGGGAGCTGTTGAGCTGCAAGCCTCAAATTAAACCTATCCTTATTCACTCCACAAGCCATTGGGGTGGGAGCTGAAATCTGCTGGAGAGGAGGATTAGAGCTGGTGTTAAAGGCAAGTTATCTTGTGTCTTAAGGGCTGCTCTGCCTCTCAGGTGTCAGGGCGAAGGGAGGCTGGGGACATGGGGGCACGAGGCGTGGGCCAGTGTTACTGCCAGGAGGCCAATGAGCAGTGTCAGGGATGAGCGTGTGCGCTGCTCCCGCCACGTGCTGCCTGCCTGCTGCTGCTCTCTCCTGTCTGTCAAAGTAGTTATGGCTGGTAGATTTCTCCTTTCAGGTTTTACCCTCCCAAATGTTATTCGAGAGCATCAAACCTGTGGGGGAAGCGAGTTATTGAGGAAAATAAGTAGGTATAATCCCGGTTTAATGGGCAGCTAGAAAAAGCTCACTGGGTTGGGAGGGCGGCTCAGCCAGTGTCCTGCTTCTGCAGGCAATAGAAATTGATCTTGATGTGTGTATATATCTAGCTTTGTGATCTGTGAGCTCTTAATAATTGGTTTGGTGACCTCCTGGCAGTGTTCTCTCTCTGTAGAGCTTTCCCCAGTCCCTCATTAATATAAAGGGTCACAAATCCCATTTGCTTTTGAATTCAGAGTAATCCTTTTGTTAATATGGCCTATTGCTTTTCTGGAAGCATGGGAGGAAATCGGAGTCATGTGCTAATCAGTAAATCTGGTTCTGCAGATTTGTAAGCTGCTGCCCTGCCCTCCCTGCCTTTTCCAAATGTCCAGTGCAGCCCATTTGTGTCAGACCCAATGCTTCCCCTCTGCAAAACAGCAGCTCCACTGTGCCATTAGTCTGATACGGAGTTATTCCATTATGGGCACAATTACCTCTCTACTCTCAAACAGATCAACACTTCCATGCAGCTCAGTGTCATTCACAAACTTACTGAGTGTACACCCAGTCCCTTCATCCTGATCATTGATAAAGACATTGAACAGAACTATACCCAGCACTGAGCCCTAGGGAGCAACATTTCTCTGAGCTCCTGCAGGACTTCCCTGCTTCCAGCAGGAGTCTATATCTGGAGCTCTGGCAACATCAGGGAGTGCTACCAAGGCACACAATACCCGGTGCAGACAGAAAAGCATACACAGAGCCCCCAGCTTTGCTTCATGAACCACAGGAGTGCTACCAAGATCCATGATTGTAGAATGGTTTGGATTGGAAAGTATGATCAAAGAAGTGATTGTTATTGCAGAGTAGAATATTTTGACTTTAAAGTAGAGTTGGTTGTCTGTAGAAATGTTTTTTTAACTCACTTCAGTTATGCAATATCTAAGTGACAGTGTTTTTGGAAGTCAGATTGTTCCTCAGATAGGCTTTTTTTTTTAAAATAGTGTTGTTCCCGAATGATACTTCTTCCCTTATTTAAGAAAGCAAGGTGTGACAGAGGACTGGATTCAAAGCTCTTGTGAAGTTCATAACGTTACGATTAGTCCTTGGAAAGTAGTAGAATATGAATGAGATTGCTGTAAGAATTTATAACCGTGCATGTAAGTTGGATATAAATTCTGTAACCAGCTCTTGTTACTCATGATTGATGGGAGTCATTCCCTCACGTGCCCAGCGCTGGAATAAAGGACGGTACTTTCTAAAACTCCAAAATGAGTCTTAGAGAGTTTATTTGCCGGCATTTTCGGTATCAGGGACCTCAAAACCCATCCAGTTCCGACTCCTGCCATGGGCAGGGACACCTCCGTCCTGTGGCTCCTTTCAGTACTGGAAGGCTGCAACAAGGTCTCACCGGGGCTGGCATACGCGACCGGGGTCCCGGGACCCGGCCGCGTCTGCCAGCCCGGCAGGATCCTTCCCTCCTCTAGGAATCCATCACCCCCACAGCACGACACCCGCCATCTTGGCGCCGCTATCCCGGCGCGCCTTGCGGCCAGAGGGCGGGAAAAAGGGCGCATCATTCTTCCTGCGCCGCCATCTTTCCGCCGCGGTCCCATCGTGCCTTGCGGCGAGAGGGCGGGGAAAGAGGAGCCGCCATGGCGGTCGCTTGGCAACGGCTGCTCGGAGCGGCCTGGGGGTGAGCGGAGGAGGAGGAGGCGGCGGCGGGAGGGACGGGGCCGGGCTCCCCTCACTCTGGGCTGATCGCACGGGAGGCCCCGGGATCGTTCACCGCTGTTTATTTCCCGTAGGGGCCGAGCTGCCGCCCTGTGGTGCCGCGGCCTGCGGAGCGGCCTGCAGAGGCTGCAGGAGGTTGCAGAGGCCGCCAAGGAGGCTGAGAAGCAGCGAGACCCGAGGTGAGCCAGTCCCCCGCTGTGAGGCTGTCATAGAGGCAGAGAAGCGTTTGGTTGGAAAGGACTTTTTTTGATATTTTATCCAACTCTATCTAGAAGGGCAACGCAAAGAATTGTTAGGGTGCCCAGCACCATGGGGTGGGCTTGGCAAGCAGAATTAAACAATTTCTAACTGTGTGAATTCAAAATATCACAGAATCATGGAAGCATTTGGTTAGAAAGGACTTTCGAGATAGTCAAGGCCAACCATACCTGTCCAGTACTAAACCATATCCCTTAGCACCTCATTTACCTGTCTTTTAAACACCTCCAGGGATGGTGACTCAGCCACCTCCCTGGGTAGATATTCCAGTGTCTGAGAACCCTTTCAGTGAAGAAATTTTTCCTGATATCTAATCTGACCCTCCTCTGGCACAACTTGAGGCCATTTCCTCTCATCTTATCCCTTGTTACTTGGGAGAACAGACCAACACCCACCTTGCCATAACCTCCTCTCAGGCAGTTGTAGACAGTGATGAGGTCTCCCCTCAGCCACCTTTTCTCTAAGCTAAACAACCCCAGTTCCTTCCGCCACTCCTTGTAGGACTTGTGCTCCAGCCCCTTCACCAGCTTCGTTGTCCTTTGTCACTTGCAGCAGCTTTTCAGCCGAGGAGAGAAAGCAAGTGACTTGATTTGATTACAAGCATAACTTGTGTCTTTTGGAGACTTGATCCCTTATTTCTTTCCAAATGTGAAATAAAACTTTGCAACATTTTTTAAAGAGTGTGACCCTGTTAACTGTTGTTATGCTCCTCAGCCCTTTAATTTTGCAGAGGAACTCCATGAGATGGGATGGAAAGATCTACGAGGAGATCCCAATAGCTCACATCAAAGCTACATACAACAAGTAAGCAAATGAGCTGCCCCATTTCTGCTCTCATTGAAAATAAAAGCTTATAACACACCCAGACTTTGGCTAGTCAGTGTTTTGGTCAAAAGGAAGTAAGTCAGAGGAGTGGTGTTCATGACTGGAAAGATGATAATACTGACTCCAAATCTCAGTGCTATCCGGGAAGCAAAGTGTCCTTACAGTGTCTTTAACGGCAGTAAGATTGCTTTTATATGCTTTGCATACATTCTAATATGAATAATTATATACTGATGGTTTTAACAGAAGGTTATTTCCAGTTTTCTGCTCTAGTGCTATTCCTATACAGTGGTTGAAAAAATTGTGATATTCTTCATGAGAGATCTTGTGTTTCATTAGTGACGCCTTGTGTCGTATTTTACTGTTTCTTAAAGCTCTTTCCAGTTCTAGAAATGTTTTGTGCGATTTTTAATAAACAGAAGAGTTAAAATATTCATAACAAGAGGTGGGTCTGGAAAGGTTAAGCAGTATTCAAGGTATAGCTGATAAAGGATACCTTATCCAGAAAGGTTTTGCCACCTCGCTTAGATTCTCTAGGGTGACCCAGAAGGTCTCTGCAGCAGGTTCGTGTAAGTGGGATGCCTCGAAAGAGAGTGCTGAGTTAGGGTGGCGCAGAGAAGGGAGACAGGAGTCCTCTCATGAGCCGTGCTAGTAAGCTGAGTGAGAAGAAACTGGAGAATAAAGCTTTGTTCTTGCTCGCTTCTTTCTTTTGCCTCTCTCTTTCCATAGCACCCACGTCCAAGTGGTCAGCTTTGACAACAGGCCATTAGCCCATACATCCTGTGGCACAGAAGGCTTCCAGAATGCCAAGAAAGGAACTGCCATCGCGGCGCAGACTGCAGCCATAGCAGCAGCAGTGGTGAGTCCGTGCTGCTGATCCCCACCCTCCCGGCAGGGAGCACTGACTACATCCCTCTGCCTGCTACATTCCTTGCTCATGGGCTGCAGGCCAGAGCTCTTCCTTCGCACTGCTGTGTGCTGACAGTTTCCCTCGCTTCATCTGATACAGTGCCCATCTTCACACAGACAAGGTGTGTTCAAAGCAGCTGTTAGAAGTGCCCAGATAGGGAGCTTAGCTGTGCACGTCGTGATCGGGAAATAGAACTTGGAGCCTAGCCTTTCCTAGATCCTGTTTGCATAGCTCCTTTTTTAAAAGAGAACATCTCTGTCATTTTGGAAATACAGCCCCTGAGTCAGCAGCAGTTCAATTTTTGCACTGTAGGGGACTGAGGAACAGCTGTAATTACTGGCTGATTGTTTTATATTTGCTCTCTGCCACAGGAGAACTGAGCTGCTGCCAGCAATTCCAGTCAGAGAAGGCAATGTCCTTGCAGGTTTAGTTTCCAGATGCATAGTTTACTCTAATTGTTCCTAAAAGACCACGTGGGTGTCCCAGTGGCAGGAGAAGATGAGGCTGGCTGTGTCATGGTCCTCATCACAGCAGAATGAGGCAAGTTTAAACCAAAAATCGTCATCCTAAATTAAGTGGAACTTCAGACTTTCATGTCAGAGGTGTTTGGTGCCACTGCTGGCCAACAGCTTTTTGTGGTTGACTCAGGAATACAAGACCATCTTCACTATTAATCTATGCTCATCGGAGCCTCATAATAGCTGCATAGCTGTGCTTGGCCAGATTTATTCTGTCACTTGTTAGAGTTGTTAGTACATTAATTGCACCAGAACTCGGAAAGCCAGAGGCCCAGAAGAGTTCCATCCACTTGGTGGCAGCATGCCTATGCTTTACAGCAGGTGGTTTTCATTTTCAATTTACAGGCCCCTAGAATTTTTGCACTGAAGGTGTGGACTCCTGCACAGCAAATAAAAAGCTTGCCTCCTTTTCTCATCTACCTTCTAGAAAGAATCCACTGATGACAGGAGAGAAGTGGCTGCATTAGAGAAAGGAAAACAGCTTTGAGTTAGTGCTTGTTAGTCCCTTGCAAGTTCAGTCATGTATCCATGGATGTATTATTTTCTGCCCTGGCTTTGGGCTGCAGATAAGTTTGATCTTAAAGCTTTCTCATTATGGAACTCTGACAGCATGGCACAGAAGTTCTCTTGAAGTGCCATGGCTGTATCCAGGCCTCCTTTTTTCCTACAGTCTTTGTGTAATAATCCCCATAGTTATCTTCTGGATCCGTTACTACCTGCTCTTTATTTTCACTTGGAGTACTGCGAAAGTGTGCCCAAAGGGAATGAAAGATTCCAGGGGAGCCAGAGCAGCAGCAGTTATATCAAAGAGAACACTAACCAGTTGTTCATTTTGCAGAAAGCACGTGGCAAAGGTGTGTTACATGTACGAGTCATGGTGAAAGGGCTGGGTCCAGGACGCAAGGTAGGTGTCAGAGCTTCTTTTAATATTTCTTTTCCTTGGGCATCATCCAGGTTTTTTAAATTAGGGCTGGTCTTATGCCTATACCTACTAACTTGGTCTTTTTGAAGGTGATGTAAAGAATTCATCAGTCAAATGCCTAATACTGAGATTTTAGAATCAATAGAATAATAGAATTAGAATAATTAGAATCATTAGAGTAATACCACTTCGGAGGCAGAATAAAAGCCATGTTTGGGAATTTTTCCCACTAAAGTAGGAAAACTGATGGTAATGCTGATGAAAGGACTGGAGCAGATCATTAATTACAAAGGAAGATCATTGGAACAAGTTGTTTCTTGGACAGGGGAGTAAACTATTTGTGCCTGAGCTTTTCCCTTCTTGCTGTTCAGTGTGTTGGTAACAGCGTGTCATATGCTGTCTTGTTCTTCCAGGCTGCCATCAAAGGTTTGACTATGGGAGGTTTGGAGGTCATCTCCATCACCGACAACACCCCAGTTCCACACAATGGCTGCCGCCCACGGAAAGCCAGACGAATGTGAGAGGGCAGTGAAAGAGATACACAGCTTTCAGCATCAGTTTGTGCAACAGAAACTGGGTTGAATGTTGCTCCTGTGACAGATTCTGGAAAGCCGCCCACCCAGGCCATACTTGTTGAGGGAAGCTTGAAGAGAGATGATTCTGAGCCTTAAAAGCCCAGGTGATAGAAACTGGTGGTAAAAGCAGGAATATGTGTACTCCCTTAGTGGGCAAGGCTCTTATGTATAGAATTTGTTGATTAAAATGTTGGTCTTTTTACAGCCACTCCTGCTGTGTTCCCAGAAGTATTTTGGATTATTACTGCCTCTCAACTGCTCTCTTCCTCTTACCGCCGTATGTGGCTCTTGTCAAGCCCTCCATGCTATTATTGCCCTTGTTAGGTGGAAGGGAAGCTTGAGGTCTGTACCAAAACAGATCTCCTTCCAGTCATCTGTAGTAAACAACTGTGCGGGATCACGTCATCTTCCTTCCCTCTTTCTCTCACTGCATGCATTTGGAAACAAGGCATGGCACAATTCTTTCCCCTGGCTTGCAGAGCTCAGTGTGCTGTGCAAGAGGCAACTCTCCCTGTTCGCACAGCATGGAGCACTGTACTCTGGATCCATTATTGGCAAAGATCTGCTGTGGTGCTTTGTTTTGCCCAAGCTGCAGCTCGCCTGCCAGTGCTGTTGGCAAATGGAAAATGCCAGGCCTTCTAAGGGGCTGGGCTCTTGCCAGTCTTGATGCTTGCAGTCTCTTTGGTCCCGCCTTGTGTCCCACGAACTGGGTAAAGCAAGCAGGGGGTAGTATCCCTAGGGAACAATTAAAGGAGATTTAAAATGCTTAAGTGTTGAACTGTACCTCTATATCCAGAGGCAGCATGAACCTGTCATGGTTCAGTGATGTATTGTTGCTGTCCCTGCTCCATCCAGAGAGAATTCCTGCCAAGCAAATATGTCTGAGGCTCTCTGGAGCATTAACTAGGGAAGGTAACAGCAGTAACTGACTACAGGATTGATTTCCTGGATGGCAGAGGCACACTGCCCAGGAAAGGGCAGCACCTTGAAATCCACACTGCCAGAGAGGGCCTGGCCATATACAGCATACGCTGGGCAAATATTTTGAGTGTATTTTGGTGCAGCCAAGCAGTTCTGTCACTAACCCAGAATCTTCCTTTCTATTATTTCTCTTTCTGTCGTTCCTCTTTAGTTTCTTAAATTGCATAATTAACTATTCTCTTCCTCTTTAGAGAAAGGGTACCATGGCAACAAGGCAGCGAACCTCCTTCATGGGGCTGAATGGCACACGGCAGGTTTTGATAGAAATCAGTCTGCTTAGAAAAGCCTGTAGAGTTGCATTTGACAGAAGAGAAGAAAATGACTCGGATAAATCCCCAATCTTACTCCAACCGTCTGAATTTGAATAGAGGGTAGGTTATCTTAAAGGGAAGTTCCTTGAGCTGTCAGAGATTTGACAGTGAGGAAGAGAGGTTCTTCCAGAGATGTTTGACATAGTAGAAGAGCTTCCCCCTCACTCCAGAAATATGGCTGAGTTAGTGACTTCGTGTTCTTTTTAAAGAGAAGATACCAGCTCAGCTATAAACCACAATGATTAATTCTCTGAGTATCTAGGCAGCTTCCTGGGGAAGGTGTGGTGTGTGAACACCAATGTGCCTTGTAGCAAGGCTGAACAGGTTTCTGTGCTAAGTAGTGATCAGCCCTGGGAAAGGAGGAGCAGCAGTCGGTGCTGGCAGGCTTGTCAGCAATGTGCTAACACACCAAGAAAACCAAATACAATCAATCTCTACCACAAGCTGCTCATTGCATCAATGCAACAGAAGAGCCCAGGTCAGATAAAGATGACAAAACAAATTGAAAAATAAGATTGAGAAGAGATTTGTTGTCCTTCTGAATTTCAGGGAAGAGTGGGTGGATGACTCGGGAGTCAGAAAGCAAGAATAATAAATTCTTGTCTTATCCAGACTTAGAATCAAGGCTGTGTCCTTTGTAAAGGCCACTGCTGAACACACTTTGTTTCTGAGCTTTTGTGAACATTCTAAGAAGGCTACCAATACACCACCACCGCCTCTCCAGTGGGAAGTTCTATCTCCCTGTCTGCCCTGCCTGGTTGTGGTACCTACCCCTGCTTCTTTCTCCAGCTGATGTTCATACAGCACTCTGAGCTGGACAAGAGACATTACTCTGCATGGTTCAGTGGCCGGACCTGTGGAGTATCATGCAATAATCGTCTCCCAAACCCCCAGCTCTGTGTGCCCTCCCCAGCACGGTGCTTCAATTGCACAGCTTTTCATTGATTCGTGTTTTTCTACCCACGTTCTCTCCTGCCCTGATGGAGCACCCCAAAAGCCACGTCTTAACTTAATGCTCAGTCTGAGCTGCTTATTTTGCAGCACATCCCAAGCCTCTGGGGCAGTCATCAGTGATGACAGAGAGCACAGCCACACAAAGCCAACTCTCCCACCTTGTGGAAGGGCTCAGTGGCTCCTTCCTGCACACCCTGTACGGTGAAAGAAGTCTTTAAACTCTCTATTGTTCGTCTTGCACGGAATTAATAGACACCAATAGCACTTAATGATTTCCTTACCCTTCAGATGAAGCTATTAATTAGGGGCCTGGGTTTAGTCAGCCACTGGTGTTTACCAGTTCTAATTGCTTTTCTTGGTGCCTGGGTGGAATACTGTTTTCCACTGGCTCACGTTCCTCCTGAGCAGCAATTACTTCACTTGTCAGCAGCACCCTCATTAGGGTCACATCCACTCCCTTTGGGCTTCCCTGTTGCTTTGGGACATTTTTTTCTCCAGTCCCTCCTAACTTCTGATTCCCTGCTCTCAAAAAAGAGAAACAAACACAGAAGCTGCTACTGACCGCAAAGCTATATCCTGGTTCAACCCTGGCATTTCTTTGGTTTTGCTCTCTGGTTTAAAATACCACCTGGACCGTTCTCCATCTTATCGGGGGTGAAACACAAAACAGTGTTCTGACCTACAAATCAAATCCTGCCTCAGGTCTGTTTATCCCTTAATGTGTGCCATACCACCTAGGGGAGTTAGTCTAACTCAGTTACTCTTCCCTTGGACAGGGATGGCACCTGGTGGCTTGGAAAAATAGCCCCAGCCTTCTCTCTAATAGTACGTGATTCTGCAAAGAGAAGTTATTTCCTTATTCCCAGCAATAAGGACCTTCTGCCTGGAGCTGTAGCTTTATCTGCTGAATTGGTGATTTACTGTTTCTTATACGAGCATCTCTGTGACAGGAGTAGGACAGGCAATTTCGATCCCTTTGTGAGATTCAAGTAAACCATTAATTAAGTGATGTCAGTGTCCTTTAACAGCTGACTGTACCCAAGCAAGCAAGGAGAAGGGGTCAGACCCTGCGGTGCTAATAAACTGTAGCAGCAGGGGTGGTTTACCACAGCCCAGCTGCAGCTGTTAGCGACATCTGTGCGGGCTTTTCTGGCTTTCCCTCTGGTGCAGGAATACCTGGCTCAAGATGTGCACAAAACAGGTCAGTGAGGAGGTGTTTATAACCCTAAAGCACTCCTTGGGAGCTTTGGAGAAGTAACAGTTCGAGTCAGGTCATGGTTTTGCACTCAGATTTGAACAGGTAATCATGGTTCCGCTTTCGTGCCTGATGTCCCTGCCCAGCCCCTCTTCGCCTTGCAGCTGCCCCTCCAACCTCAGCCCATGACTTCTCAGACCAAAAGGAAATCAAGGACCCTCAGATTGTTTTTGTGCTTTTCCAATGTTCTCCTTTCCCCTCAAGAGGCATTAATGGGCACTCAGCGGCAGTGGGAACTGCTCAGAGGTTTTACTAATGAACTGCCTAATAGCATCCAAGTTCCTGTGCTGATGGTGAAGTGGGGCTGCAGGGTCCTCTTCGGGAGCTGCAGAAGGGAGCCAAGCCTCGATGCTGTTCCCTTTTTTTGAAACCACTCATGACTCTTCTGCTGTGCTCTCCAAGCTACCCCTGCCACTTGGCAGGGCCCTCTCCTTTCTCCAGAGTGCATAACTCTTCCCTCACCCACATCTACTGAGAGTCAGAAGCTGTGCACTGATCCAGAATCTGGACCCATACCTCTTAACAGCTACAGAGCCCTAACAGCAACTCCTTGGGGTAGATCCTCCCAGGAGCAGCTTCACAGCTTGTTTTTCTAGCAAAAGGAGCCAGAACAGAGAAAGGGTTGGGTGCGAGTGGCTGAATGCTCAGTGAAGACAGGGACAACAAAAAGGCGCGTCGGGAAAGAGAGAATATGGAGGCAAAAATGCAGGAAAATACAACATTTAACAAACCTCTTTTCTAAGGCTAAAATTTCCCATCTGGTTGCCAAGAGTCATCACAGATCAGGAGACTCAGAATCCCATGAGTTGGAAGGGACCCACAAGGATAACTTGAGTCCAGCTCCTGTCCTTGCACTGGACAACCCCAACATTCACACCATGTGTCTGAGGGCCTTGGCCAAATTCTTCTTGAACATCATCAGGCTTGGCGCCGTGATTCCCTGGGGAGCTGTTCCAGTGCTCCACTACCCTCTGAGTGAAGAACCTTCTACTAATATCCAGCCTAAACCTCACCCAGCACATCTTCCTACCTTTCCCTTGGGTCCTATCATTGGGCACCAGAGAGAAGAGATCAGCACCTGCTCCTCCTCCCCTTGTAAGGAAGCTACATCTGGAGATGAGGTCTTCCCCTCAGTCTCCTCTTCTCAGGGCTGAACAGACCAAGTGACTTCAGCCGCTCCTCATACGGCTCCCTGTCTAAAGCCTTCACCACCTTTGTGGCCTCCTCTGGACACTCTCCATAGTCTGATATCCCTTTTATACCGTGGTGCCCCAAACTGCACACAATAATCAAGATGAGGCTGTACCAGTGCAGAGCAGAGCGGGACAATCGCCGCCTTTGAGCGGCTGGCGATGCTGTGCTTGATGCACACCAGGACACAGCTGGATGCAGGAAAGGGCTCTCCTGCAGCAGGTGTCCTTCCAGATCAGGCTAGATGCAATCCCCTTGGCTGTTCTCCCAGCCAGACCTCCACTTTAGAAGGACAGGGTGGCCATGCTCGCAGACACTCCCTGCGAGCATGACCAGCTCTTTGGGCTTTCTCCTCACTATTTTAAAGAAGGCATGCAGACATCCCAAGGCAGTATTTAGAAACTGCTCCAAAGCCTCTCAAGGTGGCAATGACAATCCTCAAGACCTTGCTTTTCCCCTTCCAAGCTGGCTCCAAAGCCCCTCCTCTGTGCTTCACCACTTAACGATTCATTTTGCAAAGCCCAACTCTAGGATTAAAGCCCACCATCCCTCCCAGCTACACTGCTGAAGACTGCAGCTGTTGGCACTTTCTCCCCCTGCTTGCTCCTCCGTGCAGGAGCAGGCCAGGCTTCCTGCTGCACGCAAGACTCCAGGTAACAAATAAAACTTGCAGCCCCGGGCAGGAGAAAGACAGATATTTCATCCCCCAGCCACTCATCTCCAGCCCCTTCAGCAGGTCCCAAGATGAAGTGGTGAAGCACGACTCATCCCTCCATGCAGCAACCTGCAGGCAAACAACCTGCTCTCCTAATTGCCAGCCACGGCTCTCAAGAAGCCCCTTGCCAAGACCTGGATGCTGCCTTTCATTTTGCTCCTGCTGAATCCACAGAAGTAAATTACCAATTTCCTGAGCTGCCAGGGTCAAAGAACCAAGGAATGCAAATTACTTTGGACGGGCCTGCAATGCCGGTAGCTGGGAATCAGCCCGCTCCAGTGCTGCGAGATGCTCCAGAATGATCTGCCCTTGGACATGGTTGTAAAGTCAGTGCTGTTTACTGAAATCCCTGCCAAGAGAAGCAGTGCAGCCAGCTGGGGAGATCCCCTTCCTAGTGATTCTGTAGCCAAGAGCTGTAGCACTTTTGATACAAGAAGTGGGCATTTTCATTGCCACCAAACGGCCAGTGTAAAACTGGGACAAACCCTGCTGGGTCTCAGCTGTGCAGCAGAGCTGCTCTCCTCAGCCCTTACCACAGCCAGCAGGTCAGCCAAGACATCTCTTTCAAATCTGAGCCTTCTCTGGGGAAGAAGCCTGCGTGGGCAGAGCCATTGTCTGGGGGTTTAAGGGGTGGGTGGCAGGACGAGGAGAGATTAACTCGGACTTTGCTGCCTGAAGCCAGACAGGCTGCACTGCACAATCGCGCTGTTGACACAACATTTGTCTGCCCTATGTTACAGGAGACCTTGTTTGGCTGCCAGCTGCCCCTTCTCCCTTACAAAGGGGGATTTTACCAGCATTAAGGACTCAGCGGTCAGGGCTGAACCAGTGACCCAGCTACGCTGCTGCAGGAATTAGCACATCTAATCTGGACCTTATCCTGACCTCAGGACCAGCCCCCCAAAAATAGCGCAGTAGCATTGAAAGCCATCCTTCAAGGCTGGAGATGCGAGAGTGGGCACTGGCTCTGCGACAGGGGCGATGCCGGTAGCTCAGGAGGGGTGTCCCACCGTGAGGACAGTGCGGATGCTGCACGGTCCCACGGGATGTGGGTTCAGCCCAGCAGCACAGGCCAGGGCTCCCCACCGGTTGCTGCAGGGGTGGTGGGATGCCTCTCACCTCTCTGTACTCACCATTTGAACTGTTTTCCCCAGAATGGGTTACTGGGCACAGCAAGGCCATTTCCCTGTGGAGGGCTGTTCTCCCCGTTGCCGTGGTGACAGCGCAGGCCGGAGGCGGGAGGGCAAGGACCGTATCTCCCCAGCGCTCACCAAGGGCAGTGGGTACACCTAATCCAGCTTTGCTCTGTTTTACGCCTTTGGGGAGCACAGAGGAGCTATCAAATGACCAGCTCGGTGGCAGCAAGCAGGCGCTTGGAGGGACGCGGTGCTGCCCGCTGCTCTTATTAACACCCGAACATCACGGTGAACAGCAGCTGGCTGGCTCTGGAAGAGCTTCCCTGCCACCTGCCTGGCTCTATCTCTCCCAAGCCCTCTCGCACAGAGAGGATGAACCTGAGGAAGAGCAGCTTTCAGAGGGGGATGGTGCACTGCCCAAAGCTGGGGCTCAGGGAGTCCTTTGGGCAAAGCCAGGGCTGCTCCGGCCCACAGTTGGCATGTTGCAAAGCTATTGGGGAGAAAGCAAGAGGAGAACAGCCATAGAGATTAGAGGTAGCATGTTTCTGGCTTTAAAAAGACTGAATGCAAAATAGTTCTGTCACCCACAGAAAATAAAACTCCTCCAAAGGTCTCAGTTCACACCTGGACAATGCAGAAAATGCTGGGGGCTTCGTAGTGTTACCCACAACTTTCCATTGCCTTGTTGCAGTTTGTGTAACATTTTCTTCCACAGTGGCCAAGCACTGTGCTGCTCCTCTTCTAGGAAATGTCCCCTGGGAGGCACCTCTGCCCATGGTCTTCCTCCCTCTGGCCAGCCAAGGGCAGTGAGCACCCACTGAGCATCCTCCCTGCCATGTTCCTCAAATATTCAGGTGCACTTGGCATCCTCACAAAACCCAGAACAGCCAGCAATCACCCCACTAGGAAACTGCAACAGCTAGAAGGTGCCCTAGGATTTAACTTCTGGAAGGGAAGAAACAAGAGACAAGGTAAAACATTACCTCTGCAGAAATGCAGCAAAGCCTTTGGGCCAATGTGTTACCCAGATGCTGCAGCACAGCCCTAAGTGGCTGGGACTGGGGGCACTGTGCCCCTTTTCAGATCTCCTCACGTTCAGGACCACAGTACTCGCCCACAAATTACTGGTTTCCAGATTGCTGGTCTAAAACCAGCACAGTATTTTTATGTCAAAACATCAGGAAAAGAATGTGCAATTCAGGGTTTTTCCCACATCAGTTATTTTTCTGAGAACTCATTTCCTTAAGCAGTAAGTGCAGCTCTTCCCTGAGAGAAACAAAGGCAAATCAGACCGTAGCCAGCAAACGGCACTCAGGGAATGCTGCTGCTGCCTGATGAGCAGTTAGCCTGGTGGGCAGGTAGTGCCAGGCTGTTACTGCTACGATGTCTGACTGCACAGCTCAGCCCACGTCCCCCACAGCCCTGGGATAAGGAAAAAACAGAGAAAAAAAAATAAAAGCACTTCCACCATTTCCTTCTCCTGAAGAGTATTCGGCCAGGGAAGCTTTTACAAACATATAAGACAGGGAAGTACACGGATTCACACACGTCGACATGGACTCTGAAACTCAAAAAGCAAAGCAAAAGCAAACCCATAAAATCCTGTCCCATTGCTCGCCCACAGGACCATCTATTTGCTCTACAGCATGCAACTACCTGACAAAGGTTCTCACAAGGATGAAACCTGCCAGGAGGCCACGTCCCGTTACCACCCAGCCTTTACCATCCCTCTGGCCTCGGCCCTGAGAGATCCTGCAGGAAAAGCTGGCAGAAAAGCAGCAAAACAAAGTACACAAACAAGACAAAGAGACTTCTTAAACCTGATTCTTCTAGGTGGGTCAAAAAGGACCACGGGAAGCACAGCAGAAACACACCAGCACCTGAGCAAAAAGAAGGTCCTGTAAGTACACAGAGAACATCAGGGCCAGCGGCTCAGTGCTGGAAGGTTGACTGAAAGGAGTCTTTAGTAGAGACACAGCATTAATGGATACATAGGTTTCATTGTAATGGCATTCCCGTGGCTCGCTGTCTAATGCAGTTTATATAAGAAATATTGCAAGGGTCCTGCTTTTACTACATTTTTTTGTTGCTTTTTAAAAGCAAAGGCAGCAGAAGCACTTACAAAAGATGGGATTCTGCTGCCAGTCAAACACGGTTTCCAAGGGAAGAATCTTCTTGTCACTTAGTGCCTATCTGAAAAGCCACAGGCTCAAGAGCTTTCTCGCATGCTCGAGGTCCCGAAAGAAAACACCAGAAAACTGCACCCATGAAAATGGAGGGAGGGTTCAAAGGGAAGTGACTTTCAAGCCCAAGATGCGGAAGCTCAGAGGACCTAACATCAACAGAGATCCTTCTAGGCTGTTACAGAGCACCAGTGGATTACCAGGGGATCCCAGACTTTGGGAAGGTCCTGTCCACGTGTTCTCAGCCACAGAGTTGTGCAAAGCTGCCTCGCGGCTGGGAGCAGCACACAGCAGAAAATCTGGGAGCCTCAGCCCAACCTCACAGCAGTGGGCAGGGGATGGCTCTTCTGCAAAGTGGGGTGTGTCATTCAACTTCCTTCTCTCAGTCATGGAGCACCAGCAGAAAATGAGCACAAGATTAGACAAACGCTTTAAATCGAATAAAGGAAGAGCCTCTGAATACAAGTTGAACTAGGAATAATATATAAAGGGGAAAATGTAATTGAAGGCTAAGAATTCCACCTCCAGCATTATCTCATGTACACAAGAACGTGAGAAATCTGCAGTAACTACAGAAATGAATGAGGCAGAAACATCCTTGGGAACACTGGCATTCTGAGGGCCAGGAAGAGGGAGCAAAGCCACATGTGATATACCTGTAGAGTCCAAGGCATATCCCTGCCGTTTCTTCTTAGCAAAGGGATTCCCATCTGTACCATTAAGACTTTCAGCAGACAAAGGCAATAAATCAGGCTCTTAAAGTAAACTCTGTTTATTCCATTTTTGTCTTGTGTTGCTAACAAACCTTCATCCTAGCCTAGGAAAAAACATCAGGTAGAAAATATCTCCCCTTTCCTCCCACCCTCCCCACCACACACACACTTATTGTTTCTTAAATAAATGAATCAAAATTTCAGGCATGAGAGATTTTTCTTTCAATACATTTCTGTAATAAAACTAACTCTGTTGTAGATACAAAATGCAGCAGCCAAGACCAGAGGATCTGCTATCCTACTCCAAGGCAATTAGTACCCAGAATGATCAATCCGTTTGTCTGAAAACACAGTAAGAAAATACTTAGCACTTATCCAGCACTTTTTATCCATGAATCTCCCAAGTGTTTAACAAAAGCTTGAAAATATGTTTTTGGCCTCAATTACGGAGAAGAAAACACCAGCTGGAACAGGAAGAGATTTGCCCCCAGTCACAGAACAGTTTAATAGCTATGAACAGATCTCTGGTGCCTCAGTCCCAAGGCCAACAAGCCTGCCATGCTCTCTGCCTCATGCAGGACAGCCCGAATCTGGCAAAAGCTCTGACTGCAGAAATGCTGAAATGGTTTATATTTTTGCCACCAGAAAAAAAAAAACCCTAAATGGAGATCTCACTGCTATTTTACTAAGCGCTGACCTTCCAGGCTGTGACAGCAAGGAGTAAACCCAGGCTTGGATGGAGCTGCTGAGAGCTTTGGGAAAAAAAGTCTCATACTAGAAGTGTGAACAAATGTGAGAGTGATGCAGAAGGACATAAATCCATGACCTACAATGTGCAAACGATTCTCCACTTGGAGCTTTAACTGAATATTTGAGGAACGGATCACAGGATAAAAACCTAAAACCTTGACAAATAGTGTTATTGGATGGAGATGAACCTGGAGCAAAACCATGCACTGCCTGACACCTCCTCTATTAGCTGTCTTCTGACCTGACATTGCTCCTGACAGACCTGAGAAACCAACAGTGCAAACACCAGGAAAAGGGTGGTGAAATACAATGTCTTACCCTAGAAATGTGTTTAGCAAGGACAGAAGAGAAGTACCATAAGACAGAGAGCAAAGGCTGATTCAAGGACCCGAGGGCACCCTCCATTAGGAGGGCCCAGTGTTTGTGCTATAAGCAGCCACCAACAACCCACAGCTCTCTTCCTCTGCATTATCATGCAAAATGAATGCTTTTCTTCATACTGTTCTTCACAGGCATGTGGCCACAACCATCACCCACAGCACATTTTGGTCCAAACAAGACACCCACAGGGTCCTTTGTAGAAGCACCAACGGGTCCTGTGTATAAGCACCAATTCCTAATGCCCCCTCCGTACTTCCCATGGGAGTGAACAAGAGCAGGCTCCAGCTTCTGATAGCACCTCGTGATGCTGCGATGGTTGCACTGCCTGGCAGCACACAGTCACAAACCAGCACGTGTGCAGAAAAACCCAAATGCCATCCTACAACCAAACCCTCTGGTTTTAAGAGAGAAGGGCAGGCCAGCATCCTCACCAGCCCACAGTGACAGGGAACATTACACCCAGGAGTTTCTTTTACTGGCAGCACATACATCACAGTGGCCCAGTCACCATTAACACACCAGCCAGCTGTGCTTTGAAGCCTGGGAAGGGCAAATCAGGTTCTCACAGAGAACAGCGTATCAAACAGGGATAGATAAGCAACCTAAGTCAACAATATTGTCTCCTAACTGCAAACCTGCAGCAATGCACATTAATTCAGGTCTCCTCCCTCCTTTCTGGGGAAACCCAAATGCTACTAACTGTCCCCCAACATGCAGGAGGGTGCCAGCAGCTTCCCCTCAGCAGCAGAACCTGCAGATGGCTGTGAAGATTCACCTTCATGCTGCAGAAAAGTCCTTCCAACATCAGCATGGAGTTGTTGTTGCTCCCCACACTCTTCCCAGCCACCCACCTTCCTCCTGTGCCCACCTCCTCGTGCACTAGAGACCCAGCCAGCTGCACTGGCCTTCTGGTAACGACAAACCACCTCTCACTTAGGAGCTTTTAAGGCACAAAGATTAAGTGACTTGCATAAGAGTCAGGAACCCACCTCATGTCTCTCAATCGCAGTGATTTCTCACACTTTTTTTCCCTGACCTCTTGCATATTAAAATCACACAAGTGGATCACGTGGATGAGAAGAGGATTCACTTCCCTAGTAATACTGAAGATACAAACCTCCCCATGGCTTCCATCCGTTCCCTCTATACAGGCTGTTTGCATCAACAAGGTAGGACAGTGCCAGTGCAGATGGGAGCACTCCACAAATGTGTTGCAAAGCTCAATCTTTGCCATCTTAAGACCTCCAACAGGAGAGAAAACGGACACGTCTCTGGGAAACCAGGAAAGGAACCTCAGCTCCACTTTGTTCATCCACTTAATGCAGCAGGACCTCTGCAATACAAACAAGGTCAGCAGAAACATCCACAGGCCTAACTTGAGCAGGTCAGCTCTCCAACAGCTGAGGACCCTGTGAGATGCTGGCTGGCAGGAGCTCCCAGGTCAGGCTTCTTGGGTGATGGTTTGGTTTCCTGGAAGGTGCGAGCGTCTGACTTTGGTGTGTCTGTGGCAGAGGCAGAGCCCCAGGGAGAGCAGCCGCCCTGGCTACGTGTCGTGCTACGTGCAGCTGTGCCTCATGTGGAAGTTAACCACGTACTCTGCGTTAGTGCGCTGCACCGAGATGGCAAAGGGCTCGAAGGGGTGGAAGGTGAACGCAACCAGGCGTCGCACTGTGTGATTGATGGGTCGCCCCAGGAGTCCCGCCTGGATCTCAAACTTCAGAAGGCCAGAATCACGAGCGTAAAATCTAAAAGGAAGAGAAAGTCAATTATGGCTGTTCCTGACTATTGACTTTGCAATCTGTGCTCTTCACACATACATATAAGTGCCTTGTTTAATCTCAGGTACTCTCTCAGGGGCAGGACGTTCTCAGCTCGATGTGTGGCTCTCAGCTATAAGGAAAGTCCCTCCCAGGACAGCGAGGTTTCAACTGTCTAGAAAAGCTTGGCTTCATTTTAGTATCATCAGTGAGACAATTCTGCCTGTCATTTTGCTGGACATAGCTGACTTCGTAAGAGGGAATAAGCTTGGTCCAGACCTGATCCGCGCTGGCTCTCCATCCACTCTTAACGCAGGCTGCAAACCTTGATCCCTAAGGCAGATATACTGTACAGAATTCAGCTCGTTTTCCTTAGCAATGGCCTTCACTCCGGGTTCAAGGCCATCCCTGTCCTCTCCTGCTGCTGCCAGGTAGGCTTTTTGCTGCTGTGCTTGTGCCTCACTACATCCCTATTCCGCTGAGGAAGGTGAACAGCTGGATCCAGTTCTGCTCAAGGGCATCAAGTTGCACTTTACAGTTCGAGCGAGGCTTTGCAGTTCCTCTTAGATTTCCATCAAAAAAGCACTAACAAGATAGGCTGGGCAGAAAGTACCTGGTAGAGAGCATTCAACAACCACAGCAAGAGCAGAGGTCAAGAAAAGCCCTGTGCCCTTCTGCCAACACCCACAAACCTGCCTGTGGGTCAAGCTCATTTGTCTCCAAGCAGGTGAACTCTGGAGCATAGCTTCAACACAAAGCTAACATTGCTGAGGGGATGATGAAAACAGTGCTGAAGAGATAGGTGAGTCTAGGAAGCTCTTTGCTTCTTTAACCTTCCGTGCATACTCTGTGTAACCAACCCAAGCCCAGGTAACACCACCATCCTGTGCTGCTGTGGGAACAGAGGAGTCTAAAATGACCCCACCCTCCCCAAGACTTTGGTGGAGGTTTCTGGGTGCGATACCTTCACAAAGCAGCTGGGCTCTAACTCAAGTCCTCACCCTGAAGTTGTCTCAGTTCATTAGACCATTTCCCCTGCTCTTTCAGTTTAAGGCTCAGAACTGCCATTTTGCCTCCCAGCTGTTTCCTTTTCCACCATCACTCAGTAGAGGTGGGTATTTTGCATTTTCCTCTGGTTTTAATTCAGAGACTGCTTTTAAACTCAGAGCACATTTCCCCTCCCCGCCAGCAACACAATGCACTCAGCTCTCAGCCTGGAAGAATGGGTGATGAAAGATACAGGCTATGCTGTTTCAGGAGCAGACATACTCCACGTTTTAACAACACAGCCTGTTGAGAACCTCATGTTCTTCCTGGAGGGCCACTCTCCTCTCCCTTCCCCTGAATCAAAGTGCCAGCCAGCCCTGCCTGAAAATTGCACACAAGAACCCAGCAAGAGAGACACAATCTTGGTATTTGGCTTCTCAAAAAGCCCTTTCCCTCCTACACAAGGCTGGGTACGCAGAGGGTCATTCATTAAATAAAGCACAGTCCCCGGTCTGCTCCTCTCTCTCAATTCACAATAATTTACTACTCAAGATGAAGCTCCCTGTAATCTCAAAGATGTGCTCAGTTTGGTATTTTTAAATCTATTTTTAAAAGTGCTCTGCAATCAGAGGCCATTTCCATGGGCTCTCACTCTGAGGATAAATTAGGCACTGCAATATAAAATTGTATGTCAACAGAAACAGCAAGACCAGCCTTTTCAAACTGTAAGAAAATGGAAGATTCATCTGCAGAACAATTTCTTGGTTAAATGGCTCCTTATTAGCCCTCTAGATGGATTTTAGAGACCCCCTCCTATAGGTAAGGCTGTGTTAGAGCCTCTTCCTCACAAGTGCCATCATTTCACCCAGAGAATATCTCTTCAAGCCTCCTGAAAAGATACTGGAAGATGGCAGTGATGGCAAACCTAAAGTCCGTCCCTCCTGAGACCAGATATCCCCTGGTCTCTCAAGGAAGCCAGAGACAAAAGTTGAGCCTTCCAGGATGCAGAAAGGCACTAAGGGTTAAAAGGATACAGTGCACAGGGGTGGGGTGAAACCAATGTGTAAGAGGTATGGAGGCCTTCCTATGTCAGGAAACTGCACACAGATTATAACATCCTTCACTGCTGAAGGGTTTTGCACTCCAACCAATTATAGGACTTGCATTACAAATCCTGTGGCCCCTCATTTCCAGGCCCTCCAGCCACAACAGGCAGTGGTATTATTTTATTAATCCCTTTGTTTCGCACGTAAGAAAAACAGCAGCACTATTTCAGCTACTGAATGGTTAAGGTTAGTGCCTCATCTTCTGCTTACTTTCCAAAAACCAGAAGCCCCACTGCTCCCAAGCCCTATTCAAGCCCTAATTGACTCTGCACAGCTTTGAGCTTTAAAAGCTCTGGCTCTGAAATGCCGGGTTGCTCAGGGGAGGGAGAGAAGGTGGCACTTGGCTTTGTTTACTACAAAGACATAACTGCAGCAAATGACTGCGGTTTTGCTCCCTTTTGTCTGCGGGAGCCGTACGCAGGTTGGCGCTGGCAGACAACTGCTGCCCTGCAAGATTTCCCAACGTCAAGCATGACAAGGGGGAAAGGGCAGGCTTTTCTCTGCAGATAACACGAGAGCCAGAGATCAAACCAAATCATACAGGCAGAAAAATCAATTAAATATACATAATTTGGGAATTGAGAGCGCAGGAATAATCAGAGGTTTCCCCGCCACCTGAGTCAGGGCCAGGGGAGACACGAAAACACTTTTTGAAAATGGATTGATGAAAATAAAGTTGGGAAACTGGCCAGAACAGTCTCCCTAGGCTCCCTGAGCCCCCAACACATGTGCAGTAACTAGACAAAGCACTTAGAAATTGAAAGCTCTCTTTGTTTTCAACGTACAGGTTTCCTTTGGCAGCACTGTAAGCAGGACGACTCTTCTGCCTGGAGAACTCAGCCACTTAAGCCTTTCAGGCTGGTGATGTTGGATTTTTAACCACTACTGCTTGCAGCCATGGCTGCAGCCAACAAAAAGAAATAAACAGTCGTGCAACAAGCACTGCAAACCACCTTATTCCCAAGCTCAGGCTTACTCCTTCTGCCAGCATCAGGCACAGACAGAAGATGCACAGAATGGCCCCAACACCTGGCTAAAACACCTACTACAGAACCAAATTTCCTACAGATCACAGAAAAAAGGGGAGTATGAAGAGGAGCACAGCTCCCAGGGTGACAGCTGTAAACAAGAGAAGTCTGAAAATAGCTAAATCAATACCTCCAGTATTCTGAATAATGCCTAAACCAGCTGCTATTTTATTCACAGGACAAACTAGATCATCCTTGCCAGCTAAACCCACGTACTCAAAGGGGATCCTTCCAGTACAGGAAAGCAGGCATCCAGAACCTTATCACTCGGCAGCCCAAACACAAAGGCAGGACTGCAAGAAGAGGAGGAGGAACAAAAGCATTCACACAGAAAAGGCTCCGGCTTCACTGCCTAAACCTTCCCCAGGGCAGCTCAGCAAGAAACCCTGAAAAGCCCTTCCGCACATAAAAGATAAAACAGTTATCACAAGAAGGGAGGTCAAGTTTTGTGGGACTGCTG
The DNA here is from genome assembly GCA_033558185.1 of Dromococcyx pavoninus. Taxonomy (NCBI): domain Eukaryota; kingdom Metazoa; phylum Chordata; class Aves; order Cuculiformes; family Neomorphidae; genus Dromococcyx; species Dromococcyx pavoninus. The sequence goes on from JAUMJL010000721.1 coordinate 877,015, forward strand.
AAATAAACTCTCTGATGAAAGGATCTCGTAAGAGAAGGGCCTTGATCTACTCCCTTTCCTGCACATTCAATGCCACATGGCGGGTTTAGCTACTCTCGCACTACTCTCCTCACACACATCTTCTCTGCCTGTCCCATACCTGATAGGGTGATCACCGCAGGTCTTGGGGCGCTCCATGACTGACACCCACTTGTCATCATAGCTGAAAAGGGAGAGGTCGAGGTATGGGCTGCCACTGTACGACTGGGCGCTGATCGGGAGCTGGCCCAGCAGCCTCCGCACGGCCTCCGTGTGCCCTCCGTACTTGGCATTCACAATAGTGTCTTTGAACCTGTAGCAAACCAAGAAACGGGTTTAACTCACGATGGCCACAGGTGAACAGCACAGCTCAAATAAACTAAGGAGGAAAACTGATAGGCAAAGAAAAACAGCTGCAGTGTAAGAACTAATATAGCTCATTTCCAAAGATGGATCACAGTGATTCAAGCATCAGCCAGTTCTGGTGACCTTTTTATCCTCCCTCATCATTACCGTTTCTGCTCTGACAGTCCAAACCAACAGAAGGACAAGACTGTGCCTCCCCGCAAGGTCTGGCCCCAGCTGCTCTGCAGGGCAGGAAACGAACAGGATCCAAAACAGGGAGAGATGGATTAGCAGCTTATTGGTCCACCCAAGTTTTACCATGAAGCCTGGAAACAGCATAACCAAAAGCCAGAGGTTCTCACAGTAAAAGTTGAGCCCTTAATGTTGACTTGAGAATCCCCCTCTCTGTAGCTGCTAATGCGTAAAGGGAGAAACTTTAGATGAGAAATAACCTTGTCAAGAAGCCTAAAGCTCTTTCAAAACTACAATGAGCTGAAAGTTCTTCCTGGTGGAAAGATAAACACGGGCTGGATTTCTCTCTCCAGGTAACATTTGAGCTTTCCATGTGCAAGAACAGTCAGATCAGCTGCATGGATGTCACACACCAGGGAAGGTAAAACATTTCCGCTTGACCAGAAACACCCACTCAAAAGCCAGCTTGCTGCGGATTATGCTCTATTATACTTTGCTATGGAAGTGAAACACTCCTGTTACAGGCCCTTGTAGTCAAGGCAATGAAAAGATTCTCCTCTCTAACACAAGGCAGTTGTTGTTCTTTGGGCGTCTGTGGTGCGCGCTCTCATTCTCTCTCCCACTAAGCATTATGGATTTCCTGACAGGCAGCTCTAGAAAGTTACAGAAACAGTCAAAGTCCTCTTACTTATGTGACGTCAACTTAAAATCAACAGAGGCTTCATATCCATAAGTGACTGCCAAGTACTCTGGATGATGTGAAATAAGTCACTGGAAGAACAAAACACCCTGAGTCACACAAAAATATATTCCAAGAGAAATAACACACTCTGCCTCATTAAAACCACATTTGACTGTTAAAGCACATTTTAGAAACCCGGGTTATTTTGATATTTTGCTCAGCTTTCTCAACAGGTCTAGGCAGAGGAGTTTCCTTTCTCTTAGCATAGTTTGACAAGAACCATAACGCCGTGATTGATGTGGGAGAAAATGCTACACATTTTGATGTACACCAAATTCAGAGAACACCACTTGGTGAAATACATCCAGTTAGCTGACACTAGCATCTTGACAAATCTTATCTTCAGGGACCTGAGCTTCTGGGCAGTGACACTTAAATAACCTCCAGAAGAGCCAGAAAAATCTTTCCCTCAAAATTTCTTTTTCTTCTTCTAAATCCTGCATTGCCACTGCTTTGTTCCTTCCTGTAACAACACAGATGTTGTGGAATATAAAATCAGATGCACGAAGCTGTAGATGAACCATGTGCAAACCAGTCCTTTGCATCACCCAGCAACTAAAGGAACTGGTTTTCTCAGGGTTGTCGTCATTATTTGATACTGGCCTTCAGCTGATGGGGGCGAGCGTGTGTCTATACGGTATAAAGAATGCTCCAAATGGCTCACCGGCGCTGGATCTGCCTGGCAAAGTTGTTGCTGGAAGCTGAGCAGGGGAACTGGACCGCCTCACTGTGCAGGGTGGCATTCCTGAAGAGGTCACAGAAGTTCTCAAACAGCTCCAACAGCTCATCGGACGTATTCTCGAATACAGCAATAACCTCTGTGGTCACCATGTTGTACACGACGAAGAACGAAGGCTGGGGAGAGAGGCAGAGGTTAACCCAGAGAGCAAAGGTGAGGAAGCTGGCCCTTCCCCACCTGACATCGCAGACCCTACCCAAATTTGTCCCACAACCTCACACTAATCCATTCTGCTATTCAAACGCCTCAACAGGTACCAAATTATCCACCTCTTAACTGTGATTATTTATGAAGGAAACTTAATGGGCTTCCAATTTTTCAAGTCAAACTGGATGTCAATATTTCAGTTTTCTCTTCCTCTCTGCCCTCCACCAAATCCAAAATGCTTTCTAAAGTGCCAAATGTAATTTTCATTCCTGCTGACAAAATTATTTTAAATCCAGTGGTAGCTGGCCATAAGTTATTTTTACCTTTGTGCAGAGACATTATTTTCTTCCCCTTCTTAATATTTCCATCACACAGAGATGAGCCTTTTTAGTGTACTGTGCACTACACTACTGCCCACAAAAAGTTGTGCCTTCCAGGTACCCTGCTGGCACAGAAAGGAAAATCTGAAAGACACTAATGACTTCTTTTTAGTGCTGACGTTCACTCAAAAGAAGGCCCAGGCAGTGCTCTGTGGAGTGGCAATGGAAGTGTTTCATGGCACAAACAAGCAAGAAAAGGGGAAAAAGGTGATATTGTGTCAGTGCAGCTACATCAAATGGAGAGGACATTCCTATCCCAATGGGAAGGGGCGGATTTAATCCTTAGTCATCACAGGTAGCTTTTCCTAGAGACAGGACTGCTAACACCCCAGCACGCCAAAGCATGAACCCGTCCCTACTTCAAAGGTAATTAATTGAATTTCCAACATGAAAAGGATATGCAACAGTTGGAGCAGGTCGAGAGGAGGGCTATGAAGATGACCAAAGGGCTGGAGCACCTTGCTATGAGGACAGGCTGAGAGACTTAGGCTTGTTCAGCCTGGAGAAGTCTCCAGGGAGACCTCATAGCGGCCTTCCAGTACCCGAAGGGGCTACAAGAAGCTGGGGAGGGACTTTTTACAAGGGCATGGAGTGATAGGACGAGGGGGAATGGCTTTAAATTGGAAGGGGGGAGATTCAGATTAGACATTAGGAAGAAATTCTTCACAATGAGGATGGTGAGACACTGACACAGGTTGCCCAGGGAAGTTGTGGCTGCCCCCTCCCTGGAAGTGTTCAAGTCCAGGTTGGATGGGGTCTTGAGCAGCCTGGTTCGGTGGGAGGTGTCCCATCGTATGGGGGCTGGAACTGGATGGGCTTTAAGGTCCCTTCCTACCCAAACCATTCTATGATTCTGTAAGTTCCGTGTTATATGCATGTATCTGGTTAAATCTTCGGTCAATAGAGGCAATTTCTAAATGCTTCACCTCCTGCTCCTAAACAATGCTCAGGGATGACGGCAGGCACTCTGCCCACCCCACCCACCAGTGAATATCACAAGGTTTGTTTGTTTTACAACCCCAAAATAAATTGTGATAACACAATCCAGCCCCCACATGTCAAAATGAAGCGTGCTAGAAGAGGTTATTCACTAGACTGCTGCCTGAGGAAAGGGAAGCCCTTCTGAAATACAGGGTTGGAGCAGAGAGAAAATAAGAGGAGACAGGAGAAGGAAAAAACATTTACATCACTGAGCATTGCAGGGAGCATCCTTCAACCTTAAATAAAAAAGTACCTCTGCCAGGTTAACACACAGACACATCTACAGGATGCCTCTGACCAGAGAAACTACCCTCACTGCTTTTTAGCAGCACCTATGACACAGGCAAAACACCAACACAGCACAGGGGGCAGAAGCCAGGTGTCACACAAAGCACACAGCAAAGCTGGCAAGTCTGCAACACAAGCCCAGCAGAACAACAAACCCCAAGCTACAAAGACACAGGACATGATTAAAAACCCTGAAAGGAGTCAGCGCAGACCCTGACAAAATAAAAGCAACCCACAAGCATAAACAGTGGCTTCCTCGGCCTTCTTGGCAGAGAAGCCAGGGAGAAGAGAGGAGCCTGAAACTGGATAAAGCAATTTCAGCAGAGGGCCTGAGCAACATCTGCTCTGAGGACAGGCTGAGAGAGTTGGGGTTGTTCAGCCTCGCGAAGAGAAGGCTCTGGGGCGGACCTCACAGCAGCCCTCTAGTACGTGAAGGGGCTACAGGAAAGCTGGGGAGGGACTTTTTACAAGGGCATGGAGTGATAGGATGAGGGGGAATGGCTTTAAATTGGAAGGGGGAAGATTTAGGTTAGACATCAGGAAGAAATTCTTCACAATGAGGGCGGTGAGACACTGGCACAGGTTGCCCAGGGAAGCGGCGGATGCCCCCTTCCTGGAGGAGTTCAAGGCTAGGCTGGATGGGGCCTTGAGCAGCCTGGTCTGGTGGGAGGTGTCCCTGCCCATGGCGGGGGGTTGGAACTGGATGATCTTAATGGTCCCTTCCAACCCAAACCATTCTATGATTCCATGAAACCTCATGTTCTTCTCTGATAGATGAAAGAAAAATTGGAGCTTTAAGCATTTTGTGAGACAAGTTTTCTTCAGGAAGCACTAACACAAAGCCTACATTCAGGCTGGTCTGTGGAGACAGCTCCACATCTGGAAATATCTCCTGAAAGAACTGAGAAATGAGATGCTTTTCCCACAGCAGAAACCGCACAGCCTGAGGAACACTGCAAACAAACCACAACCTGCACCTTAAGGTAACCCTCGAGGGAAGGGACTCAAGAGCACAGTGCAGCAACCAGGCTCAACAGCCTTGGCAACCGCAGCAGAGAGCGCAGCCGAGCCTGCCACACACATCTGGGTCAGGGGCACCGTCCCAGATAACAACAGCGAGCAGAACACTGCAGCCACCTCCACAAAGCTTTAATATTTTTGAATCAGCTGCTCCATTTTACATGAATGATTAAAATTGATTAGATTATGCCTCACCTATTCCCTTCCAAAGTAACTCCCTCAAACAGCACCATAAGAGAAAACTTCTTTGAAAAAAAAAAAGTCATCCTCCAGGAAGAATTTGACCAAGGCAACACTAAAAGAACTCCTGCCTCCTTTCTTCTAGGATCCAAATTCTGGATCTCGAAAAGACAGGGAGGAAGAGATAGGTATGAAAGAAAAATTAACATCTAGGGAACAATCAGACCAACAAGAAGGACTTGAGTTTTGTTACAAATTGTTGCTAAATAATTCCAACAGAATAAAACTCAAGGAGATTAAAGGAATAGAAGAGGTTAAAAAATATCCTTCTCAATTTCACAGAGCTTAAAACCTGACCACCACTTTAAGAGTGGTTAAAGAACAGAAAGAGAGAAAAGTGAAAAGAGATGATCAACCTGCAGGACGGTGAAACGTGTGGAGGGACCCAGCACTGACTGAGCTACATTTGCTCTAATTTGACTTCTTTAGTACTGAAATGAAAGCACAAGTAGTTGGCTCATTAGCCAGATCTAAGAGCTGCTACTCCAATTTGGAGAGATCATAAATAGCATCTCTAAGAGAAGCCTGAAAGAGCAAGTAAGTAGGCAGAATAGAAAAGGTAATTCTACTGGAGGAAAATGAAAACTACTATATTTGAAAACCATGTTCCAAGATACACGAGGAAAGCGAAAGACTACTCGAGCCAGCAATGTGCACTCACAGCCCAGAAGGTCGACCGTGTCCTGGGCTGCATCAGAAGAAGCATTACCAGCAGAGGGGCAGATGGGATTCTCTCCCTCTACTCCACTCTACTCCAGACCCCACCTGGAATCCTGTGTCCAGTTCTGGAATTCCCAACATAAGAATGACATGGAACTGTTGGAACAGGTCGAGAGGAGGGACATGAAGATGATCAGAGGCCTGGAGCACCTCTGCTATGAGAACAGGCTGAGAGAGTTGGGCTTGTTCAGCCTGGAGAAGAGAAGGCTCTGGGGGCACCTCATAGTGGCCTTCCAGTACCTGAAGGGGCTACAGGACAGGTGGGGAGGAACTCCTTACAAAGGCTTGTAGTGATAGGATGAGGGGGAACGGCTTTAAACTGAAGGGGGAAGATTTAGAATAGAAATTTGGAAGAAATTCTTCACAATAAGGGTGGTGAGACACTGGTACGCATTGCCAAGGGAATTGTGGATGCCCCCTCCTTGGAATTGTTCAAGGGCAGGCTGGATGGGACCTTGAGCAGCCTTGTCTGGTGGGAGGTGTCTCTGCCCATGGCAGGGGGTTGGAACTGGATGGGCCTTAAGGTCCCTTCTAACCCAAACCAGTCTATAATATGGCAATATTAGCGTCACACATAAAATAGGAGATTAAAAAGAAAATCAGCTGGGGTTTTGGGAGCAGGGGAGGGTTGCACAGCACCTATGAGCATGGGGAATAACCCCTGGAGAAAGGGGACTAGATAATCACGTCAGATCTTTTCTCTCTCACTTTGAGTTGAGAAAGAAACAATAAAATTATAAGAGCAAAGGACATGAAAGTTATTCAAGGTCAGAGGTGTAAAATGTTCATACAAGAATAAAGTACCAGGGGTCCTGAACAACATTCACAGGCTCAGCTAAGAAACGCAGCTCGCAGCATTGTGCCTGCTCAAGCTCTTGCCCCAAAGCAATGAGCAGCCCGAGAAGGCAGTACCTGGGAAGGATCCGTAACCCGCAGCGTGACCACATCTTCACTAGTGTATTTGATAAATAGATGGTTCTCATCCAAAAGCTGCATCTTCCACATGCGGAGCTGTCTCAACTGATCAAAGTACTGGAAGAACCTTCTTTTTGCTATGGCGCTCCCGTCCTGCTCAGCCCTTCTCCACAGGTACACAAGCAACCTGTGCTTCAAGGAGTTTATGAAGGGCTCTTTGTAGGGGTTGGCCATCCCGGTCTGAGTGTCCCGCTGCACCTCGGGATACACTGCAGACAGAGTCAGGAGATCGTCCTCGTAGCAGAAGCGGCCAATAGTCCGTACATCGATGAAGGTACCCTCAGGTGTTACCTGAAAGACATGAATAGTCTGCTGCTGCACAGAGAGAATGGCCAGGATGTTCTTATAGAGGTACAGCCCTTGGTTGTGGGACAGGATGACTTTGTCACATTTGAAAGTCCGCGTGTCACAGAGTCTGCCCGTGTGGAGGTCTATGATATGTAAGGAATAATCCTCCAAGGGGGACCGGGGATTAGGGGTCACTGACTCGCTGTTGCGGTAAACCTCGAAGAAGGGCGGGTGAGGCTCCTCGGGCAGGTACGCAGCGGAGCCCACGATCACATAGCGACAGTCGTCAGTGAACAAGCTACACTCACGGTTCAAGTGCTCCCCGTTGGAGGCCACGTTGGTGATATGGAGCAGGACAAAGAAGCGCTCAAAGAGCCGCCCCCGGATGTTGACAGATCTTTGGTCGTTGCCGTTGGCCAGGATCTCTCCCTCATAGCCTTGCAGCAGGTCTTCCGCTGCCTGGCAGCCTTGATACTCGTAGATCTCCAGAGAGGTCTGGTCAGAGGAGAAGGCAATGAAGTACCGGCCGTCGGGAGAGAACTTGCGCAAGAAGCAGGGTGGCTTCTCCACATTGACCACAGTGAAGTTGGGGAAGACATTCTGGTGGAAGACACGGACTTGGTGCCAGTGGGTGCCGGCTTTGCCAGAGCTGATCCGGCGGCGCTCCAGGCGGTGGATGACATTCTGGTTCTGGATGCGGCGAGGCCTGATTGTGGGGACATCATGGTCCATGGTCAGAACTCTACTTCATCTTCACCCTGCCGGGGAGACAGCACACATGTGGTATGGGGTCACACAGAGATGGGGGTAGAATTCAGGGTACTCAGCGACCTGCTTGCAATGATGGGGTTGGAGAAAGCCCTAGAGCACCCAGGGAGGGAGAAGGTCAGCTGAAAGGTGGAGACATGCTTTGGGAAGGGGGGAGACAGCGCAGGACACTGGGAAATGGTGGAGAGACTGGGAGAAAGATCTCAGCAGGAGGTACCAGGGAAAACAGGGGGAGCCCAGACATAACCCCAGCTTGCTGAGGGTGATGAGATCTTCAGGCCTGGCTGCTGAAAAGGGAGACCAGGGGGCAACAAGAAGGGATGGAGGAAGCTGAGGAGACACAAGTGGGCACCAAGGGAGTGGAGAGAACTCCCAGACACCGAGGAGGGAGTCTGGGGAGAATCCATAAAGCTGTTCGCTGGCCGGAAAGCACAGGGCGCAGCTTGGAAATGGAAGGGTGGGAGGCACAGGGGAGGTGACCGGGAGGCCTGCGGGGCCGCCTGCCGAGGGGTCGCAGGGAGCGCCGGTTCCTGGGGGGAACTCCGGGTTTCAGGGGAGGCTGGGGGCGCACCGGTCTCCCGCCGGCCCGGAAGGTGAGAGGACACCGGAGGGCACCGACGGAGCACCGCGGCGCTCTCGGGGCCGGGCTAGGGCCCGGGGGGTCCAGGCAGGGGTGGGAAGAGCCGCGGCTGCGCTCACCGCTCGGGCCCAGCGTCGGCTCCCGCCGCCGCCGCTCACTGCACGGCCGCCGCCATTTTTCCGCCAACGCAGAGCCAGCGGCGGCCAGAAGGGCCGCTTCCCACTTCCGCTTCCCGCCACGGGGCCAACGAGGCGGGCAGATTCGGGCCAGACTGTCAGAAGGCTGTGAGCGCCCCCTGGCGGCGGGGAGGAAGCGTCGCGGAGCGCACTCAGGCACCCCTGGAGCTCCCGAACTCCGGCACTCCCTGGAAGCCTTGAGAACCCCCAACCTCGGCAGCCGCTGAGACCCCCTGAGACCCCCAATCCCTGCACCCCTGGAACCCCGCAATCTCGGCACTCATCCTGCACCCCTGAAACCCGGCACCCATCCTGCACCCCCTCACAGCCCCCAATCCCGACATCCCCTGAGGCTTTCTGAGACCCCTCAATCCCAGCACCTATCCTGCACCCCCTGGGACTCCACAATTCCTGCACCCATCCTGCACCCCCTAACACACCGCAGTCTCTGCACCCATCCAGCACCCTCTGAAAATCTGTATCCATTGTGGACCCACCCTCCACTGCCACCACTAGTCCTGCACCCTATCCCAGCAACCCCTGCACCTGTCCTTCACTGCCCTCACTGCTCCCTGGGCATCTCCTGAACCCTGGCAACCCCTTTACCCATCCTGCACCTGATCCTAGCATTCCCTGCAGCACCACCCAACCACCCCAAAGTCCCCTTGCACTACCCTACACCTCTGTTCCTGCACCCCAAACACCTCATGATCACCCCATGCCTTGGCCATCCCAGACCCCTCCATCCCCAGACATCCTCTACACCTCAAGTCCCCACACAGGGACACCTCAGGGGACATCACACCTTGCTGCCAACCGGCGCATCGAGGTGCACTGGCAGCAGAGATTGGGGTCACCCCTGGGCACCGCTTTGGGCCTTCCAAGGGGCTTGAAAGCTTTTTGCTCGCTTGGGCTTTTAGCGGCATCTCCCCATTCCCACCCGTGCATTAATGGATAGTGAGGATAGCTCCAGGGGCGCTTCTCTTTCAAAGGGAAGGAAGGAGGAATGTCAGGGTGGCCCTTGAGATCCATTTGCCAGCCTCTCACCATGCCGAGCCACCGCACAGGTGCTTGGAGCCACTCTACCGGCTGCACAGGAGCGGCGGGCGCGGAGCAGGATGCTTCAAGCAGGGTGCTGGAGAGCCTTCCAGGTGCACTCCCTTCCTTAGGGTGGTGGCACCACAGGGATATAGCAGCAGTACCCAGCCAGCATCACCCTGGGATGGAGGAGGGATGCTCCTGCTGCACCACAGCTTTGGACATTGCAATTCCCAGTGATCTCCTGCGTGTTTTGAGGGATGCTTTAGAAACACATCAGCAGTAGGGTTGAAGTGGGACCCGACTGCCACAGGGGATGCAACCTGGGTGGCTCCAGCTGCCTTCCCACAGCTTGCCTGGCACTCTGAGGCAGTGGGCAGGAGACTGTTGGGGATCCTCAGTGGCACCCTGCTGCTACCCCACCTGCCTGCCCCAATCCCCTCTCCCAGTGGTTTCAAGCTCAGTGGCCGTATGCCATGTCCCTTCCCACTGTCCCCACTGCCTCCCGGTTGCAGAAGGCGCGATGACAAGACTAAAATGAATGACCCCGGCATCTCTCTTTGTCTCTCTGCCTCCTGCCTAATTAATTGAGATCCACCTTAATAGGATCAAACTAAATACCAAAGAGCATCCAACCACGCAGCAGCTGACAGAAAAACAACCGCCCGGCACACACACACAGAAAGACAGCTTGCTGGACAAAAGAGCCATTAATACAGCAGCAATCAGTGCTTCTGGAGCTAATAACTTCATCACCACAATCTTCCCATGGCCACAACCCCCCCCTCCCCCCACCCCGGTGCTGGGGAAAGGGTCGGGGACCCTCCCTGGAATGATTTGATCCATTAACAGGGATTTGCATTGTGTGCAACAAATCTCTTTGCGGGCACAAGGCTGTGGGAAAAGTTAGTCCCTGCTTATTTTGGCTAGAGGGGAGGCAAGAGATGTGGGGATTGTGGGGCTGAATTCCCACCCCACCCCACCCCTCCCAAGTGGCTCTGGGCTCCTGGAATACTTCACTGTTTGTGATTTCCCACCTCCCATAATGTTTCATGTTGCCCCTCATAGGTCCAGCCTGGTGGGGACAGGAGGCACAAGGCTGATGCCATCTTCATATGCCAGAGGACAGCAGTAAGGTGTGGTGCCCATCTCAAGGCCAGGGAGAGACAGCAAGCCCAGAGCACTGGTATGGGTGTTACTGGGGACTGATCTGGAGGTTACTGGAGGCTGCTATGGGTCCACGGCTTTGAGTGTAATTGTGCTGGGTTTGGTGGAAGAAGCAGCGTTTGGAAGACAATCCTTGCTCTCCCCAGGTCAGAGCCCATAGCTGGGGCGGCCGGGGTGTCCCTTGCTGAATTCCTTGTCCAGCTCCCAGCTCCCTGCTCTGGCTCCTCCCCTATGCAAATGTCCCTGCCCCACCACAACCTCTGGAGCTGTCCTTTCCTACAGAAATGAGGGATTCCCCTCGAGGTGGGACAACCCCTTATCCAGGCTTCAACGACACGCCGAGGAGCAGCGTGCTCTGTGTTTTTGTGGTGAGCACTACAGCAGCATCACCAACCCTTCCAAACATCTACAGCCTCTTTCTCTAGAGCCAGCAGGTGGGTTAAAAAAAAATAATAAAAAAAAACAGAAATAAAATCTGCAGCCCATTTGGGCTGGCTTGGATTATTTCTCCCATTCCTGAAGCAAGGATCCTTCTGCTGTTCTTGCTTTGGCTGTTTACCAAAAGCCTCGCAGCTCTGGGTCTCCCAGCTGCTTTCCTGGGATTAGGGAATGTGTGTAAGGACGACAGGGCTGGGGAGATCGCAGGGCTGGGCTGCTCCCGATCTTGCCTGCCCCACCAGCCAGATACAACCCCCAGCATAAAACTGCTGCAGGGAAAAGCTGGACCACCCCTTTGCGTGGATGCTCATGGTAGGAGAAAACCCTCCAGGTCCTGAGCATGGCCATCCACCTCCCACAGCCACCAAGCTCAGTCGCTGTCGCTTGCCCCATTGTGCCAAGGACAGGGAAAATATAAACTGATTCTGGTTTAATACATACATGAAAAAAAGGAGGATGAAATTTGTGCAAGAGCCCTGCACAGGGAAGAGCTCTTCAGCCCTGACTGGTGCCTCAGTCCTCCCTGAGCCCCAGCGTGTGTGGGGGTGAGTCCACCCTCTCTACAGGGACTGGGGGGTTCTTTTTTTAAGGTGAAGCACCCTTGACATGGTAGTGACAAACTTCAGCTGGGGAAAATCTTGTTGATGTGAGAAAAGAGCAAAGGGAGACCTTGAGTGTTCCTTGTTTTTACAAGAAAACAAGGATGTAATTCAATATTTACTTCTCCCTACAGCCTGGGGGGTGACTTCATTTATGTTGACAGTTTCGGGCTGCCCTTGTGTGTGGATCCATGCACACATTTGCACATGGTTTTATAAAGGGGATGAAAAGGTCTTGTCCACTATGGCCAGGACTCCCAGCTCCCCAGCCCCACCTAAATCCCATGGGACCCTGCAGCATGTGGGGGCACGCTGGGCAGGTCTCTCTCTTCGGGATCAGGCTCCATCAAAACCAAGTTGTGGGTTGAACATCCAAGGAACTTCACAGCACCAAGGAAACCTTCCTTCGCCATCAAAACATCCCTTGCTCTGTTTTTAACTGGTGCCCAGAGGCTCTGTTTGAAGTGGAACTGGGCAAGTTTTTCAGGCTGTTAATGGGATCCACCGTCACTGGGATGTAGTCTGCAGGTCTGGGGTCTGTGAGGGGGGGGATTGGGCCCCGCTTTTCTTGCTCCTGAGGTCATTTTGTCTCTGCTTGAAGGCACCTGGCCTTTGCAAAATGGATCAGTGCAGGGGCAGAGCGTAGGCAGGACCCCAGGGGCAGGAGCTGGTGGCTCACTGTGGTGCCTGGTCCTCCAGGGGTGCCCATGGAGACAGCTGGTGCTGGGTGCCCCGAAGTGCAGAGGACAGCCAGGTACCAGGTACCTCCAGGGCTGAGGGACAGCAGCACCCACCTCTGCAGGGTGACCATGCTGGGGGGGGGGGGGCACCTGGCTGCTCCACACCTGCCCAGCTGCTTTGCCCACCACCAGCTCCTTGTGGGGTGACAGCTCTGTCCCTTCCCATGCACCCACCACAGGATGACAGCCCCCTGTGCCACCCATGGGGGTGACAGCTGTGTACTCTCCTGTGCACTCACCACAGGATGACGGCCCTTTCCCCCTTGTCCCACTCGTGGGAGCGACAGCCCTGTCCCCTCCCATGCCACGCATGGTGTGACAGCCTTGTTACCCCCATGCCACCCGTGCTATGACAGCCCAGTGTCACCCCATGCCACCCATAGTGTGACAGCCCTGTCCCCCCCGTGCTACCCAGGGGGGGCAGCCCCCTCCCCACTGATGCGCAGTGACATTTGCAATCTGTTGCCATGGGCGCTTGGGGACTTTTGCTGTGGAGGGGGATCGCGTTTTTCCCCCCTCCTCCTCCTCCTCCCCTTCCCTCCCTCCTGATGACGTCATGGATGACCACGGTGGTGACAGGGCCACCTGTGGGCTGCTGAGGGGTTTAAAGAGACAGTCGGCAGCTCCAACAGAAGCCCTGGCTATTGTCTCCGCACCTGAGAACGGGGGGACCTGCAGCCCCCAGACCACCTATCCATGCATCCCACCCGCCCCATCCCGCCGGTCTCACCCATCCATCCCACCCAATCGCATCCCATCCACCTCGTTCCCGCATCCCCTGCCCCTGCAGCTCTCCCGGGACCAGGGTTCCCCAAGCAGGATCCAGCATCCGTTCCCTGCGGAGGCTTCTCCAAGGTAAATCTGCGCTTCGCGACCCCCCTGCTCCACTGGGGACCCCAGCAGTCTGCCCCCCGGAGTCTCCTGGGAATCCAAACCCCAGATGAGGCATCTCCAACTGGGACCGGTTATTCTGTCCTCCACCGGGACCCTGGCACATTCCCCACACCTTCAAGCAGGACATGGAGATTATTCCAGAATACAGGACAAAACCCCTGGGACAACAAAATCCCTAGGCTGGCAAGTCCCTGCTGCCACAAAGGGGCTGGGTTGCTCCTGCCTGGGGTTATCACCGAGGTATGAAGGTCTACAGGGTCTTCATGCCTCACAAGCCAGCTTTCCCAGACCACCTCAGAAGATGCCCAGCCCTTCCAACCCCTTGGCTGGGCACTTGCCTTCCTTTGGGTAGATGCCTTGGGCATCAACTTGTCTCCGCTGTGGCTCTCATCGAGGGATCCACAGAGCTGGTATTATGCCAGACACCTGGAAGCCACCATGGTCAAGCCCCAAGGGGACACAGGTGATGCCAGGAGCTGTGGTGCATGCCCTAGGAGCAGTCAGGGGCATGGGGAGAGGAGCTGCCCTCCTCGTCTTTTGGGGAGGGTGAAGGACGATCTCTGCCCAGTCCCCAGGGCTTTGTCCCACTGTCCTTCCATCTCCAATGGGGAGAGCAGCAGGTAAGTGCCTCCGTTTTGTGTCACTCAGATGTGCAGACAAGGAGAGGGCTAGAAAATGGGTCTGGGACCTCGGGGAGGCTCAGAGGGGACTAGGGTGGCAAAGTGTGTACAGGGGCTGGTGTGTACATTCCTGGTGAGAGGAAGGCTATGTCCCTTCCCACAGGACATACCCCAACAGTGACTGTGCAAGTCACCAAACTACTCGGCGGCTTCCACCAGGCAGCTCCTGTGGGTTTTCCCAAGCCCACAGCTGCCTGCAGATCCTGATCTGCTGGAGCCTGTGTGGACTCCCAACAGCTACAAAGCCACTGGTCCTGCAGGGTTGGCTGTGATGGGAGCAAGGCAGCTGGGGCAAACCCCATAGCTAGTGGTCTGGGCTGCCTCTACAGCCTTCCCAGAGGCAGATAGTATGGGGACATGGGGCAGGTGGGGAAGGGAACCATGCTCCAGTGACTCTGTGGTCCGTTCTTCAGGACCTGGGCAAACCCAAGGATGCAGCTGCTCTAGCATCCTGGGAGAGAGGAGCCTGCCAGAGCTGGGCTCTCCACATCCCACTCCTGCAGTGCTGGGAGCTGAAGGAATAGGCAGTGGCACATTTCTGCCATCCATCCTTTAAAAGATGCAGAGGGCTTGGTGTAGGCCTGGGTTTTTTTGGGTGGAAGAAGTAAAATGCAAATTGTCTGATGGGTGGAAATCTCTGTCTGGGTGGCCTTGGAATCTGCGCACCTGGCAGCGGCTGAAGTGCAGGGGCACAGCCTGCACCTCCTGGCACGTGGCCTGGGAGGTTGAGAGGGAGTGCCCACAGCTCCCCGTGGTGCTCTGCTCCCTTTGCACCCCTCACTGCGGTGAGTGCAGTAAACTGGTGGGCTCTGGCTGCACTCCACACCCCAGTGTGGCGCACACAGCCCTGCCTGGACCCACCTTGGTTTTGGAGGCTCTGGGGAGACTGAGGCTGCTGCTCCATGGACAGCTCAGAGGGGGGTGTGGGGTCCGTGGCAGAGAGAGCTGCTGAGGAGTCGGCTCCCAGGCTCCTTCCCTCCTTGCGCTGCATGTGGGGCAGGGGCTGCTTGAGTGGCAGCCATGGGAAGCAGGAGCTATTTTAATACTAGATGGGCACAAGTGAGGACTGCCTGTCGTTCCAGCAGTGCTAAGAGGTGTGAGTGGAGCTGAATGGACCCAGGGTGTGGGGTTTGGCTCTGTTCCATGCGGACAGGCTTGCGGGAGGGGTTGCAAAGTAGTGGCTGGCGGTGCCCAGTGGTCCAGTGATGTGCTGTCTAGCTGATCTTCTTTTGTTGCTTCAACATCCTGTGAGAGCATGTAACCAGAAGGGAATTCATGCCTGTGCGTGAGGGCACCCAAATATACATCCATACACACGTGTCATACCCAAATACATCGCAACAGTGGGGAACGCCAGCGCACAGGCTGGTTACACTCCCAGTTCCCCCCAGCAGGCGCTTCCACCTCCCCCTGTTTCCACAGGGGAAACACTTCCAATGCTGGTGACAGATAATGCTGCTGGAGCGCAGGATCCTCTCTTGACCCTCCTTCTGGCAGCATCCAGATTCCCTTTGCCGGCTTCGTAGGCTTCAATTGGAGACAGCGCCTGAGCTTGAGGCTAAACTCCTGCTGGCCACTGTCTTAAGCACGAATGAGGTCTCCAACAGAGATTTCTCTGGGTAGTAAATGAGGTCAGACCTTGCTCCAGTGGTGATGAATCCAACCCTTTGCCTATGAGAGGCAGAGTTAAGGCTGAGACCAACTCTTTCCCTGTGCGAAGCATAGTTAAGGTGAAGTTACCAATTTCACCTTCAAGGCTCCTACCTGGTCTACATTTTCTTGGCAAGGTCTGAGCCCACTCAAAGCTCAGGCTGTCACTGAGAGCCAGCGCAGTGGCTCCCTCTGGTCAAACACTGAGAGGGGAGGAAAGCTCTGGCTTTCACACAGCCTTCCTTACACTTTGGGTTGTACTGTGCCCAAGCCATGGGGAAAAAAAGCAAGGAACTGCTGCCACCAGGCAGCAACCCTCACCTCCCAGCTCTGCTTAGTGCGTGCACGCAGCAGGCACCAGCTCCTCGGCAGGGACATGCAGGCTTTTCAAGCACACCCTCTTAACCCTGCTAATTCCCTTGTTTTCTCTTGCCAGGCCCACTGTGCCCCTGCCAGGGGATGGCCCAGAGCCTGCTAATTGTGTTAGCAAGCTGCAATGTGTCTGTCCATCACCAGGGCCATCTTTCACTGGGGTCATTTTGAGGGCTGCTGGCCCTTGCGCAGGGTGGTGAAAGGCAGCATCCTTTGCCCCTTCCCCTGCAGCACCTCCAGTGAAACTATATAGGTTCTGGATTGACTCCCCTACTCCCAGCTCACACTGAGACACGGATCAGGGTGATCCTCAGCACAGCGCTTCTCCCATCCCTTCTTCCCTGTCAGGAATGCACCAAAGGCACGATGTAAAGAAGCACTGCCTGAGCCCACCTAACCTGCTCCCAGCCCAAAAGTCCTCGTCTCCAAAAGAGATGATGATTTGGTAGTGATAGAGTTCATATGGAGGTGCCCGAGTCGATTGGGAGGTGCCAGAGCTCACCCTTGTGCTGGTCCCCTGCTCTCCACCGCATCCATGGGAGGCTCAAGGTGCCAGGAGCATCCCTCACTTCCCACCTCCCTATCCCCATCTCCCATTCCCAGGCCATCTGGCCACACTCATCCATGTTAAACAAACGCTGGAGTCTATTATCAGGCTCTCCTTCCCCCTTCCCCCCCGGACAGATGGAGGCTGAGCACACCCGGAGCCCCGGCCCGCAGCATTCATGTGTATGAATGAGAAAATTGAATTATTTATGGCCATGCGAATCAGGCTGGCGGCTGCGGAGGCCAAGCGGAAAGGGCTCCATTACGTGGCAAGTACCTGTTGCTATGGAGCCGGGGTTTCTTCCCCCTGGCCCCCCGTGCACAGCTGCATCCCTGCCTGCCCTCCATCCTGCCCTATTCCTAGCAGTGCTGGGATGGAGAGCAGAGCCAAGCGGGCTGCGTTGTGCCCAGCCATGGGTGTTTTGCTCCCTGCACTGTGCCTGCTGCTCCCTCGGACTGGTGTGGGCTCACACCGAATCTCCCCAGGTATTTTGAGTAGCCCCCCCAGTGCTATGTGGGGATGGTGTGATGCTGGCAGCTGGTGACACCCCAGCAGCCGTGGTCCGCAGCACATTTCAAAACAGCTGGGAAGCGTTGGGGTGGGCAGCAGCAGCATCTCATATCTGGGGCTGGACAAAGCAGGTCCAATATTGGCACAGCATGGGGTGAGGAGTGACTCTCAGCTCAGATCCCTTGACTCCCCTCGAACACCCCTCCCTAGAGGCAGCAGGAGATGTGACTCGAGGTTCCCCACACCTCTCCATAGGCAGAGAAGCAGCTCTGCAAGAGTGGGGACCCCTTCCAAAACCACCTGTATTGTGGCCACTCCCTTGGGATGCCAATTACCTGCAGCAATGCTAAAAGAGATGCTGGAGTATCCCTTCCTCCCACTGTGTCCCCAGTCCTCAGCAAAAAAGTAGGATTTTGTCCCTCTCAGAATGCAGTTGCTCCCTTCTCAGTGCCCCTCTGAGGTCGGGCAGGGTCCTGGGGAGGGAATGGGACTTGGCAGCCCCCAGCGCTGCACAGCAGCAGCACAGGGACTCCCGCTCCCTTCCCTGCAGGGCTAAGAATAGACTCCAGTTTTGCTCCTACTCTGCTCCTAGAGCTGAGTGGGCTCTGCTGGTCTCAGAGGAATAAAAAGCAGGCAAATGCTTATTTTAGTCACTGCAGTCAGCAGCTGTGGCTCTGATGCACCCAAGGAGCTCTGATGCACCGTGTTTACCCACCCACTGCTGGGAGCAGAGGCGCCGTCGCAGACCACACGTCCACGTGTAGACCAGTGCTGTGCTCCCAGCCCCAAAATCCCAGCGGGCTCCCAACCCTTCTCCAGCACACTTGACTGCTTCTCCCCTTCCTTCCTCCATGCTTCTGCTGTGAACCTGGAGAATGTAGGTGCTTCCACCCTTCCCTATGTCTTGGGGGATGCTTTCACAGTGCTTCCCACACTGGCTGCTGCTGGAGGCCAGCAGAGCCCTGCTGAGATGCTTAAGGCCCACATAGGATCTGAGGGCATATCCCACTATAAAGGCATGGAGGGCATGTCCCTGCCACCCAAGATAAAGGGGGACTACAGACATCCCTGTGTCCAAGTGAGGCATCTGCCCAGGATGCTGCAGCGACAGGTTGGTACGTGTGAGCCGCAGCCCTGGGTGCAAGGTGGGGGGAAGCACCCGCTCCAGGAGAGCAGCTCTGGGTCCCTCTCCCTAGCATCACCCCCGAGGTAAAATCAAGAGAAAGCTAATTGTTACCATAGTTACATGAAGTGGCCTTTCTCAGGGAGCCGCGTCATCACTGCTGTCACAAGGTTAAGGCGGTGGGGAGTGGTGGTGGTGGGGAAGGGAGGGGAGAGATGTGTTGTCTTTGGGAAAACCATGGCAACAGCTATTTCTAAGGGAACAGCTGTGCACGGTGAGGCCATGGGGAAGGGGCTCGGGCGTCTCGATGCCAGCCATTCTCTGAAGGCAGTAGCAGCAGATCCAGCAGCTTTCCATGGCAGCCTGTGCCCTAGAGCCTCCTTGCCACCAGTGCTGGGGCTCAATGGGCATCTCTCACAGTGCCAGCATGCCCAGGAAAGCACCACAGGGCCACTCCAGTTTGCTTGCCTTATTGCAACCCTTCCTGGCATTCACTCGTTGTCCAGGGCAGGAAGGGGTGCCAGAAGTGTGGGATGGCCAGGAACCACCATCGCAGGGATGTGACTGCTTGTCCAGAGCAAATGCACCAGGGAAAAGCCCCAGTGGAGAACCCAAGAGCAACCAATGAGTCACATGAAGTTTGAATACCGATAATGCAAATACTGGCAGAGATTGTAGGCATAGAGTCAACACCACCAGAGCCAGCATGGCCTAGGCTGGTGAAATGGCCTCCTCCACTAGTGCAACCACTTCAGATGGGAGCTGCTGCTGGTGGGGCTCAATGTGTGGAAGAGAAGAGGAAGTTTCTCTTGGGGATGAGGAGCACTAATGGAGGTGCAAAGACCTTAGGGTGTTCTGCAGGTCAAGTCAGGGCTGGCCAAGTTGCAGAAATGCAGAGGCCTGAGGAATCCACAACCATATCTGTCCTTGCTTTGTAAAAGCCAAGTGGACCCAGTGAGTAGAAGACATTGGTCTCAGCTGCAATCTCCACCCCAGCTTCTGTTTCAACACGTAGCTGGAAATTATCTCTCTCTGCAAGACAGACTCTTAATTAAGCACATTTCCCTGAAGGAAGCCAAGATGGAGAACTTCACTTCTCGGTATTCCAGTGTTTTCTGGCATTCGTTTCCACACCAATTACAGCACAAATTAGTCAGCCAGAGTGCAATTCAGTGGCTGTGCTCAAGGGAGGCTCTTCAGCACTCATGCCATCTTCTTCCAGGAAGGTGGGTGGCTGTGGCAGGGACAGGGAACAGGCAAGCACAGTCCTCAGGGTGCTGAGGTCTGTGGCTGGTGGTATCAGCCCAGGGCTGGGCTGGGACTCCAGTGCCAGGCATGGAGCAGTCAGCAAAAGGGATCTGGGTGTCTCCATGAGCTTCTACTTGGCTGTTGGACCTTGATGTGACTTGATGGGCTGCTGGACTGTAGGACTAAGCACTTGGGTCTAAATGCTGGAGAATCTGCAAATGACAGCAAAATGGCAATGGAAAGGATAGGAGGAAGAGCTAGGAGCTGGCTGCTTCTCAAATCCTTCTGCAAAGTCTTCACCACTCGCCTTTGTTCTGTGGCAGGAAGGCTGGGAGAGGACAGGGGCTTCCTCCTGCCACAAAGACTGGCCCTCAAGCTGAGGAAGAAAGGCAAGAGCTCCTTGATGGAACAGACAGGGAAGGAAGAGGGATCTGAGGATAAAATGCTTGGCTCTGCACCCTGCTGGCACAGAAATGTGTTTTAAAGGTGGTTGACATCTTGATCTTGAGGTTTTTGGGTCTGGACAGTTTCCTACTTGGGTCTTAAGATGGACACATGGCGGCATCTCTGCCATGGTTTGGTTGTGGCTGTGCATTCCTCCATTGGTGAGTGAATCTGTCCTGCTTCACTTTAGCCAAGAAGATGTATCCAAACACAGGGTAAGAGCTCAAGGATATGGGGGTCTGAAGGGCAAAAAGCAAAGCTTCTCTGGGCAGCAGCACGGCCCTGAGAGGCGCAGGATGCTGCAGTGAAGGAGTTCATTGAACAGGACTTAGGGCACCCGCAGGGAGCACCAGCACAGCCGTCCAGTACATGAGGGGGAACCTGGATGTCTGATCCATGGGAGAGCCAGTGCATGGTGGAGCGGGTGGCTGACAGAGAGGTGGCTGGGAGGAGGCATCCAGAGGCCATAGCTGGCTGCTCACGCCTCCCTTGGTGACCTGAGGAACGGGGTCTCCCTGCTGTCCTTCCTCCCCCTCTGTAGAGAGCTGGGAGACAGCCATAGCCCTGCAGAAGCACTGCACAAAGCTCCGTGCTGACCGTGAGAGAGCTGGGACGGGAGAGCTCCTGCTAAAACACCAGGTTGTTGTGGATCTCAGTTGCAAGGCAAGCCTACTGTTGCTTTTGAACATGTTTTGCTGAGCCCTGAAGGCTGGTTGAGGCTGGTGCCTCTGTTGGAGGACTCATGTCTTTGTCTCCATGGGACAACCTCAAGGTCAGGCACTTGGCATGGCTTTCCCTAAATATTCCTAATTACCGGCAAACTTTCTCATTTCCTGCGGACACAGCCACCACACAGTGACCAAGACTCCCATCACCTTCTGGCCAGCCTGCCCACTGCCTTCTGCCTCCTGCCTGCTATGTCTCCTCCAAAACAGCACCAGGAGCCCTGTGAGGAGCCACCAGCCTCTTGGATGTGCCCTCCAAGCCCCCATTAGTTAGCAGTTGTCTTAAGCACTGCAACATTTGTAGCCTTATTCTTCCTAATCCCACCTGATGTAACCGTGGCTGTCCTCATTAGCCACATAATTGTCTCGCAAATGCAAAACAGGCCCTGACACAGGCGAAGAAAATTGGTTTAAAAATATGAAGCCGCATTCTCAGATGTTGTCAAAGGGGGTTGTTTTGTTTATTTGCATTCACACGGCGTCTCGTGGAATAATGAGAGAGAGACTCTGCTGCAAAAAAATGCCTATTTTTCTTAAAGATCATCGGATGAGAAGGTGGGTTTGAAGTGCCAGCTGGGGAAATTCAGCTCCTGCATTGGTGGAGGACAACTGCGTCTCTACTTTGTCTCACCTGCTTCAGCAAGGGACTTCCAAGCAGAGAAGGTGGCATCTCCCACCCATGCCCACAATGGCGTGGTTGCCCAGGTAGAAGTTTAACCATCCACATCTCTGAGTAATAATACCTGTGAATTTCAAAGAGGCTCCATTCACCTCTGACAGCAGACGACAGGGCTAAGATAATGGAGGCAGCGGTAAGAAATCTAATTAACTTGCAGTATGTTTAATTTGTGCAAAGTTGTTGTGGTTACTCAGCTATAAACTCCATCCCCTGTTCTAATGACAGTGACTTGCATGGCAGCAGCGGAGAGCATCCTGGAGGTGGGCAGCCACCTCATGCTCACCCTCGAAGGTGCCCTCAATTACGCACAGGGCGTTCCAGTGGTTGCCTCCACCTGGCTCTTCCATGGCATTTGAAACACTTTTCTAGCTCCAACCTTTGGAACAAGCACCTGTGCTGTTTCTCTGCCTGTTCTGGCATCCAACCCTGCTGCACGGCTTCCAAAAACCAGCCTTCAGGACCCAGCGGTGTCAATCTGTTGATTGCATTAAAGTCCAGAATGCGGCTTCAGGTCACTGAGTTCCCACCACAGCTCTTTGGCTGTAATTATGTTCAAGGCACTTTGCTCTGGTTATTTCTTTTTGCTAGTACTGGAAGACACTATACTGATCTTTTCTTCAAGGCTGACCCCCATGTAGCTCCTCAGGAAAGAGCCAGGCCTGGTATTTAAACCAATTGACAAAGCAGCTCCAGAAGGCCAGCTGTCAATTATACGATTTTTTGAACTGCAGGGCTGATGGTGGCCAAGCTCTTTGTGTCAGTCCAGGGAGAAGCATAGGAAAAGGGCTGTATGTCATGCATTAGCATTTCTTCTCAGGTTAACCTTCCCCAAGATCCTGGACCACTGAACAGTGATGTTGTGCAGAGGGACTCTGAAGCCCGCGGTGCTCACAGAAGGGTGATGCTGAGTCTCAGCACCTCCTTCATCTCACACCAAAGCTCTGCAGTCCCCCTCAACCACTATGAGAGATGCAAACACACTCATACCCTGCAGGGATATCCTTTCCATGGATGGCACAGTTTTTAACCAGGGCCCAGAAGACTTCCAGTTCTCTGGTGAGGTTTGCCAAGAAGGGAATTGGGGAAGAAGATGATCCACCATCAAAGCCAAGTGGGCTGAGGCCCTGCTGCTACAGGGTTTGCTAAAGCAGAGACCTCCAGCACTAAGTGCGCTGAGGTCCCACTCAATGTTGGTGCTCAAGTGCATTGGGGATGCAAATACTAAAGCACTTTTGGCAGCAACATATGATTATGTGCCAAGCCCTGCTAGATCCACAGCCTCCTTCCTGCAGCCTACGGCAGCTTGCACTTTCATTTTGAGGGGACTTCAGTCCCTCTGGCTGGTGGGAAGCCTGGAGACCTTGACTCGCTCATCCCTGGACACAGGCTGTTCCTTCAAGCAAGCCATGGTGGGAGCCTAGGCAGTGATCAGCGGTGATGCCAGGGACTGCCTGCCAGCTAGGATTGTATTCCCAGCAAATAGGACTCCCAGTAAGCAAACCTGCATCCACAAAGGGGAGGTCCCAGCAGAGTCCCATATGCAGGGACACAGAAACACCCTTGGAGCAGGGACAGCTCAGCCACCACGTTTGGAGGATGGGCCAAAAGTATGTCCCAGGGCAAAGCTCTTGACATCCCATCCACAATGCCGCTGAGCTCCACGGCCGTGCCCCTTCAACCCGGGACAAAACTAGGTGCCTGAGTGGCCAAGGGGAGAGGCAGCAGCCACAGAGAGGAAGAGGAGCTCAATTGGGGGTTTTCTTTCTTCTTTTTTCTTGTTTTTTTTTAAAGAATTAAAAAGTGGCAGCACTAGCGAAGGGTAATTATCCCTCTGTTCCAGCTGAAATACAATTAAGGCAGCTCTCAACGAGCCCCCGGGATATTGTGGTTTACTAATTAACAAGCGGATATGCTGTGGCCCCTGTCATGGCAATTACAGCATGAGACAGGCTTCAGGAGCTCTAATTACACGTCAGCCCGCGACACACGCTGCAATACAAATTAACGAGGGCCAGGGATGGGGACGGAGGGAATTTACCTAGCGAGAGGCTGAGCCAGGCAGTAGGAATAGGGAGAAAAGGATGGGAGGACCTGATGTGGCTCCAAGCCTGAGAACAGCAGCACATGCTGTGGAGTCGGGAGGATGCAGGAAGCAAATTGGAAGGAGAATGCTCCATGGTTTCTGAAAAAAAAAAGTGCACTGGAGGAAGCAGCACTTGCTTTGAGGAGCTGTGGCCTGATGAGATGAATGGCATTTGGGACAACTGCAATGAATAGCAAGTATCACATCTCCGGCCGTTAATTCCCAGACCAATAAAGCTGCTGTTAAGAAAAGAAGTCAGATGGGAAATACTCAACAGGGTTTTGACTGCTGACAAATAACTAACAGGGAGCCAAGAGGAATTTTTCTGACAAATTGTTTATGGGGAAAAGTCATGCAGTTCCAGGCTGAGTTCATCTAATAGCTTTGGCCAGGTATGGGGGGGAAAAAAGAAACCAGGATTTTTTGTGAATAGAGTTTTGACATGTTGCATTTTAAAAAGCTGTTTCCTTTCAAAACGTATGAAAAAGATATAATTAAACCAAACTACAAAGTGCACACCTAATGAGAACATTTGTTTCTGACAAAATGAAATTATTTTTATCAGCTTTGCTGATATTTATCAGGATTTTGCTGGTCCCAGCTCAGCAGTAATGCAGGTTTTGTGTGACATTAGCATCCCTTTTGAATTTATTGCCCCTGCCGTCTCCTTTCCAGCACTCACCTGCTGCAAGTTCCAAGGAGGGACGTTGGGGAGATTCCATGATGGATGCCCTGAGCTTTGGCCACCGGTAACACCTGAAAATGCCACTGCAAATGCTGGGGCAGACAGGAAGATCCGAGGAGGCTGAAGCAAAGACCTTGGATTTGGGGTCTCTCTCCAGCATCACGCAGGGGCGAGATCAGCAAAGCTCAGGGGCAGCCCTTGCAGGGGAAGAGGGTCTCACACCATGTGGGTGCACAGCAGGACCCTTGCTTGCTCCCAGCTGTGACAAAGGGGGGAGGCAAGGCAAGGGAGGGGTTTTCAGGTTAATCCTCTCTGGGCGTGCTGTCCCTGTACACCATGGGGAGGAGAACCTGCCGGGTCTCTGCTGCTGACACCCAGAGCACAAAGCCACCAGAGGCCTCCTCTGCTGCACAATGGTGGCAGGGGGAGGGTGCAGACCTCCTCACCCATCGCTCCCAGAATAGATCTCATTAACCATCGCAATTAACATGAGCTGGGCCCTCTCTCCTCCTCATCGCCCCAGCCAAAGCCATACATAAAAATAACTGTTTATTACACAGTAGGCAGAGCCCAGCTTATCACTGCAGACAGGAAATTGCTGTGCAGAAACCACACGTTTCACTTTTAATAAGTTTGGCAATAAAATGTCTCGTCAAATGAGGCCACGACAGGGCGATAATGAAGCTTCCATGTGGCCCATAATTGCTTACTGCTCTCCTGGGAGCAAGCCAGAAAAAGGGGAGTGAGGGGGGAGCCGTATGGCAGCATCATCCACCCTCATCTCCTGCTTTGGGAGCATCCCTCCTTATCCCTAGCAGCATCCCTGGAGTACCAGCACTGACTGGAACACGGTTGAGGAGGAGGTCTGTCCATGTCCAGGGATACATGCAATTCCCACAGATCGATGGAGGAGGTGTTAGAGGAAGAGGAAGGCTATTGGTGTTCCAAGAAAAAGGAAAAAAGTTTTCTGTCTTCCAAGAAGGACTTCTGAGCACTGAATAGTCTTCAAGACTGGGTAGGCATTGTTGCACTCAGTTTGTCCCCATCCTTAACCCCAAGGGCTACAGTCTTCTTGAATTGTTGAGCTCGGATGAGGAACTCGAAGAGCAGCTACAGCTGAAGAATCAAGGACATAAAGCAGGAGTGAGAAAAGTACTCATTGACTGAGACCTTAGATAGTCTCCTAATTGCTTCACAAAGGTCCTTGTGCTGGTGGGACCTGCGGAAACTCTTGGCTTCTGCAGCCAGTGTTAACACACTTCTTGCCTTTCTGCCCTTCAGGTTTAAGATGAAACATATGCTTAGGCCCAGGCACCAGCTCTAGAGTCACAGTAATAGCAGACAAAACGAGCTGTGTCCAGGCTGGAACTGGGAAATGAGGTGGTTTAGAGTCACAGCAGGAATGTGCTGGCGCTGTTGGGGACTGCTGGCTGCCAGCAGGCTCCCAGGTGGGCAGGAAGCTTTGTTTGCCTCTGACACTGCTCTCGGGGAGTTTACCTGGAATTACTGATCCGCATTCATAAACATGATCACGTTAATTGGCTGCTGCGGCCACAGCCGCTGTCTCCTCCCAGCGCTGGGACTTCATCTCCCTTCCCATCCCAAATGTCAAGATGTCTCTGTTCCTGCATCCTCTTGGCACTGCAGCTGAGGACAGAGAACAGGCTGCAGAAGGGAAACAGGTAGAGGACAGGTGAGTCCACGAGCCCAGAGCCAGTGACAGACACCCACTGCCACCATCTCCATTCTGCAAAAATAAAACGCAGGCAAGGGGGCCGCAAACACTGCAGGAAGTCCTTCAGCCTCAGGCAGCAATGACCTGGGGACAGGCAGCTTGGCTGAAGACTGGCTTTTATTGCAGGAGCAATGATCAGGTGGCAGGACAGGGATCAGCTCCCAGCTGAGAACAGATCCACCCAGGCTGCTCAGCCTGGGATCAGGCTGGTGCTCATCTAGCTTGGAGCGGCGCCAATCACTTCTAGTAAATTATTCATCCAACAAATTTAGCCTGTTACTCTAGTCGTGTTCTACCCAGAGTTTTACAGATTTCATTATTATTTTAAATTGTGCGAACACTGGAGAAACCTCTCCCAGGCTCTGGCATGCTCTGCCTTCATCTCAGCTCTCATCTGCCACATCTGAAACAGGATTCCTACCATCTGGTGCCAAGCCCTCCACCCCCAGCAAGGCCGCAGGACCTTGTGGAGTCAAGTGGCATCCCTGCTCAGCACAATGTTTCTACTGAAAGGAGAACCAGCTACCATGTGAGAACTATCTACTGATAATCCACGTCAGTGATATCAGATGAGATCACAGGACACCGATGGACCCATTCAAAGCTATTCTGACTTTATTCCACCTCCATCCTTGCATCTGGGATAGGGGAGGAAAATGACACCACTGTTCCCTTGCAGCCTGGGTTATCTTGGCCTTGGGAATAAGCTTTTCCTTTCCTCCCACATGCCCATAATTTATCCTGTTGACGTTTCTTTGTAACCAGAAAGGTACAGGTAGAACTTAGCACTGCCAAAGAGAATCACATGCCTCTTGCAAAACGTACAGCCTGGAAAGGAAGGAGTCACTGAGGGGAGATGGATGGGCTTGTTGTGGACAAGCCAAGAGTGATCAAACCCACAAGTATAACAGCAATGTGTCCAGTTAGAAGCTATCCACCAAGAACAACGAAAGAGCTGAGCCACTTGAATCTCCTGTTCCATCACAGGGCTTGAGGGAAAAAAGCAACCAGTGACGCCACCTCCTCTTCTGGTTGGAGCTGGTAGAGAAATGCCACCAGCAATGAAAGCCCATTTCCCTCACACCAGGACTCAAGTTTTCTCCCACTCATGCAGTGATAGTCTGATGAAGTGGGAGAAAAAGAGGGAAAAGAGGTCCAGGAACCCCAGCTGAACCACCCCCAAGAGCTCTAATGCACAGTTTCACCAAAGACGCCAGAAAAGACTATAAATTTCTGCATAGAGACCTGCCAGGTCTCCCTAGGAAGTTGCTGTGGGACACTTGAACTACTTTCATTAAGGGAGATTAATTAGCTGATCAGCAGGAACAGAAGCAATAGATGCAAACCACAGAGCAAAAGATTTAAGGAAGAGGTTTACTGGTCAGAAGAAAAACATAAAAGAAACAGGAAAGAATAAAACAGAGGGTGAGCTATATCTTTTCTTTCTGACCAGTCTGCAGAAGCTCATGGTTGGTGAGTGGGGGGAATGACGGAACATAAAAACACTTGTCCTGCATCCTCATGAGCCCCTTCGGTGTTTGGGAGAAGGGGATTCTCGGCACAGGATGAGGACAGACGCGGTGCCTGGCTCCCTTTGGAAGACTAGTGATTTTGTTGTTGTATGGCTCATCCCACCACAACAAGTCACAGTCTGCCCTAGGGCGCACGGCCTCTCCAACAACGCTAAAAGCAGAGGGACAAGCTGGGGCCAGGGATGCCAGTGGCCCTTTTCCACTTCTGACCACCTTGACCGTTGCTTTTGTGAACCTCGAGAGCGAAGCAACGGAAGGCTGATCTGAAACCCCATCTGCACCCGTGCCCTGGCTGGAGCTGACTCCCGCAACCCTGGGAAGGACCATGGGAGCGCCTGGAGGATGCAAATTCCGTGCTGCCGTGCCTCAGCCCACCCCACAGGAGTGCTGCTTCCCCAGGCTGCAGCAGCCCCAGGGTCCCCAGTTGGATAAGGGATGCTCACAAAGTCAGCACTGCACTCTAGTAAATGCCCACTGGTGCTTGGCTGAATCCCAGCAGGTGAGGATGAGTACCCTGGTGTGCATCTCCACACCAAATCCCACCATCCAGAAGGGTCCTTTTCTACCAGGGTCACAGGTGGGACAGGATGGAAGCCCTGAGCGGCGCCCAGGACTGGGATGCAAGGCTGGAAGCCCTGAGCAGCACCCTGGGCTGGTACGTGAGCCTGGAAGTTCCGAGCAGAACACATCGAGCGCTGCATGCGCTACTCCAAGTCCCCACCGCCCCAGCACCAGCTTAACACCGCCCCCAGGGTTGTAGCCGAGGCCCCGCCCCTCCCTGCGGAGCCCGAGGGCCCCGCCCCCTGTATGCAAATGTACGCACCGCGCGACCAATAGGAACATAGGGGGCGTGGCCACGACGGGACTTGCCCGGGCATGTGAACGCGGCGCTTCCGGGTGCGACACGTGGGGGCCGCGCCGGAGGCGGGTGGGCTGCGGTGAGACCGGGGGCAGGGGGGCAGGGGTCTGCGGTCGGGTTATGGGGCGGGCGGGGGTCTGGGGCAGGGTTATGGGGCAGATGGGGGCCGGGGGCTGGGACTGAGGCAGGGAGGGCCCGGGTGACGGGCAGGCCGGGCCCTGGGGGGGTACGTAATGGTGGGGGGGCAGGGGGCTGCGGGTCGGTAAGGGGGTGAGCAGAGCTCTGGGACCGCAAATGGGGCAGTTGGGGGGGCAGGCAATGAGGGTGCAAGGGGGTGACTTGGGGACAGGGTGTGACAATGTGTCCGTGTCCCCCCTGCCCCATAGCTCCTGCATGTGACTGCCCGTACCGCTGTGGGGGGCGGGTATGTTATGGAGGGGTGGGTTGCCGTGGGTCCCTTTGACAGGGGGGGTATAAGGGCTGCACGGCACTCATGCCCCCCGTACTCACTCCAGCAGGGATGCCTCCTGGTAAAGGGCAAATGACCCCGCTGCTGCCCGCTCCAAAGGTTTCTGTGCCCACCCCACCGGGCACCCATGGCTCTGCCACAGGGAGATGTGCTCAGCCCCCAGAGGTTCCCAGCTCACCACAAGGTCGCAGCAAGAAGAAAAGCCGCAAGCACCAGCGATTCATGGAGCGCCGGGCGCTGCTGGAGCAGAAGGGGCTGCTGAGCTGGCGCCTGGGTAGCCAGGCCCCCATGATGGGGCCAGAGGCACGCAGCACGCTCACCAAAGAAGGTGGCACCACGGCACCACATTGCGGAAAGGTCTCCAAACCCAAGCAGGTTGTCTCCCCGTTCCTGTCCCGATCCGCCTCTCCAGAGAGCATAGCCAGGCATCACTCTGTACTGCTGTCCCAGGGGAGTGGCAGCTCCAAGGGGGTGCAGACATCCTCACCACTCCTGCGCCTGGGCAAGTATGTGGCCATTGATTGCGAGATGGTGGGCACTGGTCCTAAGGGCAGGGTGAGCGAGCTGGCACGGTGCTCCGTGGTGAACTATGATGGGGATGTCATCTACGACAAGTATGTCCAGCCTGAGCTCCCCATCGTGGACTACCGGACACGCTGGAGTGGCATCACCAAGCAGCACATGAAGAGTGCGATTCCCTTCAAGGTCGCCCAGGCAGAGGTGAGAAAAAAGAAAGAAATTAAAAAAAAAAAAGCTGTGTGTGATCTGCCAGATGCAAATTGGGATATTTAGTGGCTTGTGCTGAGCTGCTCCGAGGCAGAGGCACAAGTAGAGGACAGAAGCCACTGAAGCTGTGCAGTGGGTTGGTTTTCTTGTTACTGCTTGGCTCTGGGAACTGAAAAAATGAAACTAAAGGAACTGAATTTAACACAGAATGGTTTATTTTATGCTTAATTGGTGGCCTGTCTAACTCTTTCTGATGCTTCCAGATCCTGAAGATCCTGAAAGACAAGATTGTGGTAGGGCACGCCATCCACAATGACTTCCAAGCTCTGAAGTACTTCCACCCGAAAGACAGGACTCGAGACACCAGCCGGATCCCAGTGCTGAACCAGAAGGCAGGGCTGCCCAGCCAGACCAGTGCCTCCCTCAAAAGCTTGGCTAGGCACCTGCTCCAGAAAAAGATCCAGGTAAGCACCAGCAACCTTGAGATGGGGAACAGTTTCTGGGTTTGCTATGAGCCTGTGTGCTCATCCTGATCCCCCCACCTCCATGAGTGCTCTCTGTGAGATACGGATGAACCCTGTTCATCCCTGTATTCCCAAGCTGGGGGAGTCGAAGACCTCCCAAGCTGACCATTAAGCATCTCAGTAAAGCAGGTACAGGACCTTTTCACTCCAGAAAGTGCTTGAGATTCACGTTTCTGCATTGAACCTTTGCTGTCTCCAAAGCCCCCGGTACTTGTGTCCTTCCAAGCAAGCAGACAAGGTGACCTGTTGGATTTTTGCCAACCCCCTTTTTCTAATGAGGCTTTTCCCCTGTTCTTCAGGTCGGCTGCAAAGGACACTCATCGGTGGAGGATGCTCAGACCGCCATGGAGCTGTACAGACTGGTGGAGGTGCAGTGGGAGACGGAGCTGGCCCATAGCCTGCCACCCCGGCCCCCCAGCCCCGTCACAGACCCCACCACAGAGAGCAGCCAGTATATGGATGACCAGTACTGGCCCACGGACCTGATGACAAGCAGTCTGTGATGGGGGTGGCACCTCCTCCATCTTCTCTGTGCCATCCTAATGCCTTCAGCTATTAAAGGTGAAGGTGGCTGCATGTGCTCTGCCCAGCAGCTGGATGTACTGTGGACAGCAGGACAGAGAAGCCGGGCTTCTCTAGCCCTGCTGGAGGTGGCACTTGGGCACTGGCAATCTCCCGAAAGGGCTGTGTGCAGCCTCCTGCTGTCACACAGAGCGCTGGGTTCATCTGTCACTTGGTGCTTGGCGATGAGCAGGGTCCTGGTGTTAGCCTGGAGGAGCCCCAGTGAGCATGCAGTGGCTGTGGCGGTGGGCTGGGGCTGCCAGGGCACCTCCTGTGTCCTCTGGGAAGGTGATTCCCCCGTGATGGGTAAATGGCAAGTCTTCCCATGGGAGGACTGAGACATCTTGCTGCTGCCCGAAGGCTGCAAACCATCTGGGGCCAGTTAAACAACCAGTTTCCTCCTCGTTTACTTTGCACAGTGAACCCTGCAAACAAAACGTCAGGGTCTTGTTGATGTCCAGCCTGGACAAGAGTATAGGATGCACTTCATTTTGAATAGGTGATTCACGTGTGTGTCCTATTCTGGATTAAAAACTGCTCTTGCAATACCCTTGTGTGTGTGTTGTGTGATCTGATCTGGCAGCTCTCCAGGAGGGAGAGGGCAGGGATAAGGTAGGCAGGGGTTGGGCATGTGCTGCCTGCATCCTGTGCACTGTCCCAGTGCTTAATGCTCACCTGCAGCTAGAAAAGGTGCTTTGAGTGGCCTGGCCATGACTGGAGTGAGCAGTTCCTTGAGATAATGTGCTTATCTCCCTCTGCTCTGAGATCCCTGTGAAGGCAGGAGGAGCAGGGAATGGGGTCAGCAAGAGCCCTGAACTACTTAGGAAAAGCCTGTTGCAAGAATCCTACTGTGCTCATGCTCCAGCAGCTGGGCTGTCACAGCTTGGGGAGCTTCCTCTGTAGAGCAGAGGCACAGCGGGGATTTGCCCACCCTCTGAGTCCACGTCCCTGAACACAGGGTCTGGGGGCAAGAGCTGTGCCTGCCCTGCAGGGTGGGAATGATGCTAAGCTGTGGCACGGGCTGCTGTGATGAGTTGATGCTTGCCTGCAGTGGCCCTGCCCACAGGCTGCTGCTTCCTGGGTGATGTATGGAGTTACCTGTGCCTGTACCCCAGCTGGGTGGGCGAGCACCAGAGTAGGGTTTGGGGCTGGGAGTAGGGAGTTGCACTGTTCCTGGGGGAATTGAGCAGCTGTGGTTATAGGAATTTGATATTTTTTTTCTGCTAGATCCCCAAGGCTGAGGCCACCTTTTTAGGACAGGGTGCCCCTAACCCACTGCCTGGGCTGTGAGATGGGATGTGGCAGGAGAGGGCTTTCAGGAGCCTGGTCACAGTATGATGCAGGTACTGCAGCCAGCACTGAAGTGGAGACCATGCACCCTGTGGCCAGGCTAGATGGGTCCCAGGCTTTTCCCAGCAGCCCCAGGGAGGGAAGGATAGCTCAACCCCAACCTTGGGAAGCAGCCAAGGGAGCTGGATGACGCAGGCACACCTGACGCACACATCAGTGCCATTACAAGATGCATCTTGCACTTCCCATCTTAACTCCTCCCTGCCTGGCAGAGGAAGCTGAGGACAGCTCAGAAATGCTTCAAAACATGTCAGACGTCTAAAAAGCTCTGCCAGTTTGTCCCAGGATTGTTCCTGATGCAACAAACTGTAAAACATAGCTGGTACCACACTAAGCTGAGCCCCAGCATAATGCCAAGCGACATCAGCAGGACCTGGTGGGGCTCAGGAGAGACCTGAACCCCATGAGGGCACCCCAGGAGGAGCACAGTTGGCACAGGTTTTTATGTATTTCCTCCTCTCTATCATTTCCACCTCTCCTAGAGTGAAGCTGTAGGAAAGGTGACAGCTCAGTGGGTCAGCACACCCTCCTTCAGATGACAGTGGCATCCCAAGGCTGATGCAGCAGCACTGACTTCTGCTCCTGGGAAAGCAGACCCAGAGAAAGGACACAGCAGAGGGATGCTTTGCTCAAAGCCATACAACGTGGCCCATATAACTGCAGCCTCTCAGAGGTATGTGGGTTCATGGGGAGCTTGCATCGAGCACCCCAAGCCTCCCAGCTTCTTTGTCCACCTGGCCCTCCCACCTTGTTGTCCCCCCAGTGCACCCTGCCTTGCCACCCCATAGCACTGACTTGCCCTAAGCCACAAGATGGCTCAATGTGAAGCACAGATACGTTGGGGTGAGGCTGCAGAAAGCTGCAAAAGGAGGTGGAAGGCCACGAGGCTTTATCAGCCAGTGACTCAGCCTGCCTTGCCATCAGCCAGTGGCAAGTGGAAGGTGTAATTGAGGTAAAACCCCTCTGTTTCTGAAGTCTTGACCATCCAAACATTATAGTGAGACCTACTTCCAAAAGTAAGCCTGGGCTGGGCTCCAGCCAAGGGACAGATCTCCCTAAGCATTCATCCCGTGTAATCCAGGGCAGCTTTTTCCCCTGCCTGCCCACAGCAATGCTCTCCAACCTGCCTGCATGGCTGCCCTCCTGGCAACACAGCCCCATGCTTGCACGGTGACACGAGGTGCTGGGAAAATCCCAGGCTGCCTCTGAGAGCTCATCCCAGTCACCACCAGTGATTTACCCCCTGCTGAAGTACCTCTCTGCTTTGGGGGCAAATTTGAAGGCAGCAACACAGCCAAAGACTGGCTGCCTTCTGATGCTCATATGTTCTGCAAGCTTTGCTTCTATGCCACGTTCTCCAGCTCTTGGGGAAGCTAAGAAACAAATTTTCAGGGTTAATTTCCATTTACATCAGTTTTGAAGGGCTAGGAAAAAAAACATGTTCTGCTCTGCAAGCCTCAAGCCCCCTGAGGCAGGTGGGAGAGGAACAAACCTCACCCTGGAAGATGAGGGGTGGTGGCAACCCTCTCCTTGCTGTGAGAAAGCAATGTTTGCTTTGAATAATCGGAATGGCAACTTTCATCCTGTTTGCACACCCCCCACAAGCTCTTCAAGAGATAATCAGGATTTTCACAGGTGTTTGTGAGTATTCACCTAAGTGCCAGGGAGCTGCTATGGCTGAAAGCAGCCAACCTTCCCTCTGGTTCATCACTGGAGCAGCTCTCTAGTGCTCGTGCAGGGAAGCCAAGCATCTTTAGGCAGGTTGAGTATCTTTAGGCAGGTGAAGGAGAGCTGAGCTGGCTCACCATTTCTGTTAAATTTCGTGATAATTGAAGATTCTGCAGAAAACTCAGCCATTGTCTCAGTAACCCTGAATAATGATTAACTCAAACCCATGAATACAGCAATGGGCTTTTTTATCAGAGGGAAAACATTGTCAAATGAGTTTTTGCCAGCCAGCTGCGAGAGCAGGTAACTGATAAGCCCGTCATTGGAGTGGGGCTGAGCCAATGGGAGCTGATGGTGACAGCTCTTACTTCTGTCTAGCAACAGCTTCTCCTTGAGCAGTAGAAGCAATTCAATGCTTTTCCTTGCTTTTAGTGAGCTCTGCCTTTCCTGCCCTCCTGCTACACAGGGGTTTTCAGGGGGGACACTTGGAAACTGAATTTTGTGTGGTTTTCTGCATAGTTTGGTGTGTATTCCTATCCTTCATGGCAAGAGTTTTGCAGGTGTAAAAGTAGATGCATGCCCCCATCCTGCTTGCATCCTGGGCTCTGCTTCCACCCTGCCTTGCCCATGCACCCGGGGCTCTACTTCTCTTGAGTGGGTATCAAAACCCATAGGATGCTTGAAATAGCACCGTAGCAGAACAGCAGCAGCTGTACCAAGGGACCCTGCACCTGGGACGTGTCTGACCTTCCTGCCCTGCACCACCAGTGCCTGGCCATGGTCCAGCACCTCTCCTGGCTGCTGGGGGCTGTTTGCATGGGGACTGCAGCTGGGAACTGCATCCCCTGATCAAACACTCGGTTTGCTTTGGTGCTGGCTCTGGTTATCACAGTACATGTGGTTGAAATACCATGTGAACCCAAAATGTCTTGAGGTGGAGCAATGCCAGTACCCAGCAGCAGCCTGGAGCAAGCCCCTGCTCTGGGGCAGTCTGTCCCCTTTCTGTGCAGACACAGAGGGATTTGTCCCAGCTGCAGGTGGAGAGCTTTAGTCCAGTGACTTCCAGAGACCAAAATGGTCCCTGTGAGGGCAAGAACTGGTCCCATCAGTACCCCCACCCACCATCACCGTCTCCATTATGCTCCAAGCATAAATTAGAAGGCAGACAACTCACAGCCGGCTATAAATTAAAATCTCAGGAGCCTTAATAACCCACTTGGCTGGAAGAAGCAAATAGGTGTGATGTGGAAATGAATAGGCACATCTGGCAGGCGCTGAGCACTTTGGCTGCAGGAGGGGTGTGCATGTGCGGGTGTGCGTGTGCATGTGCGCGCGAACCGCCAGCACAGCCTCCCGGATTGGCTGCAAAACCCCTTCCCAACCAATGCCGGGCACCAGGGTGGCCTAGCAACAGCCTTTCCCTAATGAAAAACAAGCCACTTAAGCATCGTGACTGTCTGCAGATGAGAAGGAAAGGCACAATTCCTGGCACACCCAGTCCTCCCAAAGGCAACTGCAAACACTGCACTGGATGGGCTTGGGTGGCCCAGCCTGAGTAGCCCTGTACCCCTCGGTCCCCATGCCATGGGTGTGTTGCGTGCACAGGAAGGGTTTGGGGCAGGTGCAACACAAAGAAGCCCCCCAAGGAGAAACCCTCATCTATGACTCCATGCCCTGTGTGGGCACCCTGGGTGCCAGGGTCACGCCCAGCATGGCAAGGAGATCCCCACTGCTGCCACCTCGCAGCCCGGCTGGATGCCAAGTGGCCATGGGGTCCACGAGCTGCTGAAGATGCCACCTTTAGGGCAGAAGGGGTTACAGGGTGCAGTGCCAGCGGCTCATGGAGCAATCCCCAGCACCACCAGATACAGGAGGGGCCAAGGGAATGGTCACCACTGTGGTCTTCCTCAGCGTTGTCACTTTCCCATGTCCCTGTTCCAAGCTGTCCACTCCCCTGGCTGGGGAAAGTGCTCTGAGGACAGCGGGGTCCAACACACGATCAAAAGCTCACGTCTTTGTGATAGACTCCCTGCAAGCCAGTTTATGGCCAGGAACCAGGAGTTGGCCCTTTTACCAGTGGGCATGGGGACACCTTGCAGGGGCAGGATGGGAGCGGGGGAATGATGACAGAGGGTATCAAGGCACAGCATTGCTTTCGGGCTGCAGAAACACCTCGTCCTCGAGGAACAGCAAGATGCGGGTCGGCTCTCTCCCACCAGTGTGTGCAATTCCCAGTAAAGCAATGGGGGAAGAGGATTTTATGGTTAGATCTTAGGAAGAAATTTTTTTGCTGAGGCCCTGGCACAGAAGCTGTGGATGCCCCATTCCTGGAGGTGCTCAAGGCCAGGCTGGATGAGGCTTTGAACAACCTGATCCAATGGAAGGTGTCCCTTGCCCAGGACAGGGGGATTGGACCTGGGTGGGCTTTAAGGTCCCTTCCAACCTGAACAATTCTATGATTCTATGACCCACCTCAGCCCACCTATCACTGGGAGCAGCAGCAGCGTTGTGTGGTCTGCATCATCCCAGGGAACTTTGGGCTCTGCGTCGTAGTTGTGATCTTTCAGCCTGAATTTCTCCTACCAGCTCACCCTGGGGGTGATGGGGAGCTATTAGAGCACTATAGTGGCTTTTAAATTTTCTAATTCAAAAGGGAGGTTTTGGCTCAGCTGAAATGATAGTCCCTGCCTCCAGCTCAACCCTGACCCAGAGCAGAGCTACGTGCAACTCTCTGCTCCTGCATGCCCAAGGCCTCTCGCAAAGCATTAGAAACAACTCCTTTTTTCTTTTTTACAGACAAGAAACCAAAAAATTGTCATCTTTCCAACGCCACCTGCCTGGTGCAAAGCAGCACGTGTGGTATACCAGAGGCCAACACCTCTGCCACGATGGATGAAGAGTGGCAAACGCTCTTTTCTGGGGGATCCTGATGAAGAAAATTTAAAAAAAAACAAATGGAGTAGGGGGGAAGCACAAAACATGACTTTTCCCCACTCTTCTCGGCGGTCCCCCTTGGCAGCCCCGCCCTGGTTTTCACTCTATTTCTGCCCACTCCAGGTTTGCGCAGTCCCAGCTGTTCACTAGATGGTGCCCTCGGGCTGCTGCTCTCTAAATTATCCCTTGGCAAGCTGGAGATGGGATGGGTCCAGCTCCGCTCCGGTTTCTCAGGGTGTATTTTATGCAGGTCTCAAGCACAAAAGGAGCGTGAAAGCCACTTCCATAGCTCAATTAAATCTCTGTGCACTCTGGAGGCTTTGGGGTCTGGGTCCAGTAATGAGCTGCAAGCACTGGCCTCTCTCTCAGGGGTCTGTCTGAACCCCTCAGTATTTTATATTTCTACCACTGTGAAGGTGGTTTACACCATCAAGACAGAAAGAGAACATAGGATTGGCAAAGAGGCACTACTATGGTGAATACATTTGAGTAAATGAGATGGGGAGGGACTCTTTATCAAGGAGTGCAGTGATAGGACAAAGGTAACAGTTTTAAACTGAAAGAGGGGAGATTTAGATTTGATACTTCCTGTGAGGGTGGTGAGGCCCTGGCACAGGTTGCCCAGAGAAGTCATGGTTGCCCCATCCCTGGAGGTGTTCAAGGCCAGACTGAATGAGATTTTGAACAACCTGGTCCAGTGGGAGGTGTCCTTGCCCATGGCAGGGGCGTTGAAACAGGTTTATCTTTAAGGTCTCTTCTAACCCAAACCATTCTATGATTCAATGATTCTATATGAAAATAGCAAATAACCATCCACAACTGTCAGCAAAAAAAATATGTACAGCCGTAGTTCTGCAGCTTCAGTGCATGGGGGAAGAGGAGGAAGACGAGCTAACACACATTAGTGTTACCAGGAGGATGTTTATTTGTTTAGAAGTGTAGATCAGAGGGCATAAAGCAGCATTAGCCACCTCTGTTAAGGAAAAGCCCTGTCATGGAGCAGGAGGACTTGATAGTACTGGGATGCAAGACATCCATGGGGCCACATGTGGACCCAGGGCAGAAATAGCCAGGGCTGCTGCAGGGCAGCACCAGGGTCTGCTTGCCATCCTGGGAGGTCACTGTTTGCATTTGTCCTTCATCTGTCCAGGATAGAGACTCTTTCCCTTTTATTAGAAACCACAAATGCCTTTATAAGATGGGGTTCCCAGCCATGAGTGGCAACTTCCTGGGACCAAGCCACACAAGGCCGCACTGTGGTGGCAGTGCAGGACATGCCAGCATCCCCCTTAATCTTCTGGTCTCTTAAAATAGCAGAATGATGGAAAAGATCAAAGCCAGAGCCACACAGAGCAGCATTTGTTGTCATTTTAAGATGGCATTAATATGCAGGTCTGGGTGAAAAAGTTGCTCCAGAAAGAGTTTCTTGTTGCTGCTCATCTCTGCCCTGCCCCAGGCAAACCCTGAAGTCCTGCGCATGCTCAGGGTCTCACACTGCTCCAAGTCCTGCAGAGCCATCCAAATGTCAGGGTTTGAGCCACAAAAGTCAGGGACTGCTCCTAATTTTTATTGTTATTTTTATATTTCCAATTTTTAAAAAAATCTATTTTTAGTTTTTGGATACTGGGCGGATCAAGCTGGAAATAAAATGGGAGAAATTATGTTTGCCTTCAGTATCAGCAGCCCAAATGTCTCAGAGGGAGACACCTCGCCAACAAGCCTCGAGCAACAAAGGTTAGCAGGAGTCAGGATGGTCTTCTTGGCCTCTGGCATCATTGATTCCAATAAAAAGATGTAAAAGAGGGAAAAATGGCACTCAGAGTCCTCCACAGCATCTCTCATTTTGGGGACAGATATGGAGAATGAGCACATGAACACAACAAATGCCTACAGCCTCTGCTTTTTCTCTTCCAGGTGTCCCTCACTGGAGGAAATTTTGGCCAAGCCAACACATAAAATTGAGAATTCAATCCCAGGTACCTCCATAGTGGCTGCTCTTCGACAATCAAATGATGCTCCTGCCTTGGACAGACACAGGTCCCTCCCACCTCTTGAAATGGCACCTTCCTCCCTGCTGACTCCCACCCTCAGAAACCTTCACCTCAGAAAAGGAAACAGACCTGCCCCTTTGTGCCTGGGGGTCTGACAATCCACTGTTTTAAATAAATAAGACCCCATATTTATCACCCAAGTCCAGTGTCTGAAAAAAACACTGCAGTGCAGCTACACAGCCTTATCATCTCTATAATTTGCCTTTGTGTAAGCTCAGGATCCTTATGAAGGAGTTGCTTTTGTAGCCCGTGTTACATTGAACTTGCATGTGGTTTCCATGTTTATTTGGAGTTCAGGAGAGAAAACTTGCAGCAGGGAGCAAGTTTCTATGTGCCTGCTCAAACAGGTGAACTTTTTAAGATACCACAAAAATTGTTAAAGATGTCTGTTATTGACCCATTTCAGCAGCATTCCTAAGTTCACAAAGAATTTAGCAGAGAATAAACCCATTAATTTGCACCCTGATGAAGGAACATAGGCACAAAGGTAAGAGGGGAGCATCCAGAAAGCTGTCCCCTCCTCTGTCCATGAGCCTCCCCTGCTTCAGGCTGTCCTGCGTGGGTGTGAGCCAGGATGAAGCTAAACCTGAAGCCCAGTTTGCATCTCTGGGGCACTGTCCCTCCTGCAGCTCTTCCAGCAGTGCTGCTGCACAGATGCCCTCACCAGGAGGCTGACCAGGAACTGCAGCCCGGTCCTGCCAGGGCTGACCACTGCTGCTTGTCCCGGGTGGTGTGAAACATTCGGCACAGCTGGGCTGTGTCTCCTCTCAAAGCTGCTCTGTTGGCACCAGGCAAGCGCTGAGCCCTGCAGGAGAGGACAGGGACAGTGTGTATGGGGAGAGAGAAAGGTGAAGCAGCAGATGGGGAATGGGTTTAACGGGAGGGAGTTCCAGACTTGCCCACATTTCAGGCCACCACTACCTCCCTCAAGGGACTGATTTCACCTCCTGACAGCTCCATACATGGGAATTGCTGCAGAGGGAATCCACAGGGCTTTGTCGGGCTCCACCAGTGGGTTTCAGGCATATACTCACCCCTCAGCAGGCACGAAGGCCAGGGGACAGACGGCCATCCCTCAGCCTCTCCACTGCCTTCACAGGCACGATCAAGATTAATCCTGGCTGCCTGCATCCTCCGAGGCTGGAAAAAACCCATGCCAGAGCCAAGACACTACACATGTGTGCACTTACTTGGGCTGTCTCTCCATCCCCCGGGAGCGGGGCTGCCCTGCTCCATGGATCCCGATAACGGGCCGTTTTGAGCAAGAGCCTTATGAAACTGCCTTTCACAGGCAGCACAGAGGACGGTTGTTCCCTTGGCCAAACCTCTCTCTCCCCAACCCCTGCCGCGGGATGCTCGGCTGCTCGAAACCTGCGGAGGCCGAGGCGACAGAGGAGCTGTGGGAAGGGGGATTTATGGGGAGCTGCGAGGCAAGCTGGGAGGAGCCGAGCCGAGGCAGGGGTTTGGGGGAGAGGGCGGCATCAAGGCAGGGCTGTAGCCAGCTGACGCCAGCCCCACTCTGTGGCCTGAGACCCTTCCAAGGCTCTGGCCGAGGTACAGATGTTCCCATTGTGCATCTTGGGAGCCTTCTTGGAAAACTCCAGCAGCTTCGTTCCTCAAGCTGCCTTTTTAACGCCAGCTTTTGCGTTTGGGTTTGGCTTTTTTTAAAAATCATGTATATAATTTTGGAAGAAAGCCTTCTCTCTGCTGCATTTCTCTGACTCGTGACAACCCCAGCATTTTAAGAGCTCCCTCCCCATTTTGTGTGTCCCCCCCAAGGCTGAATGATCGTCATCATCCCAGGGGTTGGCATGATTCGGCTCCAGTGTAAAGTAACTGCTGCCAAGCACAGCCTGGTTTTTATTGCAAGGGCTGGTTAGTGGGGTAAAGTGGATGTGTGGAAAGGCAGACTGTGCACCAGGGATCCTGCAAATCCGTTCTGTTCTGACACTGCCAGGCATTTGATGCTAGAATTGCACGTGACTCTTTCACTGCTCCCTGACTCAATTTTCCCATCACCTGAAAACGGAGCATCACAGTGGGGAGAACAGAGGTCTGCAAACCACTTTGAGATCCTCCTTTACAGGGCTCTTATTTCCCCCTCTGGTTCCTAGAGCCAAAATCAGCTAAACAGGGACAAAAAGTGAGACACGTGAGAGGGATATTAGATCAGCCCTCAGACGCAGCAGGAGAGGCAGAAAAATCGAGCTAAGAATGAAGCTAAAAATATGATTGAAGGATTTTGGGAAGGATCAGCCTCTTAGAGCAGGATCAGGGCCAAGAACCAGAGCTACAAGGTGCCTGTCCCTGCCTCAAGCTCGATTATTGGCCAACTTTATGGTGTGCTTGGTCTCTGCAGGGAGAGCAACTGAACAGAGCCTTGAGTTGAAACTACAGGTGAGAAGAGGATGATCAAACCCTGTTTTGAGACCTGCTCTGCTCCTGCATCTCATCTTGCTTAGAAATCATTTTCACAAAGCTACAGAGCACCTCTGGCTCCCATGGATGAAGTTCCCAATGACTCCAGGTCCAAATGGGAGGGGAAGGCAAGGAGAAGCCC
This sequence comes from Dromococcyx pavoninus, assembly GCA_033558185.1. Taxonomy (NCBI): domain Eukaryota; kingdom Metazoa; phylum Chordata; class Aves; order Cuculiformes; family Neomorphidae; genus Dromococcyx; species Dromococcyx pavoninus. Next base: position 918,205 of record JAUMJL010000721.1, read on the forward strand.
TGCAGTGCTCTCAAACCCTCATCCTGGCCTGAATCCTCTCTCAAGTATAGCATCTTTAAGGTTAGTGGTGGATCCAAGTGTAATTTAGGTAGGAAGTTTAGCTTAGGAGAAGGGATATTACCCCCTCTTTCCTGGCCAACACCAGCAGCTTATAGAGAAAAGGGCAATAAATGAGAATCATCTTCCAAAGAGAAACAAAAATACAATACCACTTAGAGCCAGAAAGCAACTGAAAAGGACATTTGTAACAGGAAAGATGTTTACAGCCCAGTAGCAGAGGAAACCCATGGCTTTTAGAGGGTGCAGGAGCAGAAAGCATCTGTCTTTCAAAACAATCAGGAAAGGGAATCTGAAAAGCAAACACAGCTCTCTGAGATATTAAAGGGAAGGCAGCAGCTAGTGGAAGTCACCCTCGGGATCATGAAGGCATCCAGCGCGGGGATCACACCAGGAGGCACATCAGCAGTGGGGTGACAGCCAGGGCTGGTAGCAGGAGGAAAGACAGGGCTCCTGTGAGCCCTTCGCTGGCGACAGACAGCCTCAGGAAACTCCAGGCCAGGGGGGTTTAATCTGCTGCTGCAGATAGGCTCTTCCTTATCCATTTCCTCCTCCAGGCACAAGGCCTCAGGGCTAGTGAGCCAGCACATCCCCTCACTCTGTAGATGGGAAGAGGAAGAAGGCAGCTTGGGGTTGGCATCAACGTGGTGCTGATTTCACACTGCTTTGTTTCCTGTGGTCCCTAAAAAGTATAGATCAAAACCGTGGGTAGTTCCCAGTTGGCCCCTGCAGCCAAGCCTCCCATCCCCAAGTCCACTGGGGCACCAAGCCATCAGTACAACCCAGAGCAGCGTCCACTGTTCTCCAATGTAGGAACCTGGGTTTACAAAGGCTTTTTAATAGCCTGTGGATTGCATTTAAATTACCCAAAGTGTAACCTCCACCCCACCACGTCCCTCTTCGAGTTCTCTGTGCCTGCCAGGAGCTGCGACCCATTTACCTTCTTCTGATGTGCACCCCGGACACAGAGCGTGGGCGTGTGAGGTGCCAAGGAAAGGGGTTTCAAAGGCTACCTTGCTAAACAGGGAGCCACTTAAGCAAGTTAGGAAGGCAGGGAGAGCCCCATGCAACAGCCTTGAGATGTCAGATCCGAGAAACTGAGAAACATCTGTAGGATTAAGGGGCCAAGCAGAAGATTTGAGAGCACCCTCAGCCCCAAATGATGAACAGGAGCCATCTCCCTTCCTCTGACACACACATCCCTTTTGGGGTCTTGGCTCATATACTAAAGACCTAATAGTTTCAAAGAGAAACAGAGAGAAGGAAGCATCTTGAGCAAAGAGTAGGTGAGCATGCACATCCTACTGTTGTTCATTAAAAGTAACTAATAATCTCATTTTTTTCCAGCCCAGATAAAGGGCTGTGTATAAGTAGATAAGAGGCTTACATACCCAGGAGGCTCAATTAATGTTATTAGTTCACACAGTCTCACATAGAAGACACTGCTGACCCCAGGCTGCAGCTACTAAGTCCTTATAATCCAAAGGCTTTTATTTTTAGGTATTTCTAGTACTCATCTCTGCAGCACTTCAGCACAATTTTCCCTGACTCTACACGTACTGCTGGCTGTACGCCAGCAGCCCAAAAAAAATTATTTCTCTTCCTTCCCTGAACACCTAAATGTTTATACAAAATGAAGAGGCTGTTGATGAACCCAGACTTAGATAGCTCTGCTGCTGTGCTGGACAGGCTCGCTGTGCTGACATGAAGGGCTGTGCTGGCCCACCTGGAGCCTCCATCCTATATACAGGAGGAGCTGCCTCTGGTGCTGTTTTAAGTGAGCATGTGGGACCCCACCGTTCCTGGAGGGTGGATGAGTTGTTTTCCTCAACTAAGCCTGCTAGTCAGGCTTGTTCACCCTGAGTTTTAGTTATTTACTCTCCTATAGTCTTATCAGAGAAGAAGCATTTGGGGCTCTATTTTTCTTCTAGAAAAATGGTGAGTATTTGAGCTAGGAATGTGTTTTCTAAGGGATGTGCTGGAGTGTATCTCCCAAGGAGTTTCTCTGTCTTTCAAAGATATCTCTTTGTGCAAACACCCTATGTTGTGTGTCAGCAGATCCTGCAGCTTAGTGCTTTTTTCATCACTTACTGACTGCAGCATCAGGGTTGTATTTGTCTCTTTTCTACGGCTGCACAAAGAATCAAGGTGTCCTTCACTGCTGAAGCCAGAAGGACAGTTGTAGCAAAAAAAACAAAGCCCCAGAGATACTCCTGAGCTCTGGGGTATGGCCATGGGAGAGAGCTGTGCTATAGAAGCGCTGGGGATAATATGAGTACAACAGTAGTACCCTGAGCTATAGAAGCACAGCTGCTGTGAGTAGGATAACCATGGATCAAAGGAATAGCAAGGACCAGCAGAGCTGTGGTCGTGGCTGAAGTTTGCAGTGTGCCAGTCTGTGCCCCTGAGGTCTTCCTCCTGCTCTTACATTTCTGTGTTGTTGTTGGGTCGAGCACCATAAATATTTACAGGGTGAGGCAACTGGGTGAAGCAGAGGATGCTGTGAAGATAGTGGTCAGGAAGCACAGTAGTGGTGAACAGGGTGTTCTGCTGCCTCTGTGAGACGGGGGCAGAGCTGAAGACCTGCCAGCAGCTATAGCTCACCCCTTATCCCTACTGGCAATGCCCAGAGCACTGCCTATGCCCTTGCCATTTAACACAAGTATCTGCCTTTTTATTCCCTCTGCTTGGTTTGGGGCTGTACCCTGACCCAGCCTTCTAGGTGTTGATCCCTTCTGGCACCATTGGTGACCACATCTGAAGCTTTCTGAAGCAAATGCTTTAAATTCCCAGCTTTATGCTCCCCCACCAGCCCACCTTGTCTTGCAGATGACCTTCCTCATAGGTGGCTGAGCCTGGCATAAAAGTATGGAAGTGCAGTGTTAAACACTGTCCCATCCCAAGGTGAGGTGCCCACTGCCCCTATGCTATAGGATACATGTGCTCCCAGATTCAGCCTGCGTGTTTAAGCTGATTGCTACTTCTCACGCCAGCACCCACCTTTCCCCTCCTGCCCTGCTCTTCTCCACCAGCTCAGCCCTCTTCTGGGACTTGACAGTGTCTGCAAAAGACAATGTAGGCTGAGCTCTTCTGGCGGTCATGACAGGGAGGCTTCAACAGCATCTGCACTAAATGGACTAGAGAAGATTAAGTGCTCTCTGTGCTCCTGAAAGGCCCATTTAATTCACTTTCACCCTCTCTTCCCCCTCCCCCCAGACCTCCCTGGCATCCAGGACACAGGGGCTTTTATTACACCACTGAAAACCTTGAAGGGGACTGACTTTTTTTATTTTTTGCCTGTTCCACCCCTTAGAGAAATGTCTCCTCTGACCGGCCACCAAGCTTACGTGCCTGCTGTCACGCACAGGCGGCGCTGGCCCCAGGACAGCCTGCCCGTGGGTTTGCTTGGCCAGCATCTGCTTTGGGCTCAGATGGCCCCAAGAACAAGATTTAAAGCCTAGCAGTAGGGAGAGCTCTGAGAAAGGATGCGTTATCGGCCAAGGACAAAGTGTCTCTTGCTGCTTGGTCGCCTTTGGTGGTTTTTGGAGGAACCTGGCAGAAGCCCTGAGGTGCTGACAGGGTGGCAATAAGATAGGCAGGAGGCTACGGCTGGCACTGGGATGAGGCCAGCCTGGCCTTGGCCTTTCCTCCTCTGTTTCTTTCTGTGTTGAGCTATCAGCTCGCTTCTCATGAGTGCCTGTGGCAGGGAGGGCACAGCTGCTGGATGAAATACTTGAGATTCCAGAAATGTCTGAAATTAATTCACCTTCCTCGGTTTGTACTGGGATGGTGAAACTCACTTCACTCTGGGTTTGTCCTACTGGAAATGAGCTTTCCTTTGCACCACGCAGGGTCAGCCATGTAGCTGGGCTGCTTTGTTCCTAGGAGGGGAAAGCAGATTGTGGGGAATGCAAGCAATTATGGGCTTTTGCATGTGTGTTCCTTCCTTTCACTCAGTTCAGGAATAGGTTTTCTGTCTGTATGGGGCCAAACTCTCCCTGGCTAACAGCCCTACAGGCAACATCAACACAGGTGGGACTATTTTGACTAGAAAAGCAGTAGCCCCAGCTCAGCACCAGCTGACTTGCCAGCTGCAGCTGTCTTCGTTTACCTGGGAAAGGGCTAGATTCCCCACTGGAACAGAGACCTGCAAAATCCACTGGCTGTTACATGCTTAATTGAAACCTCTCTGGACTCGTTCCTTAAAATAAACCGGAAATTTAAAGCTTTGTCTTAAGAGATGCATGAGCAGGGAAAGGTGTATCCGTCTCTTTGGTGAGCTCCTCAGCCCAGAGAGGCTTCCATCTATTTACTGCCCTTTACTAGGAGGGTTTTGAATTAATCCTGCACCCTGTGCCTGACTTTGAGATATTGCTTTGTGTCCAGCGCCCACCTTCTCAAGAGAGATACAAATGCGCTGATAGAAGTGTGACAGCACCTCTTACACTGCTGTAACTGCAGCTTCTGCAAGTGCAGGAGGGCATCTATAGAGGCACACTGTTGCCACTGCCTTCCAGCCCAATTCCCAGTCCTTTGGGCTAAGCCAAGATTGTGTCCTTGGAGAAGCTCATGGCAAAACTCCAGCTGAGCTAAAAAGTCTCAAGTTTCTTACTGGAAAATCTTGCTGAATGTACAGTAACAAAACCAGTATTTCTGAAAGAAAATCAAAGGCCAAGTAAGACAGTATTTTCTCCTAAATGTGCACCAATAATGAGAAAATCCTCAGTCAATAAACAGCAAGAGAAATGCTAAGCTGCTAGAAATCAGGTGGGGCTGTCTCCAGTCAGCCTGTTACCATGCAAATGCAGCACATCTGGATTTTCTTTTGTTGCTCTGACATTTCTTTTCCAACACACATAAATGTCCAATGTGGGTTTTTTTTTTCTCCCAGACAGTCCCTCCTTTCCCAGCTCTCAGCCCTCTGGCAGTTGTGCTTTCATACTGTAAACAGGTGAGGTGCCAGCCTGTGCTGTCAGGCCCAGGACAGACAGCCATTTACCCCAGGAAAGGTCTGGCAGGTGAATTGGAGCTGCATAAGAAGAGCAATAGGCTTTGAAAATCAGAACCTGAAAGGGATGCATCCATGTGCTGCTGCAAACCACCACCTTGCCAAAATATAGCCATCCCTTTTCTCACCAGCTAGATTGAGCTGCTTTGGGTCAAGAGCAGCCCAGACACACTGAAACTGGGGCACAGCAATGCCAATGCATCACCCTAAAGCAAATCTTACAGCTCTGTGGTGATGGGGGCATATGGAAGGTATTCTGATCTCCTTCGTACGGGAAAAGGCAGAGTGAAATGAAGCTTTCTATTTCAAGACAACTGCAGGCTTTGAAGATCAAGGACTCTTCCATAAGGGTCCATGCCATGGGCTTATCCAAAGCTTCTGTAGACCCTTGGCTCTGCCATGGAAGTTGCAAAGGAGGCACTTTCCATCCATGACTCAATAAGCTCTTGGGGAATGATTGTGAAGTCCTGCCCTTATTCATAGCCTGAACAGTCTGGCACACCCACCATTTGGGTAAAAGAAATAGGGAGAAACCTGTCAGCCAGGGGGTTACTAAATATTTTTGCCTTTTTCCCTTGTCCACTGCTTGAAAAGAAAAAACAGCTTTCTGCAAAGTGTGTGTTTATTTGAAATGAGTTCTTGAACTCTTTCCCTCCCAAGGTGTCGGACTGTAGGACGTCTGTGGTGTCAAAGCTGCATTGCTTGCTCTGATGGGACACAGGTCAAATTTCTTTCTCAGTCTCTCACTCCAAACACCTCTCCAATATTTGCTTAAAAAAAAAAAATCACTCTTTCCATGTCCATTCTGCCAGTAATTTCTCTTACTGGAATGTCTTGTAGTTTAAGTGCTGTCAAAGGAAGAAAAATTGCCCAAATAATCTTATTCCCTAGTGTTATCACACACTGGCTGCTCCATCCAGGATGTGCCCACAGTACGGCAGAGCTAGAGTTGCCAGTAATAATTACTATGATGGGGCTGCTAAAAGCCTTAAAAGGCAAGGTGGTTATGGGCAGGAAAGCTTGCAGCTAGCAACCAGGTCCAGTTTATGCAAACACAACCTGACTCACAAAAGCCGTAGTCAGACGAAGAGTTGAGAGCTCCTTCTGTCATCCCAGGACTCTTTCTGGCATTCACTTGGCTGGCTGAGTTCTGGGATGAGACACAGCCTGGGCAGCAGCACACTGTACCAAAGCATGCTCTGTGTGTCCCAGCAATGCAAGCCCCTCTCTTTCCTTCCCTGAGACCAGCCCAAGCCTGGGTGCACACCATGGGATCCTCCACCACTTCACCAGCTGCAGGACAACAGGTGGGTCTGAAACACAAGCAGTGTTGACTGCCATTAGGAGAGCAGGAGGAGGAGAGCCCCGAAGGATTGTCCTTCGAGTCATGTGCTCATTTTCCGAGCCTTGGTACACATGGAGAGGACATTTCTGTTTACAGATGTGACCCATCATGTCAGGACTAGGGAAAGTAAGGTTATCCATGACGTCCCCTTGGCACAGTCCCTCAAGCCCACACCTCACCAGTTCATGCTGTCTGTAGCAACAACCCTGCCAGCACTCTGGCTGTTCAGACACAACCTGTGTCTGACCATGCTTTATAAAGAGATAAACCCAGAGATTTCTGGAGAAAAGGAGCCTGAGCTTCCTTTAACAGTGTATGATGTGTTGATGTTCTCCTGACTAGCAGCCCTGCATAGAGACATTGGACAAGATATCCAGCAGTCTTTATCTGATGGAGAGTTACTGTAGGATATGTGCTTGCCTTCTGCCAGGCTGTTCTTCCTGTCCAAGAAGGTACAATCTCCTTCTGCCCCTGTCCTGTCTTTTTGGAGAAGCAGAGGGAAAGCAGGTCTCCCAAGACCAAGACTTCAGAAGTGAGTTCAATTAAAATGTCAGAGATGTGTCTGCAAAAGGCATGACCTTGCTTGGCTTCCTTCCTCCAGAGATCCCTGGTGTCTTGCATATTATCCTGGCAGTACTTTCTTTCTACTTCTTTTGCACACGTCTTTGCCTTCCCCTTGTCTGGGGGCAGATCTCTTGGCCGAGAGATCAGGGAAGGCACCTGCCAGCAGTGGCAGCAAGACTTCTGCACCACCATGTGCAGAAAGCTGTAGGTCTGAGAGTGGGATATTTAGGGAAGTATTTGGTGGATAGAAGTTCCAGAGACATTAACTGAGATAAGGAGCTGAGTTCTGATATCCTAAAGCACATATCTTTGCTTTTTGTCTGGATGCTTTGCTGCCCACCTGTTCCACCCCAGGCAACCAGCAGAGGCATGAAGTGCCAACCTCTGCATGTGAAGCTGTTGGCTGGTCACAGAGGTGTGTGCTTTTGCTGCTGGACTGTGTGAACAGGGGTGAGAAGTGACACCAAAGGTGGCATTGCACCCAGGGCAGAGCCTCAAACATGCTGGCCTCCCATGCCCTGGGGGAAGATGAACTTGGCAGGGTCTGTGGTGTTTCCCTGTGTGCTGTGTCATGCCAGAGGCTTCCAGCTCACATACACGAGGGGACAGCTACCAGGCCTCTAAAACATGCCACCATCTTTCTCCCCAGACATCCTGGCTCCGTCCTCTGCAGGTTGCCATGGGAGCCACGAAGCTCTGCCAAAATTCGCACCTTATAAGAACCTCTGAGTGGAAACTCCGAATCTGTGCCATTTCCACACTTTCAGCCACAACCTCTCCATCCTTGCCCCCCTTTTTCTAACACTGCTTTATCCTACAGATCCACAGGCTGGACAGCCTATCCCACTTCAGTGTCCACACCCTGCAGCTTTGCGCTGTGCCTGCCCTGGCACTCAATGAAGCCACTGATGGAAATACCTGGTTTGCTTTGGTCTCCAGTTCTGCTCATCAGAAACTCTAAAAAAGAGACACTGGCATTTTCCTGACGTATAACTAGGAAAAAAGCATTTCAGGAGGGCTACACAGCTCTGGCACCACTGCCTGAGATGCGAAGGAACCAACATGAGGATTTGACTCAATCCACTCCCTTCTCCTCCTTACCTCTCCCCAGAGATCAAAGGAGAGACTTTTCTGAAGCAGAGACACAACTTTTTCTGTGTTGTGGGTACAGCTACTTATCTCCAGCCCAGGCCCTCCATCACTTGCTGGCCACCTCAAGGGCTGGTCTAATTTAGGAACTTTGCATGTGTTGTGGGACACCCCACATCCCCTCCTTCTTGCCCCTGGCATGCCCTGGCGTAAAGGCACATCAAGCTGGTTCACAGGTTGATGCTTTTGGCTTTATTCTAATGGAAAGTTTTCCTCTACAAGGCAATTTTTTTCCTCTGGCCAGTAGCAAATAAAATCCAGTCCTCACCTTAGCAAGGACAGAGCAAAGGTCTCTGTATATGACTTGCGGGTTCTGGCTGGCAAATCTTAACATCATATATGGTTGTTGACTTTTCAGGTTTACAAATGTACAAGTCACACATTTTGTAGACCAGCTAGTGGGAGGTATTTTCTTTAAGCTCTTTGAAAGGCCCAGTGAAGAACAGTGAACGTTTCTTATCCCCAGGCTACATACTTATTTTATCCTTAAATGTTCCTAGTAACTTTCACAGTTACTTTCACAGATTAAGTCTCTAATTTTCTTTAGGAGCAAAGGCTGAGATAGATTATAGATAGCATGGACTATCAGCAGAGGCAGGAGAGCACAGCTGAGATCCTTTTTTGATCACTACAGGGGGATGCAGAGAATTTAACAAGCCACATGTAGCAAAGTGAAAATTATACAGACAAACATTTTGATGAATTATGTAAAGTCTTATGTATACACATTATACATGTATTAAAATGCAGATACAAACACACACACATGGAGAAAATGAGCTTAGCTAATGGTTATACCTGGCTCTTACATTGCCTTCATCATATAAGGAGCTCAGCATGGTTTATCTAGCTCTATGAGAGCATTTTTCCCTCACCATTGGAGAATGGGGGTAGTTGTTTTAGTATTTCATAGCAATAACTTGAAAGAGAATGCACAGTGTCCCAGTGAAGCTGCTGGCTAATTTGAGGAGGCAGGTTTATTGGAGGCTGGCTAGTGCAGCACAGTTAATGCACTTCTTCCATCGTGTGCCAGAGGAACTCTTTGGTGACCACAGGCTGATGGAGACTCTGTCCTCCCTGTCAGCCCAAAGGCAGCCCTTCATGGCGCGGCTTGTCTTTCCGTGAGATGTGGCTTGTGCTGACAGCTTCTTATTCAACTTGCAAGAGAGACTGTCAGCATCTCTCCATCCTGGTGGGTGCTTCTTGGACCAGCCTGCCTGCTGGCATGGAGGACAGCCTGATGCAGCTGAGCTTCCAGTGTGACAGACAGGTGACGGTGACCTCCACACTCTCCAGGTGACAAGAAACCTCTTGCTTTGTGGACAAACATCCCACAGATTAGCTTCAAACAGGTCATGCTTGGGTTCTCTGTAAATGCCTTAAGGATCCACCTGCCAGCTCGAAAGGTATTCATCCCATGTAACTACAGTGTGGTAGAATCCAGTCATCCCAGTCCTGCCCTGTGTCTCATTGTGCTTGGGTCTTAAAAAATCAACAAAAAAACAGATTTTGTTCCAAATTGTGCTATTGATGAAGCATGTTGGTTGATGGAGTTTTGGTGCCTGGAAGTTTAGCCTAAGCTGCTTTCACCTTGGCACACCATCGGGGGACCAGTGCTGGATTTCCATAACTGGTCAGGACCCAGCTGAAGGTCTTCTAGCAAATGAGCAGATGGGAGGTAACATCTAGAAGAACTGACTGGGAGAGGAGGAGAGGCAGGGGAAGGAGCAAGCACCACCACACACAAACCAGGGTTACCCTAAACTCAAGGGATACAAATGCACTTCAGTGAGCACCATTCCCTAAGTCAGTCAATTATATGGTGCCAGCAGAACGAGAAGACACCATTAGTTCTGTTTTCATCCTCGCTGTTGCCCTCTTCTCAATTCTAACAGTTGTTCTTTTTTTCCTTAGTTTCCCTTTTCCTCCCCTCCCTATCTCTTCTCCCTGTGCCTGCTCCAAGCCATCTCTTCTTAATTGCCTTCATGTATTTTTTTAAAATGAAAGGGCTACACAAACAGAACCCCATGAGTGCCAGGCTAAATTCCTAAAACAAGCTTTCTCTTCCGGAAGGAGACCCAAACACATTCACTCATTGATCGGGCCGCTAGCTGATACTCAGCTCACCCCCCTCCTCCTGTATTTCAGATAGGTTTTCTTTTTTTTATTAAACGTCTCTAAAAAGACCAACAGATTGCCTGTGAATGACCACACAGTGGAATCCTACAAAGCTCCCATTCATGGCCAAAAAACTTGTACAATCCCAGTGGTGCAACAGAAAGACAGCTCTTTATAAACCAACCTGAGTTAAAAGGTCAATGGCCATAAACTCCCCCTCCCTGCTTTCCTGCAGGGTTTGGGTTTTTAATAGTAATCAGTACTTTTTTACTGTCATAAGGAGTAGGTCTTTTGAAGGGGGGCAGGGGTGACAGGAAGATTATTTGTTTGCTTGAGGACTGCAGGGAAAGAGCTGTATCATACTGGGAGATGTGCCCCAGGACCCCTCCGCTGCGGTTCCTTTTATCCAATGGAACTCTTGACTGGATGGATTAACCCTGGCTTGGTTGGTTTCATGCTGCTGGCTTTGGAAAGCAAGAGGGTTCTTTGGCTTGAACATGGTCTGATGCTGGAAGAACGTCCTATGGAAGATGACCATGGTTGTGGTCTCTGAGAGAAGGCAGGCAATGGAGTTATGTGATCAAGAATCCTAAATCAGGCCATCTGTTATGACCAAGGACAGGCAAGTTTCCACAATGTCAAAACCTCAGTACTTGCAGCAGCGTCCTCTCCACTTGATTGTTTGATCAAGTACCTTTCTGCCATTAAAAACTGCTCTGGCTGCCTGAACTACTTTTAGCCTTCTGTTGCTTAACTGTGATGTATGGACAGCACATAGGTCTCCTCAAGGATCTTTCATTTGCTCTGACAAGATGCCAGATAAGAATTCCTGCAAAAGTAAAAAGAAAACAAAAAGAAAACCAAAAGAAAACAGGTCATGGTGTACAGAACATCCAAGTGGTCTGTGCCTGTGTGGCCAGCTACCACCTACACGTGTCACCACAGTGACAGAGCTACGATGGTTGTTAGGTGTTTCCTAGAGACCCAAGTGGAGAGACAGGTAAAAAAATTTAGCTTTGCTTCCTCCAAGCACCTTCCTCAACCAGAAAATTATGAAGAGCATTTGGACATTGCTCATTAAAGCATGTGGTAGATTCCCAGAGGAGAAAGCATGTAAGTAGGCTTGGCTCTGCTAAATTGGGATCAGTGACCCCTGTTAGCAGACATTCCTCAAGGGTTTGTTCAAAAAGGAAAAACTTCTGCCATCATCTTGGAATTCTAGGAATGGACCTGGCTTTTTTCATATCCCTGATAGTTGTAAAATGTAACTGATTCCAAAAATATTAGGTAATTTTTATAGAAAATAATAAAATCCCTTTCCTAAAAACCCTGAAGCCAAAGGAGACAGAGTCTTTCATTACAAGAAGTAAGTCATGGGACCATACATAAAAGGACTTGCAGGTGAAGTGTTTATGAATAGAACATGTATTTCCTGCCTCAGAGACACATCTTTATTCAGGTATTATAGGGGAAGGACTACAGTTCCCCATGGCAGTAGGAATGGATGAATGGGTGGGTCTGGATGAAGGAAGGTGTGTGGCTGTGGAAGTGTATGTTCAAGAGAACTTCGAAGGCATCACTACACAAACATACTCACTCAGCGTGGAGGGAATAAAAGGTTATTTAAGTTCTTCCATTAAAAACATCATTCTTCAGTTATTTTAGTGTGTTTAAGATGTTTAAGCCCTCATTAATATCCTTTAAATCTTCCCTTTCACACAAACTGCAAAGCCTTTCAATGAAGGACTCATTTTAATGGACTTAGAGGTAATCTTGTTTTTTAGCAAATAAAATAAAGGTTTTCCTAATTAAAAATGTTACAACATTTATACTAGTCTTTTCTTTCCACTGCTTTAATTAAAAGACATCTTGAGGGAACGTTTCGAGAGCTGGATCCAGGTTTTATTTAATAATCCTAATACTGAGGCCAAAAAGGAACAAGCTGTTCTTGAAAGAATTTCATCCAGGAGAGTGGGAAAGGCTTAGCTTAGCTATGAGCCACTAGTTCAGGTGGTCAGAGCTGAGCAAGCCCTTCAGGAGACAATGAGAGGGTACGTGATGCAAAGACAGCATCGCTCCATCTCTGTTGCTATGGAGAGCGGGGTTAAAACAGTCACGCTTTTGAATTCAGCAAGGAGGAGTGTGCTTCTTAGGTCTCTGGAGTGCAGCCACAGCTATGGCAGCTCCAGCCTCATGTTTTTGGCTACACATCCCATCATCTCTCTGCCACATCTGCAGAATATTATCTCGCACCAGAGCTGCATCTCTTTCAGGTGGCCTTGCGGTGTGCTAATGGAGAGATGAGAGTGCTTGCTTTGTACGCTCATTTGACAACCCACACCACCCCTGGTAGGTGAATGAGGTGCAGGCTAGAGGGATAGAGGGATAGAGCTGAGATTTGGTGATGCCTGCTTGTTTGTGAAGAAAAGGCAGGTGGTGTGAGTGCTCCCTCCAGAGCCTGTGCTGACTCCCATGTGTGCTAGGCTTGAATCAATGTCTTGGTAGAAAACAGTTATGGTTTCTTTGGTGAAAACAATTATAGCTTCTTTAGTGAAAAAACAGATAGGAGAGGTTCTACTCCCTCCTCTTTTCCTTTCCCTCACTCAAACTCCTGTCGATGAGTACACCTTTTGTGCTTAAAATCAGTGGAAAGATTGAAGTTTGTAAGAAAGCTTATGTTTATTCTCAAGAGCATTTTTTTAAACACATATCCCTGACCCAGTTAGACATGGGTTGGCACAACAGAGTGGAGTGGCCAGCTGCCTCACAGCAGAGAGGGAAGAGTAGCTGGAGGCTGGCAAGATGCACACTTCAACTGCCTTTGCCACTTGGAAAATTGGAATGGCACCACACCCTGCACTTTGTCTCCCTTCTTCTCCTTCTAACAGTGCTTGAACAAAAGACTAAATCCCAGCCTTCTTTGGAGTGGACATCCTATTGCACAGGCCCACTCTCTGCTTGACTCAAATCCCACTACCTTGATTTTGATGCGCTGGAAGGCATTGGGCTAATGCTAAATGGTGGGGAGGCAGAGAGGTCCTGGTATTCACATAGAGCACAAGCTGATGAAGAACAGCATCCTGAGGGTCACTGTTGTTGCCCCCTTCAGGGAACAGGAAAGGACTAGGAGCTTACTCTTCCCTATCGGAGAAAGGATGTTGGACTAGATGATCATTGTAGGTCCCTTCCAACTGAAATCTCTTCTCTTCTCTTCTCTTCTCTTCTCTTCTCTTCTCTTCTCTTCTCTTCTCTTCTCTTCTCTTCTCTTCTCTTCTCTTCTCTTCTCTTCTCTTCTCTTCTCTTCTCTTCTCTTCGCTTCCCTTCCCTTCCCTTCCCTTCCCTTCCCTTCCCTCCCCTCCCCTCCCCTCCCCTCCCCTCCCCTCCCCTCCCCTCCCCTCCCCTCCCCTCCCCTCCCCTCCCCTCCCCTCCCCTCCCCTCCCCTCCCCTCCCCTCCCCTCCTCTCCTCTCCTCTCCTCTCCTCTCCTCTCCTCTCCTCTCCTCTCCTCTCCTCTCCTCTCCTCTCCTCTCCTCTCCTCTCCTCTCCTCTCCTCTCCTCTCCTCTCCTCCCTTCCCTTCCCTTCCCTTCCCTTCCCTTCCCTTCCCTTCCCTTCCCTTCCCTTCCCTTCCCTTCCCTTCCCTTCCCTTCCCTTCCCTTCCCTTCCCTTCCCTTCCCTTCCCTTCCCTTCCCTTCCCTTCCCTTCCCTTCCCTTCCCTTCTCTTCTCCATCAAAGCCCATTTCCTTTGCAAAGTGCAGGGATAGCTGGAGCTGTGGCTCCCACCTCATTCCGGGGAGCTGGAATAGGTGAAGCCAGGTGATGAACATGAAGGTTTCTCTGGCACTGACCTAAACAGATACCTACAGTTCTGGCCATGAGAGAGGGACTGTTCTTCCACCTTTTAGCACTGCTTGCCTCATCTGTCCCTGGATGAAGGAGGCCCTGAAGGGCTATTTTGTTCTTGGGAGCATTTTACAGCATTTTACGTCAACCTTCACCTGAGCCTTCAAAACATAAAGGACAAGATGATGGGAGTCTAAACCTCAGATCCAGCAGGGGACTTTGTCACTAACTTGTGTTGAGGGTCTCTAGGTTCACTCACTTGTCCTTCCTAGATTATAAAAGCTATTTTCAAAGCTTGACCTCATGTGCCTTTATTGGTCTTGAGCAATGACACCACTTTCCTGCTCAGTCACTTTCATCCCTCCCACACATCTGTTGAAGGACCAGCAGCAAAGGGTGCATGAGACATCAGCCACTTCTGGAAAATGTTAACATTTTCCTGCCTGATACGCTCAGCTAGCCTGGAATTATTTAAAAAAAAAGAGAGAAAGGACTTTTCCACAAGATTTCTGGGAGGGGTCTGCAAAGAGGAACTTGTTGTCAGCCACAGCTCATGACTAATGTAATATAAAAAGAGTCTGTTTGGCAGGATTTTAGGCAAGTGGATGTTTCAGGAATGAGGGTACTATTTTATGTGCAAGGTTATATTTAGAATTTGTAGACTGCAGAGTCGCAAGAAAATAATCGCATCAAGGAAATCTGGTGGAATCGTAAACCATGAGAATGCAAAGCCTGAATCATCCAAGCCCGCAGGAGCCTGGGATTTATTCCACCAGTGCTCGCAGCAGCTCATCCATTTGTTGGCGCTTGGGGTGTTCCCTTAGCTTTAAAGGAGTTTATGCATCCACGTTGATATATTTACTAAGGCAATAATTGCTGCATGTGAGAACGACTGAAGCTGTAAAATGGTTTTTAGACCCTTAAAAAACAGACTTCAAACTGTCTCATTTTGAACTATGCCTCCTTCTCCTGGTGTGTGTGCATCTGAAAGTTCCAAAGATATTAATCCTCAGGAATTTGAGTATTGTTCACTTGTGGCTTTCCACATCATGATTCACACCCTCCTTATTTTGGGCATCCTGACATTCAAGAGATGATGTGTTCCCTGCTCCTAAGTATCCATCTAGATTGCAAAATGTCCCAAGACAAGATAGCAGAGCATTAGGCTGTGACACACTCTCCCTCTGCCTCTTGCAAGTTCCTCTTGCGTCAGCTAAAAGCCTCCTAACAGGAGGTGTTCATGCCTTTCATTGCTTATATATACGAGGTTGTAGGTGGGAGGGTGACTCTTGAGTTCCCATATAGCAGGACCATAAATGTATGAGCTGGATGTTTTGAAAAGAGGCAGAGTTTCCAGCTCATCTGGGACAGGAATATCCAACAAACTCTGACTTTTATCACCCTCTGTCAGCTCCAGATCTCTTCTTCTCCTCAGCCTTCTCCCTACATGTGCACACTACTTTCCCTCCAGCTCACAAGGCAGACAGCCCAGGACTCCTGCTCAACCTGATTCAGAAAATCCCACCATGCCTCCCTATAGCCAGGTTGTCATCCCTCTCCCGACCCAGCCACCTCCAGCAACAACACCCAGCTTTATGAGTCTCACAAACAGGTTGCAGAAACATTTTTTGACACATAAAATATCTGACTATATCTGCAAAACAGTGCTGAGAGGAGAGACCACAAGGAAAGCTGAGAGATCATTCCTTCCAAATTCTTTTACTGTGGTATCTCAAAAATGGTCTGGTCTAAGGATTTCACATGTAGCTTTTAAGACTCTTCAGCAGGTTGCAGTTGGCTATGCTGAAACCTGTGTGCATTTTAAAATTAAATAGATATTTTACTGAGCGTTCACCCTGTCTGGCTGCACACTGTGATGGGGCAGGGATGATCCTGACAGCCACTGATCTTGCCTTTTCTAACAATAAAGCCATGTGTTCATCGAGGGCAAGTGGGACATTTGAATGAAACCAAGGGTTGACCCAGGTGAATTTGCCCTGAAAAAAAAAACATAACACCTTCTCTTCACTTCTGCATCTGAACTGAAGAGCATAACGGGTTTCAGTTACTCTTATTTGGGCAGTGAAGACAGGAGCCTTGTCACAGGATCTCAAGGGACAGTTGATCACAAACTGTCCATGGTTCCTAACCTCCTTCCAGCTGAGGGGCACGTATGATACCTAAGAAGAGTCTCTTTCTTCACGAGTCAATACACTGCCATAGTGTCCTCAGTGAGCAGGAAGGAGGGAAGGAGCAAAAGAGGGTCTCAGAGAAAGAGATGAGAGGGATGGTGACATTTATTTCAAGACCTTCACGATGAAAGGTTCCCCATGCTGTGAGGACTCATTCATGCCATTTCAGAGCTGGCATTGAACCAGGGCTTAATCCGGTGCAGAATAAAATCGGGCATTATGAAGAGATGGATGGATGTAATTTAAATAATAACATAAATATAATTGAAATATAAATATATGTGTGCATGCATACACACACACACTGTTTTATACATGGAAACAACATTTTATCCATGGAAACAACAATAACCTTTTAGCTCTGCAAGCCAACTAACCTATTCCTGGAACCGCCTCTAATCTGTATGTTTGCACCTGGGGTTCTTTAAGGAAAGGCAGAGTTGTAATTAACTGGGGGTGTGGAGAAGTCAGATGAGTGGAATATTCACACTGCAAGACCAGAGAGTGAATTTGCACCAGGTCACAAGCATAAAGAGAGCAGCCGTGCCAGCTTCATCCCGAGAGATCATTTTACGTGCTCTCCATCATCAAATAGCCACACATTGCAGCTCACAAATTTCCTCCAGTGACGGTAGAGCTTCTCAAAAGACTTTACTTCTGAGTTAGTCATTCAAAAAGTTACTTTGTGACATTAAATAAGACCCTTGGATTGCGTTAGACTTCTGCACAGCTTTAGCAGCCACGAAGTTGGTACCAAGCTGCCATGAGACGTTACAGTACCTACATTGTTGGTGGGAACCTTAGGGAAAGAGATTTCTGGACATACCCTAGCGTCCACTTCCAGGTGATAACTTCTTGGCTAATAAACACGTTTAAAACACAAAATATGAATTTCCCTTATTGCTTATGATGGAGTGGCTGCCAAGCATCGGCAATTAGGATTATGTCTGGAGAGGGAAAGGGCTTAGCGAGCGCCTTTGGATGTTCAGCGCAGGAGTCTTGGCTCACAGCTGAGACTGCTCTCCCATCTGGCTGGAAGAGCTGGCTGGTTGTGACACTGAGGTGAAGTTTTATGCTGGCCCTAGCTCTGTCTGGCTAGGGTTCAACCCAGGTTCCCATGGCTCAGCCCCTGAGCAAGTGGCTCCTTCTTTTTCCCTGTTGACAATACTGTTCCTTGCCTGTTTTTATCTTGGAGCTGAAATTTGTCTACAGAGACCCCACATCCAACCAGTAGTGTCAAAGTTATTCAGGAGGTTCAATGAATAGAATCAATGAGTTTATAAATCCAATTCTCCAATCAGTCTAACACAGCTCACAAACGGGCTCTTGTCTGTTCCTCTCCTGGACACTTCAGCCCACAAAGTGGCTTTTGAAAGGAGATGGTGTTTGTATTGTTTGTTAGAAGGAAGCTCTGTTGTAAACAACTGAGATGTCCATAGCTACCTTAAGCTGACATCATGGCATGGCCAGCAGTGCAAATGTAAGGAATTTGACAGAGCGAGTGAGGGAGCTGAGAATAATGTGAAGGCTTCATTTTGTCCAGGCGGATGTTGCCATTGGGTGGAGGTGTCTGCTGTGTGTTCTTGTTAGTGACAACTTTGAAAATGCCAAAAAATTGTCATTGGTGATTAAGCTCCCTCACACAGGGAGGCTTTGGGAATAGCAGTCAATGGCTTTATAATTCACAAAAATTACTGAGAAAAGAGTCATTTGGATGCTTCTTTTTTCTCATCAAAGTCTTTCTGTCTCTAAGTCCCCTTCTGAGCTGGTCTGTCTCCCAAACCAACCTTCTTGTGATGACAAGGGACTACAGACTGCCTCAGATCACACAAGGCATGACAGATTCACGCTTGCCAATGTGAATCATTTAGTGACTAAAGAAACTCCTCTGGAGTCTGCTCCTCTGAATGCCAGTCAGCATTTGCATCGCACCTCATCCTGGCTGGGTGGTCAGTCCCAGGCACAGTGTTCCCCGCTGGGGCTCACCCCTGCCAGCTAAAGTAGATGATTGTTCAAGAGACTTGGAGCTGGCTAACAGACCAATAACCCTGTGCTCTAGAAACTCTCTTTGATCCTCCCAGCCTGCAGCCCAAAGATCCAAATGTAAAAACTAGGACCACATTAGGGCCTCCAGCTCTGAGCTGGTCCTGCTTGACTCAGCATGGCTTCTGTGCCGAGAACCATTAAACCCTCTTCTCTAGCTGGATCACATGTGTGCAGCCAGAGGACCAGGAGCCTGGCAATGTTTAGAAGCAGGGTTGCTGGTGTTTTAGGCACAAATTACACTCAGGAAATACAGCGTGTGTGGTTTGCGTGCTTAGCTCCCCACCATACATGTAGGAAGGCTTGGCCAGCACGTCTTGGCTGATGTGCAGAGCTGGAGCTGATGAGCCCCAGGGAGTTGTGACAGATTCTCACCCCTACTGGATGAGGTCCCAAGAAGATGCATAACACCCCTTCCACAGGCAGATTGCATACATTAGTGTAGGAATTTCTCAGGAAAAGCCATTCTTAGAGAGAGTTGGCTTGTATTTAGCAAATGCCACATGAAACGAGCTGTCATGAGGCTCCTGTCTCCTATAGCATGAGGAAGACCTTTTCTTTCTTGGATGTACAGATTTTATCTGCTCCCTCTCCAAAATAAATTTCACCATCTTTGTATTCAGCTGCTTTCTCCTTCCCAGATGGCTGGGAATGCCTGCCAGTGAGCCTGCTCCTACTAGTATGGAACCATGGAGTGTCACCAAAAGTGGTGGGATGAGGTGCTGTCTGAATGGGTGCGAGATTGCTGGTGACACTGTGCTCAGTGATCATGGACAACACAGTGGCAGCCAGCAGTGGGATGCAGAAGTCACTTGACAGTGTATGAAGCATGTGCTCAGACATCCACTGGTTGCTCTTGATAACTTGGATGTTGCTCTGTTGACATTAGGGGGAGCTGCGAGGGAAAGGGTAGTAAAGCAGGCTCTTGGGAGAAGGATGCAATGTTCCAGTTGCCATCTGCCACGGTGAAGTGGCAGACACTTCTTCTGCTGCATTCAAGAGCTGGTCCAGTAAAACATACCACTGAAAATGGCAAAGACCTTGACACCAGGGGCCCCTTGGCAGACAGCACTGCCTGCTCACTGCTTCAGAGCGACGCTCAGGAGAGGTTTCTAAAGGTGCCTGGGGCTCCCACTGGAGTCAGCATTCAGCTTCCCCAAATCCTGCAGCCTCTGGCGAGCCCTGAGCAGCGTCCTGCTGACAGACCAGAGCTTCTTAAGGTGCAAAGACTGGAAGTGTTGTTCCATGCATAAGGCAGTAGTGTTTTAAGCTGCCAGTCCCCAGGGCTTTCTCCTGCAAGCTCTTTGATTACGTCATGTCTCCAGTGAGGTCAGCGCTCAGCTATCGAGATGGAGTTTCAATTTGCTCCTGGGCTTGCAGGAGCGCTCTCCCCTACGCAGGATGTGGCCAGGCCATCACCAGGAAGGTGCAATGGAATTGTCCCTCCTCAGTAGTCCTTTCTTCAGGGAATGATTTCCCCCTGCACACCTGTCCAAGTCCCATGGTGGGAAGAAAGGGATGCTTGTTTCTTGCCAGCCATTAATAAAAAGGGTTGGAAGTGTAACCAGAAATGACAACTTGAGTGAAATGCGATGCCTCTACAGGGGCCCAGAAAGCAGCAAAGCACTGCCTTCCAGACACGCCAGAGACCCTTTTCTGTCCCTCACTGAAGAAGCAGTCAGCTTGGGAAATCTTGTTTTCACAAACGTATATTTTCCCCTCTAAAAACAATAAATGGTGTTATTGATGGGCAAAGCTGAGGTCCAACGTGGCCACACACTGTGAGGTTTGGCTGCCTTCCTCTGCTGTTGCTACGCTCGTCGTTTCCCAAGGAGACTTTGGATACTTCCTTCTGCTGCGAGGGCCACACATACAGACAGAACAACCCATCAGAGGATCCTCTACATGCTATCTGGTCCCACCCAGAACCTGGGAGGTGCAGAGGCACCCAGGAGGATGAGACACCAGCTCCTGACTGTAATCTGTACCTCCAATTCCTTGTTTTACTGCTGATCTGCAGGAACAGAGCCTACAGCAAGCTGCAAAGTCTTCTCCAAGCTGATCAACCCATTTCTCAATACCAATTCTCACTTGTCAAGGCTGGAAATTGATGTGCACACAGAAATGACCATTCTCAGATGGAGCAACTGCTCTGAGCAATGCCTGTTCTTTCAGTCTCACATACTGCGTGGGCTGGCCTGATTTAGGGCCATCCTTATCTCTCAGGTACAAGTAATTTGGGAGCTTTGTTGAGCACAGATGCTCTGGCACAGGTCTGATCTCATTTGGACAAAGTCTCAACAAGGAAAGAAACATTGCTCAGTGTCTGGCTTGGACAATGCTTAATTCTCAAGAGCTGTCCTCACAATTTTCCCCTAACACTGTCTATAACAAGGAGCTGCCAAAAAAAAACCCAAGTCAGACCCTAGGCAGATGTTAGAAAAGAAAAATTTGAGCAAATAAATAGTATCTGGCTTCCTATCAGGAATCCAAACTATGAACAAAACCCAACGGTTGGTCACCATTAAAGCAAACATATGAGAAGAAAGCGGAAGCTGGCCAAGCCCTTGATCTCTCCCACGCATCTGCAACATCAAGCTGCTTTGCTGATGTACATCCCCTCCTGTCTCTCCCAGCTTCCAGGCACCACATGGCAACCTCCAGGCATGCACAGTCACGCACACTCACGCGCATCTTTCCTTCCCATCCTTGCCCTCCGGCCACCGCTTGTTTCGGTCGGTGCCCTGGCTGCCATGGTGTGGATGCTGCTGATTCACATGTCGTCAGCAGCAGCTGCCCTCCCACAGCGCCCCATTCCTTGGATCTGCTGCGCCGCACGTCGCTGGCACATAGCAGGGCCAGGAGTATTTACTGGTGTGAAGTAGGGTACTGGGGCAAATGGCCACTGCATACCAATGAGTGGAAAGCAGCCCGCGGGTAGACGCAGAGCAAAGGTCCCCTATTCTCTTTTCTTGGCTGCCAGCACATGTGGGGCAGAGGGGATGCGAGAGAGGAGGGAGGGGAGGAGCAGCGTGAGCGAGAGACAGCAGTGGGAGCTCTGCCGCACTTTGGGATGAATGCTAAGCAGACCCCACCGGGCCGGAGTGCCCAGATGAATGGGATCCTTTCACACCAGCCTGACAGAGAAGGGATTTCATAGTTCTCCGAGCAGCACAGAGCTGCCTTAATCCAGCAGATACAATGCCCCGCTCATACGGCTCAGGAAACAAAATAAATATGTTCTTGCAAAGACATCACAATGAAGCTTTTAAGGACTCAATATGAGAAGGCTCTACCTGGTTCTCGAGTCTCCTCACACGTGTGGGAGCTAAGAGCCAGGCTTTTTATTTTCTTGCTTTCTTTGCTTTTCTCAACAAATTTCTCTATCGCTGAACCTGTCCGTGGGGTGGAGGAGAAGGACGTTTCCACATAGAGTCTCCTATAAAATTAAACAGAAACAGTCACACCCCCCCAGGTTCATTATAAGAAAGCCATCACAGATACACCTGCTTAAAAAAAGCAGAAATACAATTGACTCTGAAGATGAAGTAAAAATAACAAAAAAAGACTAAGAGAGCTGAGGGGACCATGCTTGAACAAGACAGAGAAGATGCCTGCTCCCCATTTCTATCTTCTCTGACGTCTTTACCAAACAGCCATGACAGCATCAGCAGGATGTAGTAGTTGTGGCTATAGGATAACTAGGGAGTGAAGCTCATTGCCAAAGACGAGGGGCCGCTCCATCCCCCTTCCCATTAATGCCACACGCAGGCAGAGTCGCAGGATGCAGCAGAACAGCCCAACAGGGTGCAGTGCAGCACACCCAAACCAGCCCTATGCCAAAAAAAGCAGCCGTGGAGCTTGAGATGAGCTGTTTGCACTGTGGCTTAGTCCTGCAGCAGGTATACAGGTGTACACTAGCCTGTAGGACTACACGCTGCCACAGCCTGGCAGAGTCTAATACCAAGCACTCTCTGAATGGCTTTGAGACACTTTCTCCACTTGCATCCAGCCAGGGGTGGAGAGGAGTCTTCAGCATCAGCAGCTAATCCAGCCACCCTGCTCTAGCCACACATCTGGCTTTAGATATTCTCCTTTCATTCTGTGATGCTGCTAGAGCACACACTCTGCTGTGTAAGTGGAGTGCTAAAGTGGATCTATGACACATTTCCTTTGCTGCATGGCGTTGGTTATGATGCAGCAGCCAGTGCTCCTTGAGTTCATCCCTCACTCCCAAGACTACTCTCTCCCAGGTGGCGTGCAGCCTTGGGAACAGGCTGAGTGCCTTCAACCTACTTAAGGCATATGTGGTTCATATCTTACTTCCAAGATGGTTTGTGATCCCAACTGAAGGCTACCCTTCTTGTGCTCAGAGAGGATATATTAATACCTCTGCCAGGAGGTAATGAAGGCTCTTTCAAACATTGTAGGTGAAATCTGGAGATTGAGCTCATGATACCCAAAGGGCACGACAGAATTGCACTGTGTCAATGGGATATACGACCACCTGGTCTGGCCACCTGTGCTGTCCCTGTTGTGGGTGGCCAGGTATGTGGTGTTATTTGGGCAGCCTTTGGTGCCTATCTGGAACAAATTTCAGACTGCAGGACTCTCTGCTCTCACACATTGGCTTGGGAAGCTCCCTGCCTCTTCCGCACATAGCAGGTGCCAAACAGCAGTATGAAACTGCCAAATCCATTCCTGAGATAAAGAGCTTTTGTCAAGCTGATCAAAGCATGAAGACATGAAAAATGCACAGAGGCAAAGGTTTTAAGACCAGAACTCGTGGCTTTTCCACCAGATCTCCCTGCACACACCCAGACCATAAAATATCACCTGGTAAATCCTGCTGTGGCAGACATTCTTCTTCCTATCAATGAGGAGAGAGCTTTGGAGATAAAGCTCTGCCTTCCAAAACCCTAGCAGCCAGCTGTCCCACTGCAAGAATTCTGGCCTCATTCTGCTTTCTCAACGTGTTAAGCTCTGCAAAAATCCGGTGCCTGTGCCCGCCACTGTAACGGAAATATGCTCTTTCAAAATTAGCCTGACCGTGGCCCTCGCTGCTCGAAGTCTGTTAGCTCTCACGCTCTGCAGCCTGTCTGGATATGGAGTAAAATGCCCATTTTCTGCCAGCTTTTCCTGCCCCTCTGTGTGCGAGTGTTGCTGTTCCCATGCCAAGCTGCGGAGATGAGGCAGTGGGTTGGCTGGGATAACGGCAGCTCTGTGATTCCCTGGGCCGATGATCTACCAGAAGTGCCAGACTGTGTCAAGTGACGTGTGAGTCACCACTCACAGCTTCTGCTCAGTGGTGAAGAAGAAATCCACAATACTGGCAAAATGTAGGCCTTTTTATTATTCTCTCTAGCTGGCATTTTTAGCGTCCCAACCCAAAGCTGAATAGAGCTGCCAAGGGCTGTCACCCAAGTTTCTGCTTCTAATTTCCTTGCAGTGGAGATGCTGAGGTGGCTGAGAATATTTCATTTTACCACCTGGCCGCCAAAAAGCTGGGTCTGCGTTTTGGGTGATGTCACATTTCCTGAGCTTTTGAGAATGGTTGTCTCTCCTTTCTCTTTTGGCGCAAAACGAGCTCATCATTCAAAAAAAGAAATCCCTCATGAGCTGCCAAGGAAATACCAATGAGAGAGACAGGAACAAAAGCACAACTGTAAAATTAGAGGAGACAAAAGGATTCAATAAATCTGATATTTCTTTTTCCCACCCAGACTGTAAAATCCATGTCAACTGGTAACAATAATAATTTGGTGACGTTGGAAGAAGTCGGAACAAATCTGCTCTTCCTTAACAGCCATGTGTCTAAGCCACCCATCCCTGTGGGTTTGTGGTTAATCTGGATAAGGTCTGTGCCCTCTTTGACACCAGCTGTAGCTTCCACATAGACCTTACTAGCAGGATTCATCTCAGGGATGTCAAGGAGATGACCAAGAACCAAATGTGCACTGAGGCTCAGTGACTGAATTAATTTGTGTGGCCAAAGACCCCATCAATAGTCTGTACATGTAGTATATATAGTTACATTTCAAATATAGAGGCATTGCACAGAGGTATTTTGATTAGCCCTCCCAAACCTCTTGGGCTCAAACTTCTTGACATCCTGAACCTAAACGTGGATGAAGTGTGAGGCAGTGCTCCTAAGGGTGAGACAGAAGGGAAATCACTGCACCAAGCAGTTTTAATGGAAAAAGAAAAAAAAGGCATTTGAAGCTGCCAAGGCTCAATATTTCATTTTATTTAAAACCTAGGTAGCCCAAAAAGTGTGACAAATGGGTTACATCAGAGGTGGGGATTAGGTTCTCATGGTTACACCAGAGATGGGGGTTAGGTGTTGAGGGAGAAAGAAAAGATGTTGGCCATGAGGGAAACACCACATTTGATTATTGGAGTATCTCACTATCAGAAAAGACTGGAGACTGACTTTTTGGGAATTCCCACAGGAGCAGCTGTCTCCTCTTTGAGTCATTTGTCAGGGCACAGGCTTTTCTTCACTTTGCTAGTAGAGTCACCCTATCTCTTTGAGACCATTTCTACTCCAAAGCACTTACCAATGAAGGTCTCTTCAGTGATTTTTAGGACAAGAAGGATATGATGGCTATTTTCAGTTTATTTCTTACACTGTGACATTCAGGAGCTGAATTGCACCAAGTTTTGATTTTGGTTTGGGTTTGGTTTTGTTCTTGAGGGTGTTGGGTTTCTTTTCCTTTCTAAATGGAGAACAGGAAATTAGTTTAAAAGAGTAATAACAAAAAATAGCACCCATATGACAAAGATGTGTAAGCAGATGAACAGTAAAGTTTAAAGAATATGAGGGTTTGCAAATATTTTCACCCAGAAACAATGTTCCATCACCTGCAAAAAGCAGCAATTCAAATAGAGGCCGCAAGCTCAGAAATAAATGCATGAATCACTGGTGTTATTCTTTAGTCACAGTAGTTACTAAATAATGGAGAAATCCAGTTCTTCCACTCTCCTAGCTGGGCTAAGAAAAGCAAAAGTGTAAGGTCAAATGCTGACTCTGAGCAGCAAAGAAAAGCTATATGCAACAGAAGAGCTTTTGAGAGCCATTCTTCTTTCAGTTCTGCTGTGTTCCTGCTAGAGCTCTTCTGCTGAGGACTCACATCTTTAGAAATGTGATTTGATTCTGATCAAAAACAAAATATAAAGCTTTCCAGCCAAAGGAGAGCCTGAGGGTGATTCTGCTGGCTGGTGTGAAAAGCCTGGGTTCATCTGCCATTGTCATCACTGCCTTAGACCTGCAGATCCTGGGAGCTGTGCAGTGGAGGAGTCAGACACCACCCTTTGGGCTGATTGCAAAGGCAACTATTGGGATTAGCGTAGGTCCCAGCACACCAAGCAGGCTTCTGGAGCATCTCCCAACATGCCAAGGACGGCAGCCACTACACAAGATTTTATTCCCACATTTAGCCCCCGTAGAGAAACGCTGTTGGTAATTTTGGCAACGATGAAAGCACATCAAAAAAGAAAAGGTTCTTGGGAGAAATGAAAGGGAAGAGCCTGAGACTGCGTCTCTGTCACATAAGGGACAAAGAGGTACAGGCATTGCTAATTAATGAGTGTTTTCCAACATTATGTAAAATGTATATTAAAAGTTTCATTTGAATAAGAGCTGCCCTGATGTGCTGGGGGATGTTTGAGCCCTTTCAGGTCTCAGCTGGCTCACTCACACCTCGGCCCCTCCGAGCCTGCCCGGCTGCTCCCACAGAAGTGGGGCATTCATGCTCCCAGCGTGTTAATGATTTCACCCTCCATAAACCCAGCCGCTCAACCGCACACTCGGCGGGACACACACTGAGATGAAATGCTCTTTTTGAAGGCCAGGAGGAGGTGACAGAACTGAAATTTCTTCCTGGGACAATTTCACCTCCATCCCAGGGGAGTTCCCCATGGGAAGAGTTGTCTGATTCCCACCACCCATGCAGGCATGTAGCCCTCTGGTATTAATATATTTTAACATATTGCCCTGGGATCATGGAGCCTTTTAATGCCTGCCCTAGAGTATTTCTAAAAGCCACTGCTCCTCTTGGGTCCTGCTTTGACAGAGGGGCAGGGGGACTCCATATGTCCCACAGTTCTCCTGGCGGTGAGGGGCAGAAGGCCTTGTCTTGTTGCAGAGCTCTCCACCCCAGGCACACAGAGTTAATTCGTTCCCCCAGCACTCTGCTGACAAATTTTACAGGAGGCTGGGAAAGTAATGAAAATAGTCTACACTGCATGTTTACTTGAAAATGCTATAAAACTCTCTGAATAATTTTCACACTGAGGTGATCTGACCAGCACGATATAGAATACTTAAGTGGGTGACAGCCCTGGACCTGCCTGCATATCCCAGGTGTGCATGATGCTCTTCATTGCTGTTGTGTGCTCCAGTCCTGCCTTGGGGTTGCTGCTGGCTCAGGGCTGCTCCAGCCTGCATCCAGCTGTAGGATCCACCTTACCACTGCCAGCGCACTGGGGTGGGCTGTGATCCACCCCACACAGCTGGGAGCATGGGACGCACAGAAGGAACCTGAACCAGGGATGCTCCTGCACTGGGAGGTTCTCAGGTGGTGACACAGGGTAGCACACCATCCTCCCAAAGCAAAGGAAAGAGGGAAGGAGACAACAAGGAGAACTCTGGGTTTTCCTTCAGTTTTCATGAGAAAAAAGTGATGCAACTATTCAGATGTGGTGAATTAAACATGATCCTATCTCATAACTAAACTATCACGGGGAGACAGCTCTGCAGGTGAAATTCCACAGGTTCCCCACCCAGCAGTTTGGACACGTGCAGCTCAAATGAACTACAGATCCCAGTATGCAGTGGCCCATCTCCTTCTGAAAGGCCTGAGGGAAACATGGGTACCACTGGATTAAAGTGTTTTTACTGGTAAGACTCCATGCCAGTACAAATGTTTCTACAGCTTTTATCTCCACTCCATCCGCTTGGCTCCGGGGGTCAGTGTTTCCCTCTGTGATGCACTAATGCTTTTTGCACAGGTGTTAATGGCAGGAAGATCCAAACCCACCCAGCTCTGTCAGGCAAAGCATCTTTACATGCTCTTACACAGCTGAAACATCCACTGAGAAAAGCCAGAGGAAAACAACTGAGCCTTCTGCTGCCTTCTGACACTGTCCTGCTCTCCTGGGAGGGGACCCCCTGTTAACCAGCCAAAACAACACGAGAAAGAAGGCAGTGAGGCAGAAGAAGATGCAAGTGAATGGTTTTACTCCAAGTACTGCTCTCAAAGCTTGGTTTTGGTGGGATGTCATCTTATTTCCCCACTGTGCATGTTCAGCCATCCATCTCAGCAGCAGGCCCTGGCAGGTCTCCTGCCAGCAGGTCCATCATGGATGTGCTGGGGCAGCGAGGAGCTGGACTAAGAACCAGATGAGTGGAAGAGTCTTCTGAAAATATGGGATGGAGAGGCACAGTAAGACTTCATCTTCAGGAAGATCCATGGTCCACAGCAGATGGAAAAGCAGGAGAGGAGCAACATAGCCTTCATAAAAGCTACATGGTGCTTTTTGAGGGAGGAAGATATCTTTCATGGGGTAGATGAGGTAAGAGTTTCAACCAGAGTGTAAGAGAGCAACTCACATCATGTTTCAGGAGGATCCAGCAATTCTTTTTCCAGTGACCAGAGCTCTTCCTCCCTCTTCTGTAGCAAGAAACACCAAGTGTCCTACCTTCCTCTCTCAGGACTCTGTTCCATAGTAAGGCAAGGAGCAGCTTCAAGAGGATCAGTGAAATCCCTTAGCTACTGGCATCATGAACAGGACATGTCACTTGAGTGCAGGAAGAAGGGAAGAGGACACACAACACAGACTTCCTGACCAAACCAGGAACTCCATCCTGTGCCTGACACAGCCCCTCCAGGCGCCTTTGCGCAAGCCACCCGCTCCCAGCCAGAGACTGACCATCTGCCAGCCTTCCTGCCTGTCCCTCCTGTCCCGTCCTTCCTGCCTGCCCAGCTCGTCTCTCCTCGTGAGGGAAAGCAAACAGCTTCTGTTTATTCCCTTTCCTCCATCTGCCAGTGCATAACATGAGCCCACTCTGATGTTTTTACCCTTCCTTTTACCCTTTGGCCTTGCTGAAGGAGGCAGTCTCCCTCCAGTCGAGGGACAGGCACCCACACTACCCGACTGCAGATGTCCAAGCTGAGACATGGTCTTTGGTTCAAATGAGAAAAATCTAGAAACAAACGAAATCTTTCATTTGCTTTCAGCAGCACTGGTTATTTGTCACAGGAAAACAAGCCTAAAATATTGACTTCACGTGAAAAATGTCTCTTCTATTCTTGACCTTCCAAGACTTTTTTTTTTTTAAATTATACCTGTCATCCCAATGGGAATTTCCACAGGGAGAAACTTTTCTAAAAAAAAAAACCTAATTCTTGTGAATATGCCATGTCTGCTGGCTTTTCCTACTCCCTTCCCATCCTATTCCATTGTGCTGAACAGCCACACAGTTGCATGCAAAGCAGCCTCACTCTGGACACAGTAAAGCTCTGTGGGATTTTGGGGCTGGGATGCAGCAGGAAAACATCACAGCTTACTTTCACAGCTCCTTCACCATGCAAAGATGCTGTTACAAGGCCATAGCTGAACACAGGACACTTACTGTGTTTGCCTTATCCCTGCACAATTCCCTGTAAATTTCTGTGGAGCACTTAGCTTGCGTATGAAAACCCCATATAAATATATAAACCAGTGTATTTTCTAATTAAGCACTCTGGTCTTCAGTTTTCTGGGAAGAAATGGCTAGAGAATATGTGTAGGTACAGTGGAAGTGGAAGGTCCATCCTTTTTTCTTTCTGTCTACCCAAGTCATATTCTCTGCGTGTGACATCAGATCAAACAGTTCCCCTTGCGAGGCTAGAACAGGTCTCCAGCACAGACCAGCAGCAAAGCCACAATTGGCAAGACTATATTTATGTGACAGTGTGTTAGGTCCCTGGCTGGATGCTCTTGCTGCCCTGCACGTCAGTCCCACACCATATAGCTCATAAATACTCCCTGGAAGCTTCATCCATGGGAAGTCAGGACCACAGGGAGGGGTTTGTCACATGTAGAGATGGCAAAACCCATCCCAGCACCTGGGACGTGCCAGCAGCGTTTCTGAGCTGTACTTCTGCACTGCACAGGCAGTTCCCATAGCACAGCAAACAGGCAAAACCTCCTAAAAATCACTTTTCAGTAGTGGGTGGAGATGGGAGGAGCTCTTCCACCCCCGCTGCGAGTTATCCAAGGTGAGTCTCAACTACATGGGTCTGCTTCCAAATAAAAAACACCATTGCTTACACATAGTATTTATATGTTCCTCCACTCTGGTTTTGGCTCCTTCCCTCTTTTCTTCACAAACTGCAGGCTGAAAAGAACCATTCAGGGAGGTTCGCTGATGCTGACACGGCTTCAGCCCCTCTGCCAGCTCCCTGCTCCAGAGTGAGCACAACAGATTTTCAGCAGGAGAAAAGTCTTTCTTGGCCTGCATTAACATTTTCAGTTCTTGCAGTTAGATTATGTTCCCTTGGGCTTTTCTTTAGTCTCCTTTCTTCTTTTCATGCTAATTTTTGCAATAGAGACCATAACAGCAACCGGGCAGCAGAGCTACAGCCTTTGTAACTGCAGCTGAATTCCCTATATCCAAATAAACCTGGGGAAGCGACGCCTTCTTCCCATGACCCCACTTCTGAGAAAACATTAAACTGACATAGACAGCCGTTGCTTTCTGCTCCTGAAACACATTTGCACCTGGTTCATTATCAAGGAGTGCAAAATGGAAAATAAACACGAACCTGGGTTTCCCTATAATGGCTCAAACTGGTCTTTCTTCAATGATTAGATAGGAAAACGTATATTCACTGGCAGTTTTAAATGGCAGATGCTGTGGGCATCAGCAAAACACTGCTTGCTAAATGTGTAACAATTTAAATCTCATACCATGTGACAAATCACGTGAAAGTGAAGGGGTGGAATATTCCAATGGTAAAATTGTCTTTTCTTTTTCTCTTTTCCCTCAATCATGAAACTGAAATGCAAATAGCTAATGGGGTGCTGTAGGTTTCCAAAGTTGCAGGGTGTTTCCAGGAATATCTGACAGCCCCATGACACCAGCCAGAGCTGTGAGGAAGGAGCAGCTTCCTCTCAGAGCTTGCTGAAAGCTCAGTAGGAATCATTTCTGTTGTCGTCCTGGATTTTATTGTTAGGCCTATCAAATCTCAGCCCAAAATAACATCCTTTCTGCTTAATCTCATCACTGTCTTTTCCTGATTAGGTACATTCCCTCAGTCTGTATTGGTAACAACAAGATGAGCCAGGAGTACTGCAAGAGAAAAGGAGAGTCACAAGTAAAGAAAGGGCATCTTCAGATTTTACAAAGATTAGTAAGCTTGAAAGCTGCAAACAAACAAAAAATATATTTTACCCTCTTTTGGATACACAATCTTTATTGTTAAGGATAAGGATTTTCACCTGCTAAAGAAATTCCCCAAGAGAGCCTTTGTGTTTCTTTTTGCAGACAGGCTTGAATACCACGCTGATCTTTTATTCTAACAATTTCAGTTCTTCTCAAGTGATGCTGGAGTCCACGTTATTTTACCTGATGTATATTTACACAGGAGGGTGCGTTTCTCATTACAACACAACAGAGACATCATCTTCTTCCCAAAATAGGCCTAAGCAAGCACTAGTTCTGTTTTCCTGAACTCATGGATGCAGAACAACCTCAGATTTTGTCATACAATTTATTTGGGTTGTTTTTCTTGTTGGAAGCTCAAATTCTTGCTTTCTATAATATATTAAATGTTTCCTAGTGATCAGATCTGCAGCTGGGAGAAACCAGTGTGGCTCTGCTTAGTCACTGGAGCGTGGCTGATTTGCATTTCACAACCATTTCACACCTCACTTACAGTCACTTACAGGCATGTATGAACACATTTCCAGAGTCTCTATAATCGCTGTGAAGCTGATTTTCAGAGAAAATTTGAAATCGCTTCACTGTATATCAAGTAACTGAAAACACTCTTAGTTCCAATAGAGATTGATAAAGGTGGATTAGAAAGCCTCTGCTCCTCAGTACAGTCCGAGTAGAAGTGGGACAGAAGCTTGTTCTTGATCAATATGCTCAAAGGTGAGCTGAACCTTCTGGCAGAAGCACAGGGAAAACTCTCAAGCATGTAGAGTGACCAGAATCCTTCTGCCAAATCACCAAGCTAAGAAACGCCAAATCCCTCAGTTGCTGAAACCCAAGCGTGTTGTCATTGGGATCAAAATTGGGATTCCCCAACTCAGGCAACCAAAAATGCTACCAAATTGTAATGCCTTCTGGGTGCAGCTAATGTGAAAGCAGAGAGGGACTGCTGCTCCAGAGAAAAGCTATTATTAAAAGCTATTATTATTAACTTCTTATGCGGGCTGTGCACGAGAAAACTGTATCCTCCTAGAATGCACCACGGTGTATTTACTGTGATTTCAGGTCGTATTTGTGTACACAAACAATCCTCCAGCCATTGGGACCTTGCAAAAATATTTGCAAGCCTGATGACAGTGTACATGCTAGCACAAAAGTCTAGCTGTGAAGGAAATATTTGAGAAGCACATTATTATTATTGTCCTGGTTTTGGGAATATGCCTCACACAATCAGGGGGTTGGACTCCAGTGGCCAATCACTCAGTGTAGATGCCAGGTAAACGAAAGATGCAGCACACAAATAACCCATGGGTTGGCTTGGTTGATTCAAATGCTCCTTACAAATATGTAGGAGAACATGCTGGGGACCTGCTCCCATGTCAGGGTTTGTGATGGGGGTGGCAGGATCCTGAACAGGTGCCCCCATCAACTCCATCCCAAACAGCATCTCCTCTCCAGGCAGACTGAGACAAAAAAGCTGGGGGATGCACTGTGGATGTGAAAGCTTTTGTCAGAAAGACAGGGAACAATGACAAGTTTGAAGAGGCCCTGCAATAAACCAACCTGTGGGAAGGGCATGACACTCACTGTTCTCACAATACCATCCAGAGCTAAACGATCCCTTGGGGACTGCTCCTCTGGTAAATCCCACTCCAGCCCAGCTTCACTCTCCAAAACATCTCTGGAGCAATGAGCCCTGCTACTTGCTGTGCCCTAATTAGACCTTGCCCTGGTAAGCTTGGCAGAACAGTCCACCAGGAGCAAAACCAGACTGTGTTTCTCTCCCTGATGTCCATTACAACACTCTAAGAGCTACCCAATTTAGGGATCTTACAAGCCTTTCTTCTCCCCCTGTGTTTGCTACACATATTTGCTTTGGCTGACTGACCCCAACCTTCTTTTTGTTTCTGATTTTTCTATTCAATCACTTCACTCATGGCATTAGCTCCGCTCAGAGCACAAACAGGTCCTCATTTGTTCCCCAGCTGGAGCCATAGTTCACGTAGTGTTTGGAGCTGCAAAGAGAGGGAAAATGGAAATGGAGATGGCAGGTGGAAGGGGATGCTGACCCAAAGGGTCAGCTGAGCTCTGCCTTTCTCAGACAGCTTTCTGTTGTCCACTCGAAGGAACACTATGTTTTTTAAAACGTCACCAAATCACAATTGCCAGACCATGCTGTTCATGATGGGGTTTTTCATCCCAGACTGGTTTTGACTGTTTTTTTCCTGTAAGGAAAAGAAGTCACTGTTGTTTATTGCCACTTGTGGTGTGTGCTTAAGCTGGTGTTGGCATGCTCTGGCAAAATGAGACATTGGTGGTTTGGTTTGTTTGCTCTTCTTCAGGAAATGTGGCTCACTCGTGGCAGCCTGGTCCTGGCTTTCTCTCTTGCTTCATGATATAAATGCAGAGGCTGCGACTGCATTTGTGCTAAAAGCCATTGCAAAATACTGTGTGAGGGTTGTGCCCAAGACAATATGGAGGATCAGGGCAAAGCTGGACACAGAGGTCAGCTCTTTCTCTCAGACATTCTCTGTCCTCACATACAAGGACAAGAAACTCTCATCTCAATCATGCAGACCAATGACAGAACCTCGAAGGGGTAAAGCCTTGAAGTGGTGGCCATCCATATGCCATGCTCTGCACCCCACACTGTAGCTGGGCTGTGTGAAGCCTCCTTACTAGATTGCAATTAACAGGTGCACTGAATTTAGCTGAATCTAGGTAACACCCTCCCTTTTTCCTCCTTGAAGTGCTTATTGTCTTGTGAAATGTCTACTCCATGATGCTGCCAGCTTTGTCACACAGGATTTTATACCAATCTCCATAAACATTTGTACACCCACTTATGATGTCACCAATGGCCTTAGGACTTCGCTAAAAATCTTCCACTCTCATGGCCAAAGTGGTTTCTCTGTATGTCTTTTAAATTCTGATTTTTGACATGTAGTGTATAATTTACCTCTATTATTTTTATAGCATTGAAAATTCGCATTATGAAATAAAATGTCACTGATCAAAGACACACATTGCTTGCAGATGCTGCCCAAACACAGACCAAAACCATCCAGATCACTCAGGAAAAGCCCAGAAATGAGACACACAGCTTGTCCCTGCTCTTGGGGAACTTCCCAACCTTCTTCTGCATTCACCACCTTTCCAAATCTCACAACACAAGTATCAAGAAAGCAGAAGTCTTTTGAGAAGGAGAAGGCCACAGTTACCTCCAGCTACTGTAGCCCAGCATTGGAGGAGTTAAACTCCAGTGAAAGGATTGGAATCCACAAAGGTGTGCAAATGGCAGCCAGCCCCTCAGAAGTGCTGAGTTTGCCCAGGGGCTGCTAAATTCCTGCCTCTCCCCATGCAGTTGACAGCTCCATCCCCATCACCTTGCCGGGTCTTCCCTCCCCTCCCTAGCTGGGAGAGAGAAATGAAAATAAAGGTGACTCTGAGGCTGGAGAAAACACTGCTGCTGCCACCACAAATGTAGTTCCTGTCAAAGGAGGGGTGGCCTCGTCAGAGGAGGCTTCTTGGCTTCAACTCTGCAAACAACTCTCACCGAAGCAGTCAGTAACCTGCCAGGAGGAGGATGGAAAAGTACCAGTGAGTGCTTTCTCCCAGCCCTCCTCCTCTCGAGGGGAGCTTTGCAGAGATCCCGCACACACCCTCTCGTGCTATTTAACACAGGGCTGTGGGGACCGTGATGCTTTCAGAGGGCGTGGGCCTCAGGGGGGACAGACACAGAAGGGAGAGCAGGGAGAGGGCAGGGGAGACAAGATCGAGTGACCTGGGCTTTTCAGAAGTGATACTAGAAACGGATCTCCTTCTGCCCCCACTGCTGTAGCTGATGTGGTACCCAAGGAGGATGATGTGGGTGTTGCTTGGACAGTCCCAAGATATCCATGCCTGTCTGTGGGCAGAGGAGTTCAATCTATAGGCAACTCTTACCAAACTCCAAGTCCATGTGCCAACAGATGCCCCAGAGATGACAGACTGGCTGATCTGAGAGCTGTCTGTATGTTTTGTAGTCATGACTTAAAAACGGGAGGTGAGCAATTTATAATGAAGCAGTGTCACCAGCTGGCATGTGAGAAGCATTTCCTTTCTGTCAACAATCAGAAGAGAAACTGGAGGAAATTATGTGAAACTAAATTTCACTTGCCTTGATTCATAGAATGTTTCCCCAGCTCAGCAGCTGAGAAGCTTCTGGATGGTTTCTGGGATCAGGGCTCAGACCTTGTCCCATAAACCAGCAGCAGCAAGTGGCTTAAGCCCTATTTGCAGCATGGCATGGATCAGTACCTGAGTTAAGACTCATCCTGGCATCAAAAAGCATGCCAAGACAGCAAAAGTGTGTGAATATTGGCAGAGGAAGGATGCCCACATTTTCTTAAGCTGATACTATGTAAGAGAGAAGAAAATTCAGATCCCATGTTTATGGGCTTTGTGCAGCCATGCAGAGGAAGAGGAACAACTTTTCTCTGCCTCTGAATCTGATTTGCCCATTATGTCCCAGCTCCTGCCCTCCAGTCTGGGGAGTAATTGGGAATACGGATCTCTTTATAATTCTCCTCCATAAGCTCATGAGTCAGAGCTGCTGCCTTCATTTGCAGGTAATCACAGTAGTGAATGCAGCCACACTATCTCCTTGCCTTAACATCCTTAGAGGGGGGTTTCAAAGTTTTAATGCTCTGGCTCTGGATGGGGTTTCTTGGCTCATTATTTATGGCCATTTCTCCCACCCTGAAACGAGTCCCACAAGCTGTCTTGTAACTGAGATGAGAGATCATTTAATTCCAAAGGAGTTTCTGGAAGTGTCACTGTCCTCCACTCAGAGTAGCACAATCCAGAACATTTATCTTCATTATTTCCCCGTGAGTTAATTCCTTCTTTGCCTCTGCATCCATCCAGGGGTCCTGGGGCCTGTGCAAATCACCCCACTCTGACGCAGAAAGTCACTGTGCAAAGTATATCCCTGCTGGCTGGGGCAGGGTAGTGTAAAGGTGATGTGTTGCATTGCTGCACAAGTGATAAATTATTATACTGGTTCCCCTTTTAGCTTTACTAGGCAGTAGGAAGTCAGTGCTTCATTCATTCCTTAATTTTCATTACTCCTGTGGCTACCACCATCAGACTTTTTGAGTGCTCCACTCATCAAGGGCATTATCATCACACACCTCTGTTAGGGCAGTCCTGTCAATTCTCATTTGTAATAGGAAATTGAGTTACTGAGTGGACCAGACTTGCCAGAGGTCACAAAACAGCCTCAGAAGCAATGCAAGGAAATGAAGGAAACTGTTACAGGTCAGCCCTGTATTACACAGAGCACCCTTCCTCCTTTAAGGGTGTAGGTAACCCATGCAATGACAGCACTACAATTTGTATCTCCCATCAAGTACTATGCACACATTGCAACTTGCAACCTGCCTCATAGCAACCCTTAGCATCATTTATGGATGATTTGTCATTTGGTGTCAGTTAAGTTCCTGGTGTTAATGTTTTCCAGCATGGAAACTGATGGTTAAAGGGGTACAGTCATTCAGGGACAGGTTGGGGTGAATTCTGAGAAGGGTCAGGAGTGGCAGCATCTCCCAATCCCATCAGCAAGCCTGCCCTCTTCTCTAAGGAACCCAGCATGTGCACAGTAACATGGGAAGGGAGGGAAAGAGAAAGCAGAAATCCTCACACCTCCACCACTTACCAACATTTTCAGCTTTGCTAACTTGGCAGGACCAGTGGTGTCTTCATGAGATGCGGTGGGTGACTGTAGCCAGACTCTCTGCACAGGCCAAGTGCAAGACTGAACCCAGACCACATAGAGAACAGTTTAACCCCAGGTAACTGTTCAACTCCTGTTTGATTCAGTTAAAGGATTTAGCAACAGATATCCATTGAGTTCTGCTTGGAAAAATACAAAAGCAACAGCCAGAGGAGCCTGTTGATTTAGGGGGGTGACAGGAGAAAGCATCTGTCCAGCTGACCTCGGGAGCGTGCAGGGCCCTCTCTGAGCTTTGCTAAACAAGGGCTTTCTGTGCGTGGAGAGCTGCAGAACTTCCAGTTCTTCCAGAAGTCCAGGTCCTGAGTCGCTGCTCCCTGCCAGATACCTGTGGTCATCAGCTCCAGGGCACTGGCAGCCAGGACAAGATGACCAGAGCTGCCTCTTCTCTCCTCTCTTCAAATCACAGAGTTATGCAAATTGCTCATTGCCTTAACAAACTGCTTTAAATTAAACACAGATCTCTTTTTTACCTGAAGGCTGTAATGCCATCCGTGCTACCACTAAGACCAAGACTGTATGTTAAATTCCTGCTCTCTTTTTCCACGACTTGAAAAAATACATGGCCAACAGGCAGAGCACTCTCACTACTCCAGCTTGTACCCCAGGTCCACACACTCTCCAGCATTCATGTTTAGCACCCAGAAATCCATCTCCATGAATTCCTACGTTGTTTTGCTGATGAATCTTAACCCAAAGGACCTCCTCTTACCGTCAGCAGCAGGCACCCTGGGTTTATGTCCTCTTTGGTACCTTCAAAGCCTAAGCATGAGCGCTGTGTCAGGGCCACTTTTACATTCCCATGATAATTCCACTGCATTCCCTACGCAGACTCTATTCGAGGAAACCCCTGTAGAGTTCTGGTTAAGATCATCAGGAGCTTTAGCTATGTTCATGCAACACCCATGAAGTGTTCTCTATTGCTTTAATTTCTATTCCTGACTTCTCTGAAGACAGGGGATTTGCTCCATCTCCACCAGAACAGCTCAAGATACCCATTGCATCAGAGCCACTGGTGTTTTTAGCAAGATTCACTAACAGTTGCTGGAACAGTGTTGAGAAGCTGGAGCAGGGCCCAGAGAAAAGACATTCTTCATAAAATCCCTCTCTATTCCTGATTAGAGCTCAGCAGGCTTTTGTACTGAGACACTAATGCAATCCTTGGCCTCAAAGAGGAGCATTTCAACAGCCTGAAGTGTCTTGATTAGTGAATGAAGCACTGGACAGGGAACAAAATTCCTACTTTTCAGCCCAGAGGCCACGTGCGGCTTTGGTCCCATCCTTTAAAGCTGTTGAGTCAGTTTTCCATGAGTTTCTACAAAGGGGCTGATCTTGGGCATGTCTGCACTGCCAGCAGCACAGCAAAGCACAGTTATCCCAGGTAGCTTTAAATGAGTTAGCACAAGTGCTGGGAGGAGCCCAGCCCGAGGGGTCAGGGTTTCCGTGCTGCTGATCCAGCCTGCTCAAGGCAGTAAAGGAGCCAGACACTGAGCTCACCCCAATGAGCAGGGGCAGGGAGGAGCAGGAGGCTCTCCGTGGGTGTCACTGGTAGAGATGAACCCACTGCACTACTCAGCCCATGAATTCACATCGCTGCAGTCTGGGGTTCTGCCCTGCTCTCTGTTCTCTGGTCAGATAAGGGCCACCTTAATTCTATGTGTGAGTGCAGTAATACAGACATGTCCCGACACTACTGCACCACCAGTTCCTCATCCCAGACACATATCTGGCCATGCAGGCACTTCTCCAGCCAGTACAGAGCAGGGAAAAGCATCTCTAATCAAATCTTAAAATATCTCCTTTTTTCTCACTCTTGCTTGTGGGAAGCATGGACAATTTCACAGAAAACATAGTCTCACTGACACTGTGGTGTGTGAACCACCTGGACTCGTGATAGTATGAAGAAAGAATGCATGGGAAGCCTTGAAGGTCAAGAAGAGACT
The DNA here is from genome assembly GCA_033558185.1 of Dromococcyx pavoninus. NCBI lineage: Eukaryota > Metazoa > Chordata > Aves > Cuculiformes > Neomorphidae > Dromococcyx > Dromococcyx pavoninus. The sequence goes on from JAUMJL010000721.1 coordinate 956,660, forward strand.
GCAGTGAAAAGATAGGGTTTAACAAGCACAGAACTGAGATAAGGAAGTCAGTGTTTGTTATGTTAACTATAGCTAAATTAGGAAAGAGACTGAAAACAGGATTGTTGTAACTTTGTAGCAATCATTACCTGATAGAGACTATAAAAGCCACTCAATTGTACTAATAAAAGGATTCTGATTCTGTGAGATTCTGATGTTGTGGGATTTTTATTCCACAATATTCTGGTTTTGTCATCTCACGTATCAGGGTCTGTGCCTAAATTCCCACATTGCTCTCTCTCTGCTGGCGTTTTTTTGGTGCCACTGAGTGCTGCTGCTTATTGCAGAGGTTTCCAACATGTGAAATGAAATACAGAGGTGGCCACAGGCCCTACAGTTAGGATCTGTGAGTCTCCAGTGGTAGCAAGTTGGCAGCTTCTCAGAAGACAGCGCTAGTGCTTACCCAGGGCAGAAAATTATGTCTGAGTGCATTTGAGGTCAATCTGCTCTGAGCTGTGTCAAGCGCCCTGTTGAGGTCTCAGCTCTTATTAACCAGTTCCTTCATTCCCTGCAGGTCATGGTCATGCCTAGAAAGGAAACCTCTTTCTCCATCTTTACTCCCTCAGCAGGAGCTCTCTGCAGCACAGACCAAGGCTCTGTGGGGAAGTAAGATCTGGGTGAGGGAGGCAAATGTATTGCTGTCCAGAGAGCCAGAAGTTGTTATACCAGACCAGTCCCTCCTTCATCCAGACTTATAAATCTCTCCTGTCATCTCTCTTTGCTATATTGAAAAGCGAACATTTATTCTCAATCCACCTGGTCTCTTTCAGCTGGTTTCTAATCCTGGCTCTCTGACCTTGATTATTGGGAAGAAGTTGCCCATCGATTCTCTCCAGGTGTGCTGCTTTGAGGGAATTTACAATAATTGATTTGTTATTTCACATTGTATGCTTACATACACATCTGCTAAGTGTTTTTCCAATGAGTTTCCTGCTCCAAACTGGGTTTCCGAAGGGGTCCTTGAGTAACTTCTTGTCACATAGCAAGGAGGTGTTTTTCCTCCTGTGCTCAAGCTTCCTTTCTCTTTCAAGTTAAACAGGTAAGATAAAACTGAGGGGCCTTAGTTTGCTTTGAGACTATTGGAGAGGACAAGAGTGAGAGAGCCTAGCAGAGCCAGCAGCAGGGAGGTGATGCTTTCAGCATCCACTCGAATAAATGACAGGCAGTGTGCTCAGTGTGATGGACTCTTACTCTGAGTGTGCTGGTGGCTGGGGACTACCAGATTTTTGCTGGTTCAGTGATCATATACCTGTCCCAAGTATTTGTGGAGGCAGGAAGGCCACCTGAGACCAGTACTGTCATTTGTGGGTTCTGTGGAGAGGACCCCTGGGGTATAGAGCAACACCAAGACCAAGCGGTGGGCAGAGAGTATACTTTGGGCCACTTTGTTTCTAGATCTCCCTTTCCCACCACTTGTGCTGCCCTGTTTTGCTGTGGTGCACGCTCTCTTCTGCCTGTGGTGTGCCACATGCTGCATGGCTGTGGCTAAGGCTCTGGACCACTGGCTTTCTTGAACTAGAGATATGCCAGTAGCTCATTCGCCCGCCTCAGTAGAGAATTAATGTCACAAACCAGCCTCGGTACTAACGGACATGGAAAATTGGCAGGGAAGAGAGCGACATAATTGCAGCTGCTGAGGGAGGATGGAACAGTGCTGCCCAGAGACACACATCAAAGGAAAATCCCTACCGACAGGACTGTCTCTGCCATCAGCCCTGCTTCCCTCCTCCGTCTTTTGTCTCCTACCCTGAGGGTATCATGAGCCAGAGTGTGCCTGCCAGCCCTCCACCTCTGCATCCAGACTGGAAGGTAAACAGTGTGGCTTTAAATGAGGGAAGAGGGCAATGAGGAGACCGACACCGCCTCAGTGTCTCACGGGTTGCCGGGGGTGCGTGCTGTCCTTCTTCACCCCAAAGCCTCCTCCCCACAAGCTGAGCAGTGCTGAATGGAGAAGCCTGTTTGGGGACAACTAAGGCAGTGGCTTTTCCAGGGTTGGCTTGCATCAGAGGACAAAGATGAGAGCCACACACAGGGCAAATGGAAAAATCCAATCAGTTCACCTTACTGATGGCTAACAGAGGGTTATTCTTGGCCTTCCTCCCCCTGTACCAAGGAAGAGTGCTGTAAACACCATCCCAGAGCCTACGCTGCCTCCTGGTACTGCTTCCCAATTAATCTACATCCTGAGTTGCAGGCAATAGGTTAGCAATGGGCAGAAATACTCATCAAGTTAATCTAATTCCCAATGCCCCTTGGCCAGCAGAAGCCAGATGCATGCCATGCTCCTCAGCTCCCATCTCAGACCCAGCAGTACCAGTGCATCGCTCGGTCTGTGACAGATGGGGTTCACCAGGCAGATCCTCCCTGCCTAAGCCCAAGTATCTTTCCACTCACTTTCCTCCTTGCCACAGCCTGGGTTTTATTTGGGTTTTGCTCCTCTGCCTTCTTCATTTCCCCCCACTTCTCCAGCAGCAGATTCAGGAAGAGCTTTCAAACACAAACTCCTCAGCTCCTCCATACAAGCAGGTGGAGGACTTTTGGCAGCCTCTTGCCACATGGCACATGTAAAGATAGAGGGGACACAGGCTGGGATGAGCACAGAGAAATGGCCTTTTGAATTGAAGACAGGGCAGAAATTTCAGGAGAGCCAGGGGGTTATTCCAGCAGGGAATATCAAGAAGGGAAAGGCACAAAGTCCAAGAGGAGAAGAAGAAAGGTGATGAGGTCCCAAGAAAAGAGATGGGCACAACTTGAATGTAGTGCTGAGAGACTTCTGTGATTTGCTTCACCTCCATAGTCCTTCATACTCAAATCCCCTAACTTTGTGTCCTCCCACGTGCCTCCATATAGCCACGTGTGTGGCAATTGAGGTGACACATAAAGAATTGAGCAGCTCTTGAATTACTGAATTACCCAGGTGCTGCCAGCCCACCTGTGGAGTAGCTAAATGTACTGATGCCCCTGTCGAGGATGAGGAGACCAGGTCATGTCACTTTGCCTTCAAAGCCAGGGCCATTGTTGTGAATATAACCCAGGAGTCCTCTCTGCCGGGTCCTACGCTAACCACCAGGCAATGCTGCTCCCTAATGTCTAACAGCAACCACCACAAATATGCTTCACTCGTCTCCTAAGCACAGTAGGAAATAAATGGCCACAGTATATTCGTGCCTTCTGTAGAGCTGCTTGTTCAGTTCTAGCCTTGCCCTCAGGTAACCTGGGAAAGAGTGGCTCTTGTAAGACACCCAAGGCATCGCTGGCCGCAGAATGATGTAAGCTTTAAAAATGAAGTGAGCAGCAACAATAAGGAAGACAAAGCAGCCGGCAGTGAGCACTTCATTTTCACAGGGAAGAGAAGGATTTGCAAGCAGGAGAGTGTAAATGTTCCTTCTCCTGCCTAGGAACAAGCACACCAGGCCACCTTAGGGTTATTTGTAGGCAGCTAAATACATGTAAAGGAGAGATTTTTAACATGGCCTTGGGCAAAGCTGTGCACTTCACTTCTCTGCTTTTAAAGCAGGAATAATGGTACTTCGGTGTGTCACAAGATAAAGTGACACCTCAGCATGGGTAGAGAGCTCAGACTGATCAACAACAGGTGCTGTGCAGTAAGGTAGCAATATGGGTCTTACGGACACACCAGCCCTCTATTCCTTGTATCAGCTTCCTTCATAGTAGAGTAAAATAGAAATTCAAGATCTTCATTTTCAGGAATCTCACTAAGCCCAAGGGATCCAAAAATTCCAACTACAGAGAAAGAACCCCACCTAAATACGGTTATCACAGTATCACAGTATCACAAGGTTGGAAAGGACCTCTGAGATCATCAAGTCCAACCTATAACCAACACTAACACCAACACTAACACCATCATCTAAACCATGGCACTCAGTGCCTCATCCAGTCTCCCCTTAAACACCTCCAGGGTCGGCGACTCCACCACCTCCCTGGGCAGTGCATTCCAATGGCCGATCACCCTTTCAGTGAAGAACTTCTTCCTCACATCAAGCCTAAACTTTCCCTGACGAAGCTTGAGTCCATTTCCTTATTTCTCACTCAACTCTCTTTTTGAAAGGAAACATGCACATATAGCAAGGTCCACCAGGGAACTCAGAACTCTACAGGATGCAGAGTCCACGATGATGGGTTTCATGGAAACATCCAGATGTCTGTGGTGGGCTTGTCACTAGAATATGGACAAGGTTGAGCAAATTGGACCTGTCCTGGGAGGTTTTGCATTAAAAGAACTGCTGTTCTCTGTGTAGTGGAATTGGCAGATAAAAGAAGAGCTCTTACAGTGTGTTGGAGAGGTCTTCAAGGCAGAAGGACCTGCTGGTTTCACCCACTGACACAAGGCAGAAATTGGATGGATTTAGCTGAAGGAGACACCAAGGTTCTTGATAACAGAGGGTTAAGTTGGGCTCTTGGTCCTTGCTCTCCTCCCTAACAGGAGTGATGTCTTACCCTTGCACTCCACACCTGACCACCCAGGTCGGCAGTCTGCAGCACTCACAGGGTCTGGGGGAGGGAAGCAGGGAGCATCATGACTTGCAGTAGCTTAGTTTAATCCCAGACCCTGATGCACTCCTGAACAGTCTCTTTCTTGCAGATTGAACACTCTGCATTGTCCTTCCACACCATTTTGCAGGCAAGGACCTTCTGCTGGTTGCTGGTGTTAACACAGGTTTCCCTTGTTCTGTCCCTTGAAATTTCCAGTAAAGCGCCTTTAATACAATCTCTCTGTGGCTGCTCTAATTATGTGTGAAATATTTTTTCCCCTATAAACCAAAGAAAACAAATCAACACAGTAAGATCCTTTCTCTCGGGCTGTTTGGCAGGTCTCACGGTCTTCAAAAAAGTTACCCAAGGTCCACACAGTCTCTGCTGTCTTTTCACAACAGCTACTTTTGGGTTCCTGTAAAAGGACCTAACAAAGGAAAGGGTAAAATAAATAACAATGCCCTGAAAAGCTATTTTCTCACCTGAATAGTCCTAAACTAAGGACAGGCTGTCTGCTAAGTGGCAGAATGTTTGTGCTCTGCCGTGGGGCTGTTTCTGAAGGAAGGTGGGATAGGGGGTAGGGTGGCAGCAATCAGGGATCCTTTTGAGGTGGGGATGGGTCAGTCAGTCCTTTATGCTCACAAAGGCCAATTTGTGGTGTTCAGGAAGAGAAAGGGAATTCATTTTGTTTTCTGAAAGCGAGGGACTGCTCCATCTCCTCCCTACAACAGTGCATCTCAACACCTGGATGTTCCATCCCTGGGAATCATCCAGGTGTGCACAGAGTCCTGCCAACACACCTCGGTCACAACCTACAGACCCCGCACCCTTCCCAGTGTTACTCCACGTGCAGCACGAGGCTCTCTTCTTGCATCCCTGTCCTGCTCTGCAGCAGGTCTGCTCCAGCCCAGCCCTCCTTGGGGCTGTGTCACCCGTGTTTTGGAGTCTCCACAGCCCTCACTACCTAATGCAAGGATTCCCTTGGCCTGCTTAGTTCTGCTTTGGTTTATTTCTTGTCCTCTTTGCAGCCCTCAGTTCCAGTTTCCCTTGCAGTCACTCTTGGTCCTTCTCACCAGCCGGTCTTGTAACTGGCCTTTTTTAATAGCACTTGGGAAAGGAGAGACCAGAAAGTGAATGACCTTCAAAAGGAATCATGGTTGTCACTTCTTCCACACTGGGAAGTAGTCTTACATCTTTTTTGACAAAACCAATACCAAGCACTTACCACTTAAGGGAACATCATCCCCATATTTAGAACTTATTTGAAACATCACAAAGAAGAAACAAAAAAGGGAAAGAGGTCGAGGTTATGTGCTATAGGAACAGCTATTCTTGAGCTTGCACCTATGCCAGGTCTGTTACTTGCTCAGCTGAAGGGTCCTGGCACTATGCCCATTCTTTCTGAAGTGGCTGGTGTCCCCCCCCCCCCCCAGGGGCAGTGATGTTACTCTTGCAGCCCATCATCAGCATCATTACGTCAAGACTCAGCTTCTTGCCCACTCTCATCCCTTTCAGGGCTCTGAGATTTGTGTCAGCCTTAACTTGCCCCCCCAGAGGAAGCAGCACTTCGACGTGGTGACCACACCAGAGTAGCATTTGGAGATCTCAGGGCTCTTCCCCCGTGCCCTTGTCACCATATCAAAGTCAATTCACTCATGCATTTTGCTGAAGCAGAAACACCACGGCATCAAAGCAACTCTTGCTCCCTGCTTCCCTGAGGAACAGTATAAATGTCACCCAAACACCGAAGGGGCAGATTAGGGTTGTGAGCAGAACCATCCCCTCTTTGCCTCCTCCAGCCTCACAGGGCAGGTCTGGTCAGGGGCTCCTGCAGCAGCCTCAGCCCTAGGTGTCCCAGGCTGAGCCCTGAGCAGCTGCCCCAGAGCTGTGCACACAGGCTTGTTTCTGGAAATGCTGCAGCTGGCAAATGCCCTTCCTACTTCACAAATATTGACACTGAGATCTCTGCATCCCAGCCGAGGAATAACTTTTCTGGGAGTCCTTGATCTGCAGAGCTTCTCTGTGGAACAGGGGTATTTGTATCTGAGTCCTCTGCTTTCCTCTCCACTGTAGCAACACCTCAGCTGGACCTGTCAAACCCTGACCCAGCTTCAGGCAGTAGAAACCTCTGGAAAGCCCAAAGAAACACCTCCAGGAGGTGCAGCTGCCACTATGCAAACCACTGAGGGGTGTTTCACAAAAAAAGTACAGATGCCAGGAAGCAACATTTGTCAAAGAGAGACCTGTTAAGATCTCTGAGCACAGTCCCAGCTGGGTTTTAAGAAAACAACAGCAATCAGTAACGCAGAAGCACGCGGGCTTCTGGGAAGGTGTCCTGAGGACTTCTGCCCTGCATCCTGGTCTTGTATTTGGCATTGAGAGTGGATCTAATCCCAGCACGGATGCAAAAACCTAGGGCAGTTCAAGATGTTCTCTCCTAACACAAGAATGAGCCGAGGCTGCCTTTTCTTTCCAGCCACTCCAGGTATGCCTCAACCCAGGCTCAAACTTCTGTCATTTATCTCATCGGCCTAGAAAGTCAGCTGAGGGCACAGAGAGACATCAACATGTAGCAAAGGGCTCAGCTACAAGGAGCTAAGGAAAATGCAGAGGTTGTCTGGAGGTCTGTTTGGTGATGGAGAACCATACAAGTATTTCTCTAACTCTGGATGCCCCTCTGGATGCACCTCAGTGGTGGTGAAAGGATGGGAGGGTCACAACCTCTTCTCTAACCATGGGTTTTTTTAATGGAAAGTTTGATCTGCCCCCCCTGAGTACTCAGAGTTAAAGGTGAGGCAGGTTATATTTTTCACTGGCAGAAAAAGATGAGGTGTGCTATTAGGAGTAACCCTGAGGATATTTCTGGGGCTTCTGAATTAAAACTCCAGCTCCACCTACCAACCCTACAAACCAGACAGAGAAATGTCCTCTTTTCTGCAGGAAAAAAAAAAAAAGGATACATTTGCTGAAGACTGAAAAACAAGGAGTGAAACACTGAAACCAGAGGATGAGGTTTCGTGGGCAAATAAACCAAGAAATATACGGTTGGACTCAATGACCTCAAAGGTCTTTTCCAACCGGAAGATTCTGTGATTCTGTGAAAAAGAAATACTAATAATAAATATAAGAGAAGTGGAAGGAACAAGCTGCCAACTCACTGTCAACCCCAAGGTTGGATAATTTATCAAGGTCTCCATGTGTCATACGTGGAGAAGGTCCCTACACTCTTCTTCTTCCATGCAAGTCTTCTACTGAGTTCTGATCTTGCAAGTGGGAAAAGGGCCGGTGGCAAACAGCAACATCCACTTCTGTTATAATCCACTTCTCTCCACAGAAACATTACTGTCAAATTGTGGAACTTTTAGTGGGATTTTGGGTTTGAAATTGAGTTTTTTACAACATTTTCTTGTTTACCAGTGTAAAACTTGTTTCACTTGCAAATTAGGAACTGAGATACAAATGGAAAAGGGAAAACAAATATTCCAGCAGGACTGAGAGGTTTAAAAGGCTTAAGGGAATTCTTGTATATATGGGATATCGGAAAAGGCTGACCTCCAAAAGATGAGTCTATACCTCTCGCTGAAGGACTGAAAGAAAAGCGTAAGAAAAGCCCACTGACTTCTGTGAATGTTCTTGTACTTCCTACTTTAAAAATGACCTCTGGGCTGTTGCACGTCAAAGAAGAGATCCTAAGGATCCCCTTATTTATCAGTTGAAGCTGCTCAGCTTGAAGGATTTCTGGAAAGTAGAAAGCTCTTCACAACCAAGTGCCTTGGCCTAGTTCTTTGCAGGGACTTTAAAGCTGCTGGCACAATGGCCATGACCTTCTGAGTGGAAGGTATACAAGATATTCCTTCTAGCTCCTAGGAGGAACCCATTCCCCCCTCCAGAAATAAGTGACTCTGAATGAGAAGCACCTCTTCCACCTCTCAGTATACAGATGCTCAGGTTCGTTCCTCCTGTTTCACAGCAAGACTGGTCAGAGGAAAAGCTGTACCCAGAATTGCCAAGCAGGCCCTTCCACAGTGGGAGAGTGTTGTTGTTTCTGCTGAGCTTCTTTTTCGCCACCAACAAATCAGCCAAAACATTTATTTGTGGAGGAGAATTGGTGCACTCGTGTCAAAGGCCTCTCCAGTGACCTCTGCCACCTCCAAAGCAGCCAGAGCAGTCCTGAAGAGAAGGACTTGTGGATGCTCATGGATGAGAAGATCAACATGAGCCAGAAAACTGCCCTGCAGTCCTGGAATCCAACCGTATCCTGAGCTACATCAGAAATGTGACCAGCAGGTTGAGGGAAGTGATTCTGCCCCTCTGCTCTGCTCTCATGAGACCTCACCTGGAGTATTGCATTCAGTTCTGGAGTACTCAGCACAAGAAGAACATGGATCTGTAGGAGTGAGTCTAGAAGATGGTCAGGAGGATGACCAAAGGGCTGGAGGACCTCTTCTCTGAGGACAGGTTGAGAGAGTTGGGATTGTTTAGCCAGGATAAGGCTCTGGGGAGACCTTAGAGCAGCCTCCCAGAACTTAAAAGGGGCCTACAGGAAAGCTGGGAAGGGGCTCTTTGTCAACAAGTGCAGGGATAGGATGAGGGGTAATGGTTTTAAGCTAAAAGAGAGGAGATCTATATTAGATATTAGGAATAATTTTTTGCCTGTGAGAGTGGTGAGGCCCTGGCATGGGTTGCCCAGAGAAGTCACTGATACCCCATCCCCAGAGGTGCTCGAGACGAGGTTAGATGAGGCCATGATCAACCTGATCCAGTGGAAGATGTCCCTGCTCGTGGCAGGGGTGTTGGAACTGGATGATCTTTAATGTCTCTTCCAATCCAAACCACTCAATGGTTCTAATACACCTCCAGGGTTCCCTGCTGCCAGCCCAGCGTGCGGGGAGAGCTGTCTCCTTACTTCAGAGCGCGGCACGTGGCCGAGCACGCGCTGCGTACGTCACCTTTGCAGCCAAAGCAAAAGGGTGCAAGACTGTAAATATCCAGCCAGGCAAACCTGCCGGGCTTGACGTAATCCCTCTGTCAGCTTCCAAGGTCAACAGCGACCTGTTTATACTGTGCGGGGCGAGGAGAGGCATTCTGGGAGAAAGGCAAACAGAAGAGATGTCCTATGCCTGTACAAAAGGTGCTGTATTCCCGCGTTGCTCCATCCCAGGTTAGGAGGAACATAAAATTAGCACTGTTTTCATTCATTCATTGTATAAATATTCTATGTGGTGCCCACCCCCACGTTTCCTTACTGAGCCTGCAAGTCTCCATCAGGGAGGCTGGGAAGGGCACAAAGTCAGCTTCAGTCCAAGCAGTTGATGAACAAGGTGAGCTGAGGGCATGCATGTGTGCAAAAGGGGAAAAAAGGAGAAAGGGAGAGCTGGGGGTTGTATTTGAAGGCAAGTGGAGAACGCAGGGCTGCACACAGCATCACCCTGGCCAAGGGAGCAGTCCTCCTGGACAAAAGCTGTTTCACCATCACCAGAAGGCCAGGCACGTACCTCACACTCCACGCATGGGGCTGCGTGGCAGAAGGGACAGCAGGTCCCTTGTGCAGCAGGGGCACTGTAGAAGGAGCTGGATGGGCCGTGCAGTCTGGTCTCAGCCAATTAACAGCCTCGTACAGCCCTGCCACCCCAGGCTGCAGCCTTGCTGGGGCCCAAGCGCCTCACCAGGGACATTCCAGCCCCAAAAGCCCCGGCCAAATGCTAGAGGAAGTTTCCCTGGGGTGCCATTAGTGAACATAGAGGGATAAGCAACCCCAGGGCACCGGTCATTCCCTCCATGTGCTAAATCCCAGCCCAAATGACGATGTAAGCCTTACCACTGAACACATTTAAGCTAGTGGAGCCCAGTCCCCCAGACTGTCCCTTCCCACCCTGTGGCCATCCGAAGATGAAAACAAGATGTTGGGCATCAAGGATGAGCACAAGAGGCCTCATCTAGGTGAGCCTGTACTGGCCAGCACCAACCTGTGACCAGAGATGTCCATCCCCGCTCCCTCCGTACAGCCCTGTTGAGCAATCGGAAAGAGGACAGGGGAAGCAAAAAGAAAGAAATATTTTTTGACAAATCCATTGCCAAACAAACGTTGGTCTGTGCATGATCCCACCCTCTGGCCTGGACTTCTATTTTTAATGGGTGATGAAGAAGCCACAATATTGGGGTGGGGGTGAGCCCCGCTGTTTACGTCTGCTGGCGCGGGGACAGCTGCTGCAAGCAGAAGGCAGCTCATTCAGCTCATCCCGGTCACTGCAGGTTGAATAGGTGCATTGTCCAGTGCAGAAAGTTCAGGAAGGGCACCGTTTCCAATCCGGGATGCAAACAGGGCTGGAAGAAGTCGTGTGTGTTTATGGGGTTTGCTTTTTTAATATGGGGTGAGCGTTCCACCCAGACCAACAAGGCTGATATTCACTCTGGAATAAAGGAGCACAGGTGCTGTCTTTGGGAGGGGGAGGCTCTTCCATGCCCTTTTTACCCCCAGATGCTGCCTCATTTCTTTTCAGTAGCCTTGCACACTCTCAGGATAACATCCCAGAGGGTAAAGGAGTCCCTAATAACTTTTGTCTGGAAAGGTTTTGGCAGTGTCTCTTCCCATCCCTCCAGTGGGACCCCGAAGAAAGCCTATACAATGACATGCACTATGCAGGGACACAGACACTTCTATATCACACCATGCTTTCTCCATACTGGAATTTTGGCCTGGAGAAGTGGAGGACTCAAACATGAGGGTAAATGTTGATGTTGAGGCACCCTGACAGCAGTGCAAGGCTTTGCCCACGTCACATTGGAGACAATGCTTGCTGATGTGCACAGCGGTGCCTCAGCATCAGATCTGAAGAGGTTTCCTCCCAATGCAGTATTTTCACATCCAGGACACATAAAGCTGTCCTTTGGGTAAGCAAAAGGAAGCTGCAGGACCCACGTAGGGAGGGCTGTGTGCATGGTCTGGGCTGCCAGAAGTATCAAGAAACCCAAATGGATGTGTATGAGCCTATATATTGGAGTGCACGTGGCAGTGCCTAAATCCCAGCATTTCTTTCTCACGCATGATGCACACTCAAGCTGAAAGCCAGAAAGGATGTGAAGCATCAAGTGCCTGAGCAGAAACACAGAAAACAGGCCACCTCAGCCCCCTCTCCACCTTCCCAGTTAGAGGTTCGTTTCTCTCATCTGTCAGGGCACAGAGTGTGCTTGCTTTGGAGGTGCTCGTCTTCTCCTGCTGTGGCAGGCGTGGAGCCTGGTACCTCTGCTCCTTATTTCCCAGCTGCCACTGCTGGGAGGGGAGCTTGGACTGGCAGGTAGATGGGAGCTGTTTTTTCCCCCCCTCACCTGGAGCAAAGCAAAGCAAAGCAAGCTTTCTAAGTAGCAGCCTTGCTCTGGCAGAACATCACTGCCCATCACTGCTTCAGTGCAGACAAACCCACTCCTGGGCTGCTGCAGTGGATCAAAGCTTTAAAACAGGGAATAGGGAAGGGAACAGATGTTCTGTCTCTGCTGCTGTCTTCATCCATAGCCTTGAGCAAGTCATCTTACATCTGCACACCTCAGTGCTAAGGCTTGGACAGCAACACATTGCAGCAAGATCTCAAACACCATTACCTAAATGATTCCGTGATGGTTGATCAAGAAATATCTACCTTCATGTGGTCTGAGCTCCTCAGACACTGACTGTAAAAGCATGAACAGTACTTCGTGGGCACAAGCTCAGAGCTCCTGGGATGCCCCTACATCTCCAGTACCATTTCCTGAAGACTTGTCACAGACTTTAATTGTGCATTGCCCCACTCAGCTACCTTTGCACATAGTAGCTGGGATCCCATACCCTCTTTCTCATGTCCCTGACAGGTTTTTTTTAAATGCCTAATAAGCTTTTACTCAATAATTCTAAAAATGATAAGTGTTCTAGGGATGCAAACCCCTCTTTTTAATTCTGAGAGCAAGACAAGGGTTTGAATAGAGAACTATGAGACAGCTGAACTGATAGTTGCAGAGCAGGAGCAGTAGATCACAACAGTGAGCGGTTTGATTTGACCAATTTTTAAAAGCAGTTCGAGGTTTCTACTCTTTATTCTTCTGCTTCTTTTGTTTCCCATCCCTCTCTCGGCTGGAAAGCCACCCAAGCCTGCCTTTCATTGCTTTTGGAATACTGCAAGAAACTGTCACCTTAGCTGATACAACTTTTTTCTGTCTGGTATTTTTTCCTTTTCCACCTGTTCTAATTCAGTGACTGCTTCCACCATACAAACTATGGATATTCAATAGTTTTTACAGTAAAGCTATTATCCACTCTTCCTTGGCCACAGGGTTTGTTCCCCATTCAAATATTTGTGTTCCCTGAAGTTTGAACTTCACTGGGAATAGACATAAACCCCCTTTGAACTTTATAATGACATGCAAAAATCTTGCCTAACTGTAAGCACTTTTGCAATGCATTACCTGTATTTCACAGAGCTTTGAATTGTTGCTTCTCTGCTTTAAACAAAAAACAAAAGCCATCTATGTGACTTTTATTGACCTGGCCTCTCCTCAGCTTAACAAACACACACAAGCACAGTTTATGAATCACAATTTCTCTGAATATATTTAGCTATTTTTCCAATCATTCCTGATGCAGACAAAAAACTGGGAAAGCCAGCAGGTACTAAGCAGCTTCTACCCCTTTCCTGAAGTTGCTAAGAAACCACTTTGTGTGGAGCATCATATTTTCCTAGCTGGTCAGCTCTGAAATGGGATTTTCTCTCTTCCCTGGCTTCAGTTCACCAAAGGTTTAGATGGAGTTTTCTTTGCCAAACCACAGCAGCAGCAGAGGGTACACAGGGCTCACAATTATTCCACAGCAGAACAACTAAACATATACATTTCCCAAAAGGACTTTATGTTACAGAGAGAAAGGGCTGTGGTCAGGCATGAGATGTTTCAGTCCCTCACGTATGTGAGTCAGAACAAAATCAGTCAGGTCTTATTTTATGGCTCCCGTCTACGTGTTTTTTATCCCCAGCTGGAAATACCGAGTCCTGCCTAAAGCATGAGCTGTCATGCCCCATCTGAAGTGTGATTTGCCTTTCCCCTCTCATTGCTACAGCTACACCATGCTAGAAACACTCTAGCTAGCGAGGAGGGGAGGCAGACAGTGCTCCAGCCACACAGGATTGTCACTCCCAACCCAGCAAGCAGCTGGAGGTGGTGGCAGCCCCTGGGATCCGATGCCCTTTGAGTAGGTGGGAACGCCCTGCTTGACCCCAGCAGATGGAGAACAAAATTTGACGTGGACAGGCAACAATCACACACCAAACGGTTTGTGAGGTGTTGGAAATAGAGTCCAAGGGTTTCAGATGAGATTGTAAATGTACAGTCCTTTCTGGTTGTGTAGTTTTTCCTCACTGTTCTTTTAAATTTTAGCATAAGGGCACCTGGAAAATTTTTAAGTTGACACCTAGCACTTCACTGCTGAAAAAAAAAGGGGGGGGGAATGATCCAAGCAGGAGATTCACAACCAGAATCTGGTCTAAGATGGAATAAGGTATCTCCATGCTCTGTGATTTAGGAGCACTACCTGTCAGGATGACAAATGTGCGGCTCTCACAATAAGGCACGAGTGTTGCAAAAGGGTTATAAGCCTCAGGTTTAGAAGTGAGACAGTTAAGAAAGCAAGCTTTGAAATGAGGCATGGGATCAAAACAATACACAGAGGGAGGAAAAACTATTATATTGTAAACTAAAAAGCAAAATAGGCTGTTGGGAAGAGAGAGGAAAGCACCAGTATTCAAGATCATGCTAAAAGAGAGAGAGGCTAGGCGCAGGCACGTGGCTTGGGTGCAAGGAGGGCACAAAGCAGACCTCATCCTCCAGCTTCTCTGGGCAGAGTCAGGGCACCAAAACCAGCACAGATCTTTGAAGTCCAAAGCACACCAGAGGAAAGGTGTGCATACAGCATTAGAGGGGAAAAATTCTGTTTATGGACATCCCTGCACCCAGTTTTGCATTTTACCTTTACTTTAGACTAGTGATGTTCTCTTACACATTAGGGGAAACAGCTTTATTCTTCTTAAACCCAGAGGGTCTCACAGCTTTAAAAACTCTTTAAAAGCTAAGAGCTTCAAGAATTTTTCCATCTTTCCCAGAATAACAGTAATGAGAAAGAATACTCTTGAGACTTTATAGGACTTGACTTATATTCACCTCGATGTCTCCTGCTCTTCTCTCTGGTAACCCAAGTCACATGCTATATGAAGGCTTTCCTTTGGGCTGGAGATACTGAGTCTCCTGCAGTGGAGATGTGCTGGCAGAGGCACCTTCACTGAGGAGCTGTGAAGAGTTGTTACTGCCCAGGCAGTATCATACAGCTGTATTTCTGCACTCAAAATCACTCCACCTTCATCTTTTGGAGACTTCAGAGCAGCTGAAGTGGAGATGAACACAAAGGTGAAAAGACTGAATCAGACTGGACAGCCTTAGCCTGTATTGAGGCCTTCTTGCAAGCCCAAGGAACATTAAACCCAAATCTCTGTCCACCCTCTGTTTTCACCACTGAAGTATAACACACTTTTCAATCAGAAAAGATTTCTCTCAGCTGTAAAATCTCAGTAGCTTCCCACCTGCTCTCAGCTGCTATTTGACCTCTTCACAAGCCAAGATGTGGGTCTACAGCAACAGACCTATTTCCTCTTCCCAAAGCAGAGCTTTTTCTCCCACTCAGAGATATCAACATGCCCCACAGAAAGAAAAAGTTAAAACACATTACAACCTCTTCAACATTTTCTCACAGCACCAGAATCACCAAGGATTCATTTACAGGATCCACCTCAAAGTCTTGAGGTGGTTACTTTAGTTTCCACCATTCATAGGTGCTTACAGGCTCTATTTTTTCTTCCCAGTTCACTCCAAACAGCCTCCTTTTGCTGCCATTATATCACTTATCAGCTACAGATGATCCAGGTGATTCCCATTTCTTAGCAAAGAGCATTTTCTCCTTCCCTCCATACTGAGCTCAGCTACCATCACCTGCCTCCTCCTCTGTAGCAGCCAGTGGAGCCCTGCAAGAGAGTTCCCTAAACTTTCCTGTGTGCTGTTCTCTTTGTGCTTCCCAGTAAATCTCCTCTTTTCTACTCAGACTGCAGTGATATTGACTGCATTGCAGACACACATACTTTGCTCAGGTTCCTTAATTAGCTTCATCTTATTTTAGTTTGCATAAACCACGTTCTCCTTTTATTACATAAACTATTTCTTCTCTCTCAACCACTTGTGGTGCTCCAGCCAGTTTGCTTCCAAACCAGAGGGCTAAATTTAATTCCCCACTCCCCATTCAGCTTTCTCCATTTACAGTATTTTTTGGTCATGCTTTTTTTTTCCCCTTTCTTTCCTTTTCTTTTCTGAGGTTTTTTTTTCCCTCTTTCCAAGAGGCTGGGCTTCTTTTTCTGTCCGTAAGCCCTCCTATTTCCCCCTGCCCCCTGGATGCCTGCCTACCTTTACTCTAAAATCCAGAGGAGGTTCCAATACACTTAGTTTGCCAGCTCTTCAAGAGGTATCTAAGGAGGCTGACAGGAGTTTGATGGTCTCTCTTGCAGCCAGTGGCAGCTAATGTGGTCTGAAACCCTCTCTCTCTTTTTTGCCATTCACACACAGTACTTACTCTTCAAGCCTGCTGCTGCTGCCACTGCCTGAAAGGACCTGAAATACCACACAGGGAATTTTGATTTCTTCTGGGGGAAAAAGGGGAACAAAAAAAAAAGGCAGGAAAACTCCTCTGGAGATTGTGAAGAAGACCTACAGTAACAGCAAGAAGTGGCAAGCTCTTTCCTTCTCGAACACAGAAAAACACCTCGTTTCTCTGCCAGGTGTATGGGACTTAGATTCTGGAAGCACTGCACTGAACTGTTAAAGGTAACGTACTGCACTTTCCTTCCTCCTCTCTCTTTGGGATCTTTTCCTCAACTTTCCTATCTCTTTCCCCAGTGCTCTAAAGATACAGGCTCTCAGTCAGTGGATTGGTTGTTTCCCTGGTGAGCAGCCAGCAGAGAAATGTGAGAAAAGTTGTAAACTGATTGAGCCTGAGCTTCTCCACAGAGTTTCCCTTCTGCAAGCAGCACTGCTGTGAGAGAGGAGCCTGTGCCTGCCGTGCCTCTCGGCACGATGGTCCTCACCAACAACCCATCCATTACACGGAGCAAACATCTGGCCAGACACAACAACTATGTGTCAAGTTTGTTCATTGGCTTGGGGAAGGGAGGGAAAGCAAACTGTCTGGCTTAAGAGATATACAGCCAAAACCACGAGGCAGGAGAGCAAAGGAAGGGTTATTCCCATTCTCCATCCCCCAAAGACCCTCTGTCCCGTTGGTGATATCTTGGTGATGGATTTCAGCTACTGCTTGAGCCCTGGTGATGCGTCTGGTCCCACTTCTGAGCACTGGGGAAGGAGGCTGTTGTCGTGCTGATTTGTTGCAAGCATTGTGAATGGCTATGGGGTTTCTCATGATTATTGCTTTCATGGGTGCCATTGCTTTGAAAGCAATCTCTGAGCTAGAGGGGAGTTAAGCTCTACAGAGGCTGAGAAGTTCAGAATGAAAAGAGCCTGGGTGCTGGAGAGTTTGACAGCGCGCTCGCCTTGCATGGGGATGGCAGTGACCAGCAGTTGGCAGAGTCTCCTGGGTTATTTCCAGTTAGCTGCTTCGGGCGTTACTCAGTACCTGCCTTCTTTCCGAATCCATTTGCAGATGAAGTATATTTTTAGCTATAGTTTGGAGGGAGCTGAGTTCTTCCATAGAAGTGAACAGAGCAAAAAAGGTTTTATTTTTGAGAATCTCTATCAGAAACGTCTTCTTTTAGTTCATTTACTACTTTTTAAACTTTCAATTTAAACCTTATGCTAAGTAACACTCTCCATATAGCAGAAAGCATTTATTTTAACCTTTTTCCTTTGAGTTGTTTAGCCAAAAAACTTCAATTCAGAAAAATTTCCTGGCTTTCTAAAATAGCTTTACCAGATGTGGAAAGGGAGGAACATCCCACAATGAAACAGTTGGGAGAGAGGAATTTTAGCATTCCTCACTACTTTAGTTTTCAGCTATAAGCTCCCGATAAGGGTGTTTGTCTGGGCAGAGGGGCCCGCGGTTTGGGGACTGAGTTTGGTTGGTTTTCAGATCCTATGACAAGTGCAATCCTGCACACTTTTTGAAGTGGAGCTATGTATTTCTTTGCTTTGGTTGTTTGATGTTATATTTTCCTGCTGGCTGCAGAGACTGTATCTGCCTGATAGGTCAAAGGGGAGATGTTACCCCTTTCAGAGACGTCTTGGGTTGCTGCCAGAGTGAGAAAGGGGAGGCATCTCCTCCCACCATCCCTGGACAGGGCCAGAGCTTGAGGGCTGGAGATGTATCCAAGCACTCTCAGCATCCTGAATGGTCTTTGGGGGAAAATTCCATCTGTTGCACTTGAATTGCTGTTTAATGTTTCCTATAATCACCTCCATGTACAGTAGCAGGGTTTGACAGCAGCACGAGGGCTGGAGGATGGATGGGCAAAGAGAACCAATAAGATAGGAAGTTGAGAGACTGAAAGAGGTGGAGAGAAAAACTTGCTAAGGAAAAGAGGACTTGAAATAAAATTCAGCAGAATTAGCACTGTCAGAGCAAACAGCAGCTCATCACCATAAAATACTACCTAATTAGAGAGGAGCATTAAGGGGTTTAGAGGAGAAGAGGATGGATGGTATCATGTAAAAGACGAATGAATGACTGAATGTGTAAGTGGAAAGAGAGACCGGCTTGTTGTTCAGTGCTCTGTTATTACCCAAGGATGTGTAGAATGGTCAGAAACACCGGGGACTCCAAAATCTACTCCATTATTCATCTTTCCTCTACTCTTATCTTTCTGAGGCAGATCCTCTGCAAACCTAAGTTGCACAGATCCAGTGACTTCGTTGCATTCCCATGCTGACTTACAGTCAATGAGAAAGTGGACTGGTAGAGGGCCAGCTGGTCTCATTTTAAAAATCAACAGGACCTTTCTTAGCTGCCTGAGCCACCTTTTCCACTGCCACCCTCCTCCATCTCCTCGCTTCCCCTTTCCTTTGCCAGCAGTGGGATGCTGCTCCACCACAAGACAACCTTCCCCAAGCTGCTGTCTTCCTCCTCCTCCTCCCCAAACCCGCTGCAGGCTCCACGTATGAAACAAGCCGGGCTGTGTGTGCTGCTCTCAGGCAGCTTCCCAGCAGCGGCAACAAAAGCCGTGTTCATAGCGGGTCTGGACCACATACGGAGCCAACGCGCGACGGCCGCCGGGCAGCCCAGAGCAGCCGGGGCTGTTTAAAGAGTGAAAAAGAGAGAGAGACAGCAAAGAGAGAGAGCTGTTATATATTAAGGGAAAAAAAAAAGAAATACTTGAGCCCAGTGCAACAACGGAAACCTTACAGTTTACTTTTAAAAACTCAGTGCTTCCTTGTGAGAGGGCAGAACAGCTCAGCCTGTGTGCGTGGAGCAGGTCTGTGGGCTCTGCCTGTGTGCACAAGGGCGGGGGTGTGAGCGCTGCCTCTCCTGCCCTCCCTCTCAATGGACTCACAGTATAAATCTAAAGAAGCTTTTTGTTGGTCTGATGAATAGGCAGGGGGTTTTGTTGTGCTACCCGCGCAGCCTTTTTTTGAGACGCTTCACACCAAGGGGTTTTTTTCTTCCCTCTATGTTCCTTCCGTTAGGATTTGCCTTTTTAATAAAAATGTCCAGTTTTCCCTTGTGTGAAATTCCCCCTTCCTGGTGATTGCTCCATACAGACCAGAGAGTTAAAGGGTTGGAGGAATGATGAGAAATACCAGAATCATCCAGCTTGGGTCAAATGAGCCTCCATGTGCTTTAGTTGTTGAAATGCCCTGAGATGTTAAGTAGCAGCCTTGTGGATTGCCTGGCTTTGGTTTCCTTCCCCTGCTTCACAAGCCCAACAGCTGCACAATCAGCTCCAGTGATCTAACGCTCCTGATGACTTCAGCCCATTGATAGAGGCTGCTGGGGCCGTGTCACTGTCCCCATGACAAGGTGAGGGTAGGGGAGGTGAAGTGAGTTGACCATGCATTGAAGTCCAGAAGCCACCAGGTCTCCATTCCTGCTGTATAAGCCACATGGAAGCAGCCTGGTAGGCAGATTTGCCTGCAGGTTTTCATGGCTTTACCTTTCCCTGGGGCTGACTGAGTGGGAAACCTTGTTGGGCTTGGAGCTGGAGGGCAGGACAGAGCAGAGGCCACAGAAGGGGCTCTGCTGGGAGAAGAAAGAGATGGAAGCGAGGGGATGGGGTACCTCTGACAAGCATAATGAGCTGGGTTTTCACCCTTGTAGGATATCTTTGTTACCCAAGGCATGGCTTTTTCTCCAAACCCCAGTGCAAGCCAGAGGACACCTGGGTCAGTTGAAGTATAGGAAACTTTGGGAGAGAAGCAAAACCAACTCGTGTGAGGAGTTCTACCTCGCTGCTCAGTTCCCCCCAGGTTGTCACCATGTCCTGAGAGTGTGATGGCTTATGATGGAAAGGCGTAGTGACTGCTGTGAAGAACTTGGGTGATGGGATGTCCCCAGGGAGGCAGGTCAGTGCTCTTTGGCCTGGCAACTGTACTTGCTGTTGTAGCCAGTGAGGCACCACACGAACCTTGAACATGGGGATAGTCCTGGTTGCCACCACATTGCCAGGGAACTACATGGGAGCCAGGGATCTTCTGAAGCACCTTAGTACTGCACAGGGGTGGAAGGAGCTGAACTCAGCCTTGCTCTGTGCCCAGCCATGAGTAGGGCAGGTCCCAGAGGAAAGGAACTTGCTTCAACAGAGGCCAGGCCAGGCAATTTGAGACAAAGGGCATCTGCAAAAGCAACTGCATCATATAGTAGGGACAAAGTGATCAGGACAGGGAATTTCTTATGGTCGGGTAGTGCTCATGGGTTAAGCCTGAGAGGAGTAAAACTGTCTATTAAGCCATGCCCAACAAACCTAGCTTGCATTAGTGGGAGAATATGGAATGCAAATACTCCTGCTTCAAGGCATAAGGTAACCACTAAATGCCCACTGTTAAAAAGAAACTTCCTCCTCAGCAACTTGTACCCTATTTTTTGATGATGAGAACTTTACTCTGAAGCTGGTGATATACATCTTGTCCAAGACAGGATACTGGCCTGGACACACCATTGGTCTGGTCTGGCAATTTCCATTTGCCTTTGTCCTCTCAAATGCCCTTGGTTAGAACTGGGTGGAGAACTTGGACAATTTATTAGCAATAGTGTAGAGGATCATTGAAGGACAGAAAGAATTGTCCATGATGGCTGCAGGAGATACAAATTTGACTTAATGGGAAAGGCATTTAAATAGACATAACCTGACAGGAAAAAAAATCTGTAGGGGAAACCAAATAGAAATAACCAAGGAACATCTCCTGACTAAGGTTAGATCACAGACTGGAGGAGAAAGGTGTGTAAAGGGAAAGGAGAGGCCAGCAGCAGATAAAGAGGTGAAAATCATGATGCTGATCACTTCCAGCTGGAGCTCCCATCCATCATTCACACCTCCTCAGGGAGTGCAGCCACTGTGCAGTGGATTGAATGACCTGTAATCCATAGCAAAACCTGTTGCTCCTGCTGGGATCCTGCACGTGGTCAGGGATAAATATTCCACCATGACCCTGTAAATCCCCAGGCTCCGCAGGCTTTGCACAGGGCAGTGGTAGATTCAGCAGTTTCTCTGGCATAAAACTATTGACTTCAGAAGTTTACTCTGGCTTAGTAGTACTGTGGTACAGCAGCATAGATCTAAGTGCAATTAACATTACATCATCTGTACCACAGTTTCAGGGTTGAAATAATCACGTAGTTCACATACTGGAAATTACAGGATGGCTTTCATAAAAATGATTAACAGTCACTATTACCTACCCCAGAAAAATAGTTTCTGTGGTGTTTGGTGTATAAATAATACTCTGTACCTCTATAGTGCTCGGCTTCAAAGTAATATTTCAGTGCTGTACCATAAAGAATACCCTCCCATTCTGTAATAACTGGTCTGCAAACGATGTCTTTTCCTCTGTTGTAAATTATACCACACAGTTACTGCCACTGTTGCTATTGCATTCAGTCTAGTTAGTAAACAATACTCTTTCTCTATCATTGTATCTGGGGTTTAAATAATACCCTGTCCTCATACAGCAGTTGGCATCTAAGTGGAACCCTAATCCTGCTCAGTACTTGGGAGCACACAGAATATCCTGTTGCTGCACAACAAATTGTAGCCTTCCTCTCCATAGTATTTGTCCTCTAAATATTACCCTGCTGTTTTATATAGCACTTATTGTATAAATAATACCTTCCTGCCTTTTAGTAATTGATATGTAAGTGACACCATACCAGGGTACTCTGATAATACTGCTGCTATGTTGGCTTTAGAAGACACAGCAAGGCTGTGCAGCTGAAGACACTGGAATCTTAGCTCAGCCCTTTGTCACAGTTATCTGGGTCTTCTCCTGAAAACCAGGCTGCTCAGTAGCCACACAGCTGGAGCTATCCTGCAGCCATCACTGTGTGTCAACAGGGAAAGGGAGTCACCCCTTTGCTTGGCCAGCTAGCCCAGGGTATCTTGACCCTACCTAGTGTCCTTCAAGATCACAAGCCACTTCGCAGACAGAGCAAAATCCCTTTGCCTTCACAGTTCCCAGATTCTTAAAAAAATAAAAAGATTGATGCTGGCTAAGATCAGAGATCACCTTCCAGTCTCAGAGTGTGTTTTCCTGACTGATACATGATGTGAAATGATTCAGCACCACTGAGAAAAACCTAAGGAGTCATGTTTAGCAGAGGACAGAAGGATCTTGATCAATTTATTGCTCAGCTATGACTCTGTTCGACATTTTGAAATGCTCCAGCCCATACCCATCGTGCCCCTGAGACTACAGCTCTGTGCAGTGTTGTACCCATTTTATCTGCATAATTATTCCCATGTCAGTACACCAATAGGCATTCATGCCTTCCTTTACACCTTTTTGAAGTGAGTGAGTGCTGGTTTGGGCCATTCTGTGGTTGTAGACATACAACAAGAAGCAATAAAACATCTTCATACATTACAGGCATGAAGATCTCAGAGGTTGGGAGGCAAATGACATCTCCATTTTAGTTCATGTTCAGTGCTGTGCTTCCAGCTCTCACTGACATACCCAAAGTAACTTTGTATTCCCCAGCTCAGGCACCATCCCCACTCTGACCGAGTTCGCTGTGGGTTACAAAACCTTCCTGAGAAGTGAGATAAGTTCTTGGATTAGTTGTCCTCTGCTGGACACTACACTGCCATGCATGGTGCTTAGCCAGCTGGCAGCTAGCTCAGTCTTGTCTGCAACACCTAGTGACATTCCCCTGGAAACTATTAGGGCCAGTGCCCCTCAGTTTTCATCTACATTCTCCATAAGGGAAACCATGTATTTTCCCCTCAAGTCAAAGAGTTAACCATCTTCTGTCCTTCCTTCTGCTAACTCTACCAGATGTTCTCCTTTAGCCAAGGTAAGGTTTATAGGCAGAGGTGGTATCTCCAAGAGCAGCTTAGAACACTGGAAAATAAATACTCTTTGGCTAACATAAACCCCATTTCCAGCTTTTCAATCCACACAGGCCACCTCACTTCTGCTCTTATTTGGGGCAGTTTCATTAACTTACCACTGTTGGTTGACTTAAAACGGACCTCTTACTTTGAATAAGCACATCAAACTGACATAAACCTGCATAGTTTGTCAATATTATGTTCATCCCTTTCTTTCCAAGGTGCTAAGTCTCCCTGCTCCCCCTGTATCCTCCGTGGCAGCTCAGCTGTTCACATGTTGTTCAGAGGTGTTCTAGCAACTTCGGAATCAGTGTAGCATCAAAGAGAAGAAGGTCGGGTTTGCTCCCGCTTAAAATGGGAACAGGTCTTTCACACTGCAGTCTCAGAGTAATGTTGAAGATTTATCCATGCCCCCATTACATTTACTGGTGAAAGTGAGGACACTTGGATACATTGGTTGGCACCTCCTCTTCAACCCTTGAGCAGTTTATTTCTGATTTCTTCTGTTCTCCAACTCTGTTCTGCAAATGCAGCTCCTGTTTTACTGTAGATCTGCAGTGCCTCATCCATCAGAAATGTCTCTCTGGCCTGTGCTGTTGGTGTAGTTAAACAATAATATTTTGAAACTGATTGGTTATCAAGGTATTAGACATTCAGACAGCTGATTTGATTTATCTCCCTTATGAAATCATGTCCTTTTCCAGAAGTTGCTTTACGTACTGAGGGCCGTGTTCCGCAGAAGCAGCAGAGTGCTCGAACACACAGAGAAGCACTTCTGTAAACTCCATTAGGTGCCTCACTCCCACATTTGCATCTTTCAATTCTGAAAGGTAATTTGGTAATTTGGCAGGCTATGAGAGTTCTGTGAAGCAACTCTGACATTCCCAGAGATCTCCTGGCATACAAGTTGTTAGGCCATGCTGTATCTATTGTTGTTGTGTCAAAACTTGTATTCAAGATCCCTTAAAGTTCAATTTAGAAGATATCTGCTTATTTTTTTAACACCCAATGGGACTTGTTTCTCTTGCTTTCCAAAATATTTGCTTATACTTTCCATTCTCTTTTGTGACATCCTTATAGAAAGAAGGAGATCACATTGAGTCTTTCAGGGAGCAACAACAGCCCAAGCGAAGAGGATGTCCAACATGGCTTTTGAGCATCCTCAATCCTGCAGCAGCAGCACAAGGAGCTCAAAAGGCCTCAGATATTGTCTGGACAAGCCTAGGGTCTGCATGGATGGAACTTTGAGGGCCAGAGTGAATCTGAACTGTAGCACCTCACCTTCCCAGTATATTTCCACTAAAAATCATTAACTTAAACTATGGCTCATTCAACCATGTTTGCAGGAATATTTATCCTAAATCATGGAATCATAGATTCAAAAGAGAAAGTTTTTGTTTTGAACATCACTCCTGCTGTGTGATTTATTTAAATGGTGTGGATCAACATGCATTAATGCTGTTCTCAGGCACACAGCTATGGAATTACTATCATCTGCAGGCTGCTTTGCAACAGTACCCAAATGTTATATATGATTGGATCCAGTTCTCATCCTATGTGTAAAAGCCAAACAGGATTTTCCTTGTTATATTGTCTTATGGAATTAATTCTTCTTCTGTCTGAAAGCAGAGTGCTCTGTACAAATGTGGGGTTTAGACTTCCTTTTGAGAGCTCTCCCTGCTGTTTCTCTGGGACATGCAAGCTAGACAACTTGTCTAGACTAGGTTTTAATACCAGAAGTCAGGCTTAGTATTTCTAACCTCAGAGGTAAACGGCATCTTTTCTACTGAGGCCACTGGTAACAGGATCTGGCCACCAGATAATTTACCTGCCCATCTTGTTGGAAGAATTACAAGATAGTTAGGTTAAAATAGATCATAATTATTACTTACCTTCGAATTGGTCTTTTATGCCAATAGTATAAAACAAATTTTACTTTTATACAGGTTCTCTTTGGTAGTTTCTCTTGTGTCTGGGTTAATATACCAGAGTAGTATGCTCTAGGATTAATTTTAAAGCCCACATCTCCTCCATCAATGCTGGACCGTATTTTCTGGTTTGAAATACTTTCCTAGGCAGTTATTCTGCCTACAAGGAGATCTATGTTGGTGTCTCTCTGTTCCCCAAAAGACAGGCACTGTTGGTTGTGAGCTGTTCCACACACCTCTGGAAAAACAACATTTTCTATTGCCCTTACAGAACGCTCCACCAAATGCGGGGCAACATTTTGGCTCTCTCCCCCAACCACATCTCCTGCATTGGAATTAATTTGCCTCTCAGAAAACTTTATATTCCCGTCTAATTGCTGGTTTCATTTCCCTCCATACCTCACTTGCTCTTTTTGAAGGTATGACATATGGACTTAGCTTAGCAAACTCTAGATTTTGGCTTAACAGCAGTGGCTCTCCAAACATCCATGGCTTATGTTAAGACTGGATTTCTTTCCCTTTGCAGTCTACGCCTCACAGAATGATTTCATATTTCATGTAAGAGCTTTGCTTTTATTCAGGATTCCTGTGGTCTCCCCAAATTCACATTCATGCTCTCTAGGCTTCGTCAGCATCATACACTCTAGATTGTAAGATCTATAAGGCAAGGACACGTGATAAGGTGATTCAGTGGAGCTCTGAGATCTGAGCTGTAATGAAAAGATATGCATTCATTGACCTCAGACTGAAACTAATTTTGGAGAGGCTAATTGTCTCCGTCTTGCTTCTTCTTTCAAAGTCACATGGTTACAGCTGCTTTCTAAGCAACACCATACCTATGTCTGTTTATAAATTCTTGTATGTGTACAGAGAAAGCTCTATGTATACATAACATACATTTAGGTCAAGGAGTTTGGTTGCTTTTAAAATGCACTCTTTCTATTTTTCAAGTTAGTTTCACCATGTGTTTGAAGGAAACAGACCTTTCAGTGTGAGCAGAGTTTTGTGAAGACACTGAAATCTCTTTTGGGAAAAAACAAAAGGTTGTGATTCCATTTTGGATTAAACAATGGGTCTCATATGGTTAAAAAATCATCCTTTTACATTTGTTGCTTGTTTCAGAAAGTGTTTGTTTGAAGGTTTACTTGGGGAAGTTTTGGACTGACCCAAATTGAAAATCTCAGCCAGGGGACTGAAAGACTTCTACCAATTATTCCCTCTCATGCTTAGGGGTCTCATTATCTTTTTTGCTGGGTGGATAAATACAGCACCCAGAGACTGACATCCACCTTCATGGAGGGACCAGTGACTAAAAGAGGACAAGCTTTTCCATCACCTTTGCTCTCTCCCTTCCAGCTCCCCGCTAGTCTCAGAAAGAAGGGCTTAAAGCTGTTGAGGTATCTGATGATCTTCTCTGTGGCAAAACCAAAACCATCTTGTTTGGCTGTGAACTATTTTGTTGTTATCTTCTTTCTTGACTTGTTTTGTTTTCTGCTGTACAATTCGGCTTGATTCAAAAGCATCACTATAGTATAAAACAACGAGAGGAAGATTTATTTTCTGCCTGGAGTCCCTTTTGGTTTCTTCCCAAAAAGAAAAGAACAGGCTGAACCAAAGGCAGGAATTACTGTTTGGATAAAGTGACTTGACAAGTGAATAGGAGCAGTGGATGAGTGTCTGTGCCCAACAGGACTGCCCCTGGCGAGGAGACCTGAACATCCATCAGTGTTCTCAACGTGAAAATCCTCTCAGAACTGATACCAGGACTGAGCTTTTAGATTCCTCCATCCCCCAGAAGGAATGGAGCAATATTAAAATAAATAGGGACCTTATTGCCTGAGCCAGATAAGTTCAGTTAAATACACACTGTGTGTCTTGGCTAAGAAGGAAGAGGGCACTGCATGCCAGAAAGGTCTCCTGGTAAGTGAACAGTTTGAGCACACAGAAAAGGAAGGAATTGTACAGGGATGCAGGGTTACCAGGTGCCATGAGATGGTATTGATGGGGGAGTGGCTGAGAATGAACATATAGGAAAAAAATGAAAGTAGAGATAGCTTGGTGAGATTTTAACAGGGCCTTAAATCCTCCACACACTTAGAGCAAAGTCCATGGTTTGTACATCCAGACAACAGCCACGAGCACTGCCCTGCTCAGCACTCTCCTGCTGTGTGACTCAGGCCCTGGAAGGGAGGCGAAGGGGAGGGCATTATCTGTGGTCTACGTAATCTTCTACCTCTGCTTAAACTGTCAAGAGGGAGACAAAGTGGACTGGAGAAGCTGATCTAGGAGGAAATGAGAGGAGACAGCGATCCATTCTCCTGCTGTCATGCATGAGGCAGTTTCAGAGGGTGCAATGCCCAGCCATTGATTGGGCTTTCCTAGAATCAATGAATGGAGTGAAAAGCTGCTTCTCCTTCTTAATCCTTCCTGTACCATTCAACCTCCTAGATTAGTACAGGCTGGCATGGCTGTTTTGTGCTCAGTTTACTTGTCAGAGGTTTGTTGGCAGAGGGAACTGAGTGGTGGGAAAGTCTTCCTCAACACAGCTTAGGCAGCAAGACCCTCACTACGGTCTGTGGTCTCTGTTTTTACTGAGTGCCCTCTCCGTAAACTAGAAAGTAAAGCCAGCCCAGTGTCTCCAGAACTGAGGTTCATCTTATCACTCCCAGACAGCAGAGAACTTCAATGAAAACCTAGTTCAATGTTTCAGCATAGACCCTTCTTCAGACACCGTGGAGCATGAGATCCTTCATCTGCAAGAGCAAAACCCACACTTGCATTATGGTTTGAGTTTCTGCTAGAAAAATATCTGAAATCCCAGTGACCAGAGGCTTGAGAAGAAAAGTTCTTTTACTCCTAGGAGAGTAGGAACTTTTCTGGGGTTATGAAAAATAAAAATGCCAAGAGATCGGTAGATTTTAAATCTTGCAGTTTATTTATGGCAAGCAGTAACACTCCTCTGGAGCACTGGCACTGCCTCCTGGACAGCACATGGCAGGATGTCTCCCTTTCTCCCTTCTCTCCAGCCAGTACCCAGAAAGGCCCAGGCCCTCTCCCATGCCATTTGCCCTTTTGTCTTCCAGGTCATCCCAAAGGGAGGATCGAGTCAAGATTCCACCTTCCTAGAAGAACTAAACTGTGCATGTCTTGAATTTATGAGACAGGAAATCTACTTGGGAAGAAAGTTAGGACTGAAACAGCCTCATTTAAGTAAATCTAAGCACAGTGTTTACACAATGTCTGGAATTAATGCAGAGAAAACTTTCAAGTGCCAACTTGGGAAAGAGAAAGTGGGGAGCAAAAAAGAGGCAGATACTGAGATTGTCAAAAAGTTGGAAGCTCTTCCTCCAGGTTGGATGGAAGGTTTCTTTTACTGCTGTAAAGCACCAGCAGCATGCTGTACTTGGTAATGGGAAGGCCAGGTAGGATGTGATTGCTTACCTCTTTCTTTTGTGTCCAAGCTGTGACATTGTGAGAACATTTAGTATTCCCAGCATGGACGGCCTCACCAAAGACCATGATGCAGCACGAGGCACGTAACACATCAGCAGAAGGTGTCCTGTTCAGAGTAACGAGCTTTACACACCCCATACTGGCTCTCTCAGCATCTGCAGAGGACCTGCCTGCCTGTCTAGTGGCTGCCTACTTGGAGCAGGTAGTTATGTGGTGATTTAGAGAGGTCTTAACAAGTTAATGGAAGGAAGGTTTTCCAGGTCCCTCAGCCTTCTCTTCCTCCTTCACTGTACTGGCCTTAGATAGCTCCAACCCTAGGTGGACAGAAACAACAGCTTTCATATTTCTTAGGGGAGGGTTACAGTCAGCCAGTACATCTGGATGGAAACAGCTGTCACTTGAAGGGCTTGTTCTTGACTTCCTTGGATTATGACCCAAGCTGTCATCTTCACATCTGACATCCAGGGAGGATCTGGTTTCTCTTCTTTTGTATTTTGGTGGGTTTCCATCCAGTGTCTAAGGGAGCTTCACTCAAAGCTGGCACTAGCTCCAGAAAACAAGTGTAGACTGTTATATTCTTTTCCTGGGATATAATTGTTTATTTGCCTATTGCTACCAAGGAAGGGTGATGGATGATTGCTATTCCCTAAAGAAAGAGATTTCCCAGTTCCATTGTTTCTCTGCAGATTAAATTCTTCCTTCCTATCCCAAACAAATTGATAGATCCCAATTACGTCCAACTGCTGTGCATAAAATATAGGGTATAAAGAGTCTTTGTGAAGTGCATTATCACCCTCCCATCCCTAAAAGTGAGAGATGTAACAGTGTTCCAGGCTCCCTTACTAGCCAGAGGAATGGCTGAACCACTCTTAAAGGATCTCAACCAAGACATCTACTTCATAAGGAGATGAATTGCTCTTTAGAAGTTTCTTTTTCTCGCCTTGGAGTACATAGGATTTTGAGTGCAATCTTCAGCCAGTCTCAAAGGCTCATTGTTCCCTCAGATTTAGAGACTCCAGGGGCTCTTTGAATGTGGCTCTTGCTTACCATATTGAGCAGACACTCAGAGTCATGGCAGCTCAGGACTTGGTGCTGATCCCACACCTTGCATAAAAGGCTCTAGCTGTCATCTGCTTAACATAATGAACGTTTTGCAACTTCTCTACTTGAAGGGTAGAAAAATTGCTGGTGTGTGTGTTGCCAGTGGCAGGCAGTTCCAGTTTTCCTGCAAGAGAGTGAGTTTTGGAGTGGCCATGGTACAGGTTTGTGCTGTTCTGAAGCCTGTGTGTTTAGCTTGCTTCTGATCTCCTTGGTTTGTTTGTGGCGGAGGACAGAGAGGAGATCCGGACCACGCATTATGGCTGAGGTGCACTCTGATATCATCACCAAGGTGTATCAGCAAAGCTGTGTCTGACACTGTTCGTGCCTGCATTGGCAAGGGGTGCTTGAGGACAGCAGCCAGCTGAGGCTCGAGGTGAAACCTGACATTATTGCCAGTCTTCAACAAACATTCTCTGTTTTGTGCCTCATGCACCAAGAACGCCCCAGTGCCATCAGTTTGCCATCACCTGTAGGAATCCAGGCAGCCAATGCTGCAAGAGTGTCAGTGTGTGGAGGAGTACATCTCAATGCAAAATATCTGAGCAGTTACTGCTGTGTGTCTTTCTGATTGGGGAAAAAAAGGACTTTATTGTTGCAGAGATGGTTTCAGAAACAGAGCAGGCGGGAGCAGCATCCAAGCTACGCTGTACATAAAGACCTTACTCTTAGAATGGTTTGGAAGCCAGACAGAATGGAATATTTCTCCTATTTTCTTTACAGCTGAAAAAACATGAAAAATCACAGGAGTACGTTTATTGCCATATTTCAGTTCCAAATTCTGCCTTATTTAAAAAAAAAAAAGAAAAGAAAACTGGTTTTGCCCATCCCCCTCACCTCCCCCCCTTACTTCCCTCCCATTTCCTGGACCAGACTGAGGTTTTTAACAGAAAAGCTCTCAGTCCTGCACAGAGGCTGGGAACATGCAGAGGGACAATCAAGTGTTTGTTCGTAGAGATCATAGAGGAACAGTTTGTATTTTACACGGTGGAGAAACCACCGTTGGACACTGAAGCCTACAAGAACATGGGACGTGATGTCTAAACATACATGAGAACCCTCCTGATGTCTCTACTGACTGATGGTATCTCCTCAGATCCCATCAAACCCTTTGTCCCCAGTGCTGATGTGTAAAAATAATAGTGCTGAAATAAGGCTGGATGGAGGTGACCACGTGTCTTGGAGAAACTAAGGTCCATTCCCTGACAGGGAATAAACATGGGATGGAAAAGCAATTGAGCAGAGAGAAACCAAGGCTAAATGAGTAGTGCTAGTTTTGACTCTTGTTCAGGAGCCTCTTGAGATCCACAGTTTTAGAGGAAATATTGTCTTTGGAAACATCTTTATGCCCAGGCATATCTTCTAGGTAATAAGTGGCATTTTATTAGCTGCCAGAAACAATGTGTAAGTGTATTAAAGGTCTCAAAAACTAAGGAACAAGGAAGCTTAAAAAGATCCATCAGCTCCCATTCAAAAAACAACAAAAAAAAAAGCACAACAGGATTAAAAGTGGTGAAAATAAAAAATAATTGCTACAATGGTGATTAACACGGTCTGGAATAAGCAAAGACCACAGGAGAAACTGCAGATGTAACTCTGTTAAAATAGACTAGAGAAGAAAAAATGCTTTTCAGCAAGAAAGTTAGACTGTGCTGAAAATGGGCCACCTGGCTATTTTCCACTGTACAGTCTTACTGTGTAGACACTTTGTTGGACTTTCACTGTGGTAGCTTTTCCTTTTCTCGCTCCCTCTGGATTTTTCAGTCCTTTGCAAATCTGGGAACAGGATTGGAAGAGCAAGGGATTAGACCTGTCTGCTCCTATGTACACATTTCCCCCCCACACCCCCTTAGATTCTCAAATAAACATATTTATATGCAGCCAATTTAGGACAGTCTGCACACAACCTGATACAGAAGCACGGCCTCAGGTATAAAATAAAGTGGCAATAAACTTCAGTAAAAGGGACAGTTGTTCTCTGGGGTGGAAAGCTCCTCAGCCTACCAACATTTCCCAACTCTGTCTTTTTTGGAAAGGCAAGAGCTTTTCTTGAGTTCTTTCTGGCACAGGCTGAATTGGAGAGGGTCTTATTGCTATGGTGGTCACTGGTTAAAAAAAAGTAGGATAGCCAGGATTTTTGTGGCAGTTTGGTTGGATTCTTGTTCCTCCAGATTGCACAGGGACAGTTATTCTGATGCAGAAGCATAGCCATGACCTTGTGTAACTTGTCCTATCTCCTCCTCTCTTCTCTTTACAAGGGCTGCCTGCTCCAGCTCTTCCCCCAACAAGCTCAAATGGAGTTTTGCAAGGAAATAATCTGCAGGGCTGGTAGGTGTTTCTCTAGCAGAAAGCATAGTGTGATTTTTTTCTGCTTGTGTGTAGGGCTCTGTGCTGCAAGAATTAGTCCCTCTCAGTGCTCCCCACTAGAGCTTGGAAAATCCTCTCTTAGTAGTCATCCTAGGAAGAGCTCCACCAAAGCGTCTGCAAAACTCTTCAAGGTGACATTTTTCCACTGGAAGATAAGGACCCTGCAGTGACCTGGTACATCCTGTGGGCTCAGCAGCTCATAAAGTAGCTCAACTTTTTCTAGTAGCCAGGCTACCTTGATGATTTTCAAAATAGTAGTCAAATGAGGCTGCTTGCAGAGGCCCGTGTTATCTGTGACCTCTACAGTAGGGGCATTGACTGCATTCCCAACATGTTCCTCGAGGACATCAGGAAAATTTTCTTCTTTTAAGGCACCAGAATAGGCTGCCTAGGGCAGTGGCTGAGTCCCCATCCCTGGGGTGTTTAAAAGATGGGTAGGTGAGGTGCTCAGGGGTATGGTTTAGCAATGGACAGGTATGGTTGGACTTGATGATCTCAAAGGTCTTTCCAACCAAACGATTCTATGATTCCATGATTTAGGTCAGCTTCTCTCATTAGCCATTCAGCTGCAGTTGGGTACCAATCTGTATGATGCAGAGCAGGGGACGTTTCTGTCACTGCTTAACCTGCCCCAGCCTTTACTCCACCTTTACTCACTCATGCATCTCCAGCACTTCCTTACCCCTGAAAACTTTCCCTATGTGCCAGATCCCATCTCAGCGAGCAAACACTGCCCCAGCCTGTTTCTCCACGTGCTGAATGGTATCTTCATGCTCCCTTGGGCACAGCTCATCTGAACTCAGCTCTGTAGAGACAACATCCACATTTGAACTTATCACTTCCCTCTGCTCTGACAGTCAGTGGGGAGCAACCGTCAGTTTTGAGGGACGCACTAAGTAATGTTTTAGATGTTACTTTAAAAAGAGGAACAACCTCCCCAGTTCCCTTGGCTAGACAGACCCATCATCTCTGCCACCCATATCTGCTCAGACAGACCTCTGTTTTCACTTACTTCCAGAACTGTTCCTTCAAGCAGCTGTTTGCTTGTTGCCATGTGCTTGACATCCCACTAGAGACACCACGGAGTAGAAGTATTGCAGCATGGACCCATTACTGTAAAAATGGGACCTTAATCAAAGGCATTCCCAGCACAGCGAATCCTGACTAGAACTGTGTGCAGACACAGGGCTGGAAATCTTTGGCATTCATAAGAGGAATGAAAAATGGAGATCAACATTGCAAACAACACCCTGAGGAGCAGGTTGGGTTTCTTCCTGGCAGGGAGTCAACGCTTTCGCAGAATACACCCAAAACATTGTTATTGTGATTTGTTTAACCACTGCTCACAAGGAAAATCCATTGCCTCTGGGCTTCTGTGGGATAAGAGGGAGTTAGGTTTTTTCTCCATTGCGAAACCAAACTGCAGAGATACTGCTGGTACCAGTTGTTATCATATAAGGATGTTTCTCCTTGTGAAAGATCAGCATAAAACTTGAATAAGACGAGTACATGAGCTTTTCTTAGATTTTGGGACGAAGTGAATTTCCTCTATTTAGGACATTTTGTTCTGTGTTGTCTAATTGAGGCACAGATGAATCTGCTTTTCTCCTGCCCATTGCCAAAGTACACAGAAATAACAACTGTGTGGGACTCAGAACAATACCAGTTTGCTGTAGACATGGACTCTAAAAATCTTTTCAGCCAACCAACTCCTGTTATATTTAAATGCCTCTGTTTCCACACTCTTAGGATATTTCTACTCTTTGGTAGGTAGTCCAGATCTAAAGCTGTCTGTCTCTTTTGGCTGAGTTTATTGCATGATACTCAGGGCTGTCCAGCTTGCTTGGATTCTGGCAAAATGCAGAGCCTGCTGAAAGGTACCTGATT
Organism: Dromococcyx pavoninus; assembly: GCA_033558185.1. NCBI lineage: Eukaryota > Metazoa > Chordata > Aves > Cuculiformes > Neomorphidae > Dromococcyx > Dromococcyx pavoninus. The sequence goes on from JAUMJL010000721.1 coordinate 990,474, forward strand.
TTAAAGAGCCTGGAAAAGTAAAACCTTTTATTTAATGCTCGAGCAGGTATTGTGACTGAAGACTTAGTTACTAATGGCTTCAAGAATGTCCTCTACCTCAATTCTCTCCAAGTGCCTTCTGCCCTGGAGGGTCCACATGACCTTTGCCTTCCTATTTCTCCTTTTAGCCAGAGCATGAGAACGTAGGATACCCTAGAACGGCAGGTTTGGGGTGGTGTAAGTAGAAATAATCTGAGCTTAACCTACAATTATTGGTCTGGTCCATAGTGAAAGCAGTGATCTACTCCAGGAGGGCTCTGGTTGTACAGCCTGACAGTTATTTGTTTCTGTAGGAAGCATTCCTATAACCAAAAAGAGAAAGGACTTCAGTTGCCCCCCCCAAAGGTGTGCTAAAATGCAGAAGCTGTGTCTGCTTTGAGTTTTCTGCAGCGCTTCATGTGTCAACAGTGGCTGGTTTGTAAGGTGAAGATGTTCCCCAAAATACAGGTTAAACCCTTTTCCTTCTGTACTGGCAGCTTAGCTCTGAATACCTTTCTCTCTGCCTGATACACAACCAGAGGGTGCAGACTCAGGGCTTGGATGGCTTAGACTGAGTGGGTTAATTTTACAGAATGTGTTTTTTGCCTTAGATCCTACAAGGCAGGTAAAAAATATGTGTGATATTCATAAATATGATTCTTTGTACTGCCTGGAGTTGGGTAAGATGAATAATACCAGAGCAGAGATTGAAACAGTGATACATTCATAATCATGGATTTTCATGTTGGAAGGGACCATTCTGGGCTGATCTCCGGTGAATGTAAGCTCCTTAAACTTCACCCTGGTACCTCTGTATTGAGCCCACTAATTTGCATTTGCCTAATCCATGTCTTCCAAAGAAGTATTCAAGACTGGATTGAAAGCTACCAAGGGATAGGAACTCCGTTGCGTCCCTTGGTGCCAGTCCCAGTCACTCATCGCCCCCTGTTTAAAAGTTGCGCCTTGTTTCCCATCTGTATTTGTTTGGCGTGTGATTCCTGGTTATTAGTTCTGGTGATGACTTTCTGTTAGATCAAAGAGCCCTTTAGCATCAGCATCTTCTGCTTGAAACAATATTTGTGCACTGTTGTCAACTTCTCGGTCTTTTTTTGTGTGTTGTTATCACAATAATTAGATTCAGATTCTGGTTTCCCCCCATAAGGTATTTTCTACAGCCTTCAGATCCATGCTAGTGGATATATCATGCTCCACCTTTTTCTGGTATCCTCCTGCCCACCCAAAGGCTTACAGCATTCCCATTGCTTACCACTGAGGCACAGACAGGTATTCCTGTTTGGTTTTATGTCAGAGGATGGCAGTGGCTGTCCTGAGTGAATCTTTCTAGGACACAACATCCCATTGTCAGGCATGTTCTGCATCTCTTCTATGATTTTATATTTGATTCTGCTAAAATATAAGTCTATTTGGAAACACATCAGACCTAAGACTGACCCCCATAGGTGTCCATTAAAAATACCTTCTTCAATGTCAGTGTCCTTCAGATGGCTCTTTTTAGAAACCTGTCAGCTAGCCTTCTGCTAAACCATCTTAATGTGAGTGGTACTGACACTGCATATCCTCATAGCATGGAACCCTATGAAATTCAAATGTCAAAATCTAGTTACATTGCATTACAACCATGCAGGCAGCTTTATCAGACAAATGTAGAATCATGCCAACTAGTAAAATCAATTTTAGAAGCACCTGTTTCATTTGCAAGTGCCTCAACTGAAATTAATATTATGCCTATTCAGTGCTTAATGAGTTGAAGTCTGTATCAGATTTTCCATTATTTCGCCTGGAATTTATGTCAATCAAACTAGCACATATTTTTGAGGCTCATCGTTGTGTATCGTGGCTGGCTATTGGCACAGTGCTTCGGTATTTGAGACCTGCCCCAGTGCTCCAGCACAGATTATAAATGAACATCAGTGGGCCAGCAATTTACTCAGCCAGCTCGTTAAGGACTCTTGGGTACAACTGTTTAGCCAAGCTGATTTCAGGCTGTTTATCCGTAGCAGATGGTGTTTCCCATTCTCCTTGATTACTGATGAGTAGAAGGCACTTCATTGCCCCCCACAGCCCATCTTATGGGTACACCCCCTGCCATTGTCCAGGAACTGACTGCCTTTGACCTCTTCTGCAGCCTGGCAGTTGACTTGGTACTGGCCATAGGTAGAGGGAAATGATGAAGTCAACTGTCATACTGCACAAGGTGTTCATAATACATTTCTTACACAGATATCATTCCTAATGGGAGAGACACCCAGAGACTCACAACTCCACGATTTCTCCCTGAGCTTGTGCACCTTCTATTTTATTCCTACTTCCAGCAGAAACTGAGATATATTCATTTAATCTTGTTCAGCCCTACAGGTATAAACTCAAGCCTCCATGCTTCTCTGCTGATATGTTCCAGCCCTCCTCTCTCCTGTTTTCTGCCAGTATAGCTGTCTCTATTAACTAAAGATTTCACAAATATAAGACTTTGTCATGTGTCAGGTTGAAATGAATGAGTGCATGGAGGTAATTTTTTTTATAAGTGAAAGGCTAATGCTGGACTGTACAGGATGAGGTTTATTTTTGGCCTTTTCTTGAGCCAGGGAAGATATTTAATGGACATTTTTGCAAGGTCAATAAGAATGTACTCATAATGTTCCCTGTCAGCTGAAGTCAGCTAAGATCTTTCTAGATCACAGGAGTTAAACAGCCAATATTTGGACAGGTGACACCAAAGGAAACACCAGTGATTCAGTAGGTGTGGTCCTTCTGTCTGAGTCAGTGCTGAAATGTGGTGCCAAATGATGCTGTGTTGCTGGAGGATATGGTTTGTATTTGAAATATTAAAACCAATTCGAGCATTTGTGGCTATTTAAAATGCCAAGATATTATCATAGAGTCATAGAATCATAGTATCATAGAATGATTTGAGTTGGAAGGGAATTTAAAGACCATCTAGTTCCAAAGCCCCTGCCATGGGCAGGGACACCTCCCACCAAACCGAGCTGCTCAAGACCCCATCCAACCTGGCCTTGAAACTCCATATATTATACTGAATGACAATTTAGTTAGGATTAATTTAGATGACTTCCCTGCCATTCAATGTCAGGAGGGCACCCCTTTCCTTTCTTAAAGCTTTCAGAAGTAGCAGGTTGCTCTGACTGATTGAGGGATCCCAAAAGGATATCTTTAGGGTGGAATTAAAATGCCTAGATTTGTATCCTGTGGATTTTGTGCATCAGTGCATTATAACCTTGGGCTTTTCTGCCACATAGAATGCATATTTCCCCTCAGAGCATTTTTAAGTATACAAAATACATCCAAACATCCGGCCTGAGAGGCAGTGTTGGCTTATAAGGAGGTTGCTGGTGAAGGGCAGCTCCTGTTCTGAGGTGAAGGCTTAGTAGATGTGACGGTCCCTCTTGAGTAAATACATAGTAAGTGTGAAGATCTGCTGGCAAATTGGTTTTTTCCTCCACAGGGAAGGTTGAATCACAAGAGAGAGAAAGGGAGAACAATATAATAAGTGATCTATAATAACACTTCAATCTGTTGCACATAGCAGAGCATCTTATTTATTTGTCACACTGACTCATTTCCTGAAGCAAAAGGCACTTTGAGACAGCATCTTTCTCCAAGCCTCTTACTGCCAGCCACATGCAGGAGGCTTAAGGGGCAGCTGAAAGCCTTGCACTACCCTGCAGGAGCAATCCCAGCACTCAGTTCCCTATAAACACACAGCTGTCATAAATCCTTTCTCCCTGTGTTGTTTCTTGCAGGTAAACTATGACCACTTTACTATTAGTGTTTGTGTGTTTGCGAGCCATCACAGCAGCCACCTCTGTGGAGCTCTCAGGTACGTGCCCTGGGGTATGGGAAAGTGGGACTGAGCAATGTGCTGCACTCTGATCCCATCCCTGAGCATGGGCAGCTGCCAGGGATAAGCATACACAAGATCTGATCTCTGTATACACAAGGCTCCTCCGTTTGGATTGCTTCTGTTCCATAGCCTCTCACTATTCTTGTACTTGGGGAGCCAGGGAGTTAGCTTTAGGCAAAGACAGGCTTCTGGGGAAATTAAGAGAATTTCATCTTTCCCCTTTTTAAACTCTATCAGATGTGATCTTGCAGCATAGGCAGCTACGCTGCGCTAGTTCATTCCCATATCCAGAAGTGACACAAAAGCCAAAAGCAACAGTGGCACAAGGGTCATGGTCGTAACTTCCCTTTCTGCAAGTTATTTTCAGCAGACTAGATCAAAAAGAATATGTATGAATGTGTGGGTACAGGTTTGCAAAACAGATACAAGCATTGGAGCATATGGAAGAACTGGATATTCTGGATTTAATGTGTTATTGCTGTAACCATTGTTTTGTTTGGGAACTGGCAGACAGTAGTGATGGCCTGGAAGTGAAGATACCTGAGCAGTCTCCCCTGCGTGTTGTCCTGGGAAACTCCCTGAACATCCCCTGCTACTTCAACATCCCAGAGGAACAAGACACCAGTGCTCTCCTGACCCCACGGATCAAATGGAGCAAACTCTCAAACGGGACCGAAGTTGTCTTGCTTGTGGCCACCGGTGGGAAAATCCGGCTCAACACCGAGTACAGGGAGGTGATTTCTTTGCCGAATTACCCTGCCATCCCCACTGATGCCACTTTGGAAATCAAGGCCCTGAGATCCAACCACACTGGGATTTATCGCTGCCAAGTCATGTATGGGATTGAGGACAGGCAAGACACAATAGAGGTCCTAGTGAAAGGTGAGATCCTGCTCTTGCTCTTTCCTCTCAATAATTTGCTGCCTTGCCTGGGCAGAAGAGAGGAAGAAATATGTGGGCAGGGGAGGTACTGCTCTCCCCAGAGGCATGAACCCTTTCAGTCAGGTCACAGATAAGGCAATGGATCAGTGAGCAGAATCCATGGGCCAGGCATTTATTTTAGCAGGCTAGGACCAGACTAAACAAACCAAAAAAGTGACTCATGGCAGAATATGTGGCAATAAAATGACTCTCCTGGCAGAAGGTGAGTTACAAAGACGGCAAGACGGTGTCCTTGGCAGTAGGTGGTACTGGATACACTGGGCTATTGCTCAGAGGGGTGAAAGTGGAACAGGGCCGTTATAAAGTCTTTTCATTTCTTCCAAAGATTTTAGGAGGTGGGATGCCCTCAGCTGGAGAATTGGTCTGTTCTGGAAAAAATATCCCCATCGTCTTGCAAAGCCCATCCTACTAACAGATGGGATAAAATAAAATAAAGTTATTGTTTCCTAGGTGTTTGTACAGTGACTGACACTCTGCACCCTTGGTCCTGAGCAGGACCTCTGGAGGTGATAACTTTTAAACTCGCAAAGCAGCACAGCCCCTGCTCTGCCCCACTGGCTGTGGTTTCTGAACTATGCATTTAAAACTCTGCACAGAGCGTTGAGAAAAATATTGAGTCCTTCTGATGGTGATGTAGCTCTGTTTTCTGGGCAATGGGTGTCCTCCCACTGTTCGCACTGCTCTTCAAGTACTGGCTTTTAATAGGCCATGAGTTTGTTACAGCACTAGGGGAGAGCAGTCACTGTCCTAGATCACCAATGTGTTCCACAAGGTCCTGTGGAAGGAGCCCATCAAGTCACCCTTGGCCTGAGATGCTCAACTACAGACCATCAGTATAAATAGTTTATGTTTCTAGTTGGCGTGTGGTATGTGTTCTTTGAATCCATAACTTATTTGGAAGGAAAGGGACTGGTTGCTCTCTAGCAGACATGGGACTGATGGCCATTGTGTTTTCCAGGCATCGTATTCCACTACAGAGCAATCTCCACCAGGTACACGTTGAACTTTGAGAAAGCAAAGCAGGCTTGTATCCAGAACAGCGCTGTCATTGCTACCCCCGAGCAGCTGCAAGCTGCCTATGAGGATGGGTACGAGCAGTGTGACGCCGGCTGGCTGGCTGATCAGACTGTCAGGTAATGAACAGTGGATGGGAAAGGAAAGTGACAGCAGGGTCATTTGGGAAGGGTTTCTGTAATGAAAATGTTTGATAAATCGTTGCTAAATAGCAGCTCTTGTAATTGCTGGCGTGCAGAGGGAGGTGGTGGATTGCAAGCCATTCTCTTCCAGGAGACAGGAAAGCAGAGTGACCACTGTCCTCCTCAGCTGCTGGTGCCAGCTGAGTGGACAACGGCTTAATCCTGATCCTTCGTCCTCCCTGGACTAAACATATGCTAGGCCAGGATGCACAAGTGTGACTCAACCACACCAAGCTGTACATCTGCCACTGGGGAAGTACCTTGGCTTGACGTCTTTGGCCGGTGCTCCCAGGGACCTGCTGCACTCAGAACCACCAGAGGGAGGGCAGGACAGCAGATCATCCTTTCCCTTCCCCATAACTTAGGAAAAGCCATGAATCACCATACTGCAGCTGCCAGAGTCCTGCCCCTCTACTCCTTACTCATGCTCTCTCCCCCAGGTACCCCATCCACTGGCCCCGGGAACGCTGCTACGGCGACAAAGATGAATTTCCAGGAGTGAGGACCTATGGTGTTCGCGAGCCAGATGAAACCTATGATGTTTACTGCTATGCAGAGCAAATGCAAGGTGATTTGTTGCTGCTGTTGTTACTAGATGCAGAAGCAGCTATAGGTCTGATCATAGACTGGACAACAGTAAATACAGAGGCAAAGGGTCTAGAGGCAAGACAGGTTACAGATGGAAAGCACATTCCTGAGCAAGGCCAGATGTTCTCTAAAATCTGTTAGATCTTGGACCATTTTAATGTCAAATGACTAATGCAGTGCAGAGGGTGGAGTCCGTCTAAACTTCAGCAGAGTCCACGCCATCCTGCGTGCCTCTAGTCATCCATTCAAAGGTGTGACATTCAGAAGTGTCCATCACCCATGCTTAAGACAAGGATCCATTGAAATATTCAGCACATTAGAACTCAAATTTTCCTTTGTCCTCCTCTTTCCCTGTGGCTCCAGATGGTTTGGTATGTTTTGCTCCAGGCTATATTTGGCCTGTAGGACTCGGTTTCTTCTGGTCTTTATAGACAGTCACTAACATGGTGTTGCTGTTCAGCTGTAACACGCAGGACTTTTCAGCTTATCCAGAGTCTCAGGAGTGGGAAGGCAAAGAAAGGGAATTGGGATTAAATTCTACAGCTAATTAGGATGAGAGGAGATGGCCTTAAGTTACCTCAGGGGAAGTTCAGGTTAGACATCAGGGAAAACTTCTTCACTGAAAGGGTGGTCAGGCACTGGCACAGCTGCCCCGGGAGGTGGTTTAGTTGCCATCCCTGGAGGTGTTTAAAAGGCGGGTGGATGAGTTTCTTAGGGACATGGTTTAGTAAGGGGACAGGTATGGTTGGACTCGATGATCTCAGAGGTCTTTTCCAACCAGATGATTCTACGATTCTATAATTCCTGTGCTAATGGATGGTGTGATTTCAGGTAAAGTCTTCTATGCCACTGCCCCCGAGAAGTTCACCTTTCAAGAAGCCTTCCAGAAATGCCGCAGTTTGGGAGCCCGTTTGGCCACCACGGGAGAGCTGTACTTGGCCTGGAAGGATGGCATGGACATGTGCAGCGCAGGCTGGTTGGCCGATCGCAGTGTCCGCTACCCCATTTCCAGAGCACGGCCCAACTGTGGAGGAAACCTGGTGGGCGTGCGGACAGTGTACCTGTACGTGAACCAGACGGGGTACCCTCACCCCGACTCCCGCTACGATGCCATCTGCTACAGTGGTGAGTGCATCAGGCCTGGTGGGACCAAGCAACGTGTCTCCACACACCAGAAAGCAGAAGCTGCCTGGCCAGAGCTAACCTCTTGCTTCTTTAATTTAGATTTTAAAAAAAACGGAGGGGAAACAGGTTTGGGCTGTTCATGTTCAAGTAGGAAGTAGATCCCGAAAGTGCACAAGTGCCTGAGCTGTCCAAGGGACTCGGATGAGGTGGCTGTAACACAGCCCTGTTCTCTCCACTCCTCCCACACCTTCCTCCTTCGGTAGCTCTCCTGGAGATATGGAACAGAGATCCACATACAAGACTTTAAAACCTGGAGATGTAAGAGAAGAAAAAAAGAGAACAAATCTGCCCCTGAATATGCGTATAGTGCTGTGATGTGGTACAGACACATGCCTGTTTCCACACTGGGATAAATCAGACACTGTAACAGTCTCTGACAATCAGAAATGAGGCAAAATTCCACCTAGGAAGTCAAGAGCATCCCTCCTTTTATTCTAACTGCACACTACTCCCTGCAGCAAGAAGGATGCAAAGCACAGCAGTCTATTCAGGACAACCAGAGGCTGACATTCAAATAGGATTGCTACCTTTAAAAAAATAATAACAATATTTTAAGATGTCTTTTGAGACTTCTGATACAACCTATCACACCAAGATGCGTGCATGATCAGGGTGTCAGGAGGCCCCATAAAAACACATAGATCCCTTGGAGGTAAACAGTGGTCCACAAAGCCACAGCCTTTAGGTTATCTCAGGGCATGCATCTGAAACTGCTGAGTACAGCCAGTCCTTGCCTTAGCATCTCTATCTAATTATCTGAGTCTCTTGAGGACTGAGAGGTACTGGCTAAAATGAAATAGCAGGAAAATGGAATTGGAAATAAATAGAGCAGGAAAAGCAGTATTAGGGGAACAAACTGGTGCTGTCTCATTATCTTTGCCTCCCCAGCTGAGACCTGCCTTGCTGTGTTTCCAAATGTCCCATCCCTCCCTCATCTGCCCAGTTCTGTTTTATGCTACTCTTTAAACTACTCTTTAATCCTTGCTGTAGGCTGACCTGCTCAGTGGCACATTAAGCACGTTCACCTGCACCCAAGGGATGTGACTTGTCAGAAAAGTTATTTGGGATGGGAAAGGAGGGAGCTGCTTGAATGTATTTGCTACAGCAAATGGCCTTGGCCTGGTGATGGGGATACTTGTATCTAATGAGCATTTAAGTCAACACCTGGACAGAGCAGAAGAACATCGTGATCCTGGTGAGACTTCATGTGAGGATCCGATTGTCTTTCTCTCACAGCTTAGACCAGCTGTGGTGGTTATCCAAGCTCCCCTACTTCCCACCTTGAATTCCTTGCAGCCGGCACTAGAGGTCAGTGCAGACTTGGATATGGGCAAGGTGCTCTGGGGAAGGAGAGCAGGGAAAGTCCTCTCTGAGAGATGGCTCATTGCCGCTAACTCAGGAACATCTCCTCTGTGCACGGGTGTTGTAGAGAGCCAGAGCAGGGGAAGAAAAAACATTTATTTTACCAGACCATCATTATTTCCCTGTTCCTCAGCTGTCTTTGGGGGCAGAAGTACGCCCTGCTAGGCTGACCTTGTCCTCTCTGATTGCTGCCTTGTCTCTTGATGTAGGAGACGACATCGAGACTCTGATCCCAGGGCAGTTCATTGATGAGAGGGAGAGCGAGCTGGGCAGTGGTTTCACTGTCCAGACTGTCACCCAGACTGAAGTGGAGCTGTCTCTGCCACGCAACGCCACAGAGGAGGAGGCCCGCGGAAGCATCGCCACCCTGGAGCCCATTGAGATCACACCCACTGCCACCGAGCTCTATGAGGGCTTCACTGTCCTGCCTGATCTTTTCACCACTGGTGTCACCGTAGAGACAGCTGCCCCAGAGGAGGAGAACATCACTAGGGAGGATTTCACGGGGGGGTGGGCTGTACCTGAACAGGTCACCACCACAGCCTTAGACACTGCCTTTACCACCGAAACGGCAGAGGTGAGCTCGGTGGAAGAGGTGGTGGGAGTGACTGCCACGCCAGGACTAGGATCTGCCTCGGCATTCACAGAGGAAGATCAGCTCGTGCGAGTGACAGCAGCCCCCGGTGTCGGTCTCCTCCCTGAGCAGCCCATCTCCCCCACGGGTAAGTCACTAAGATTCCGAGAAGCCTGAAGTTCTGTTTCTCCTAGAGCTAACCTTGCAGCTGAAAACAGCCTGAGCTTCTGCTGTCGCAGAGGGCATCCAGGACCCTGGAGGTGGGCAGACCTGTTCAGGGTCAGGAACAGGCTGAGTGCCTCCACTATGGTAGGACAGGAGGACTGAGAAGGAGGCTGTGGGCCACCCCATCATGTGCTAAAAAGGGCTCTGACGGCTGCTTCTTGAGTCTGCAGTGATCACACTGTACTCCCATGTGCCTCTGGGTCCAGAGAAGGGCAAAGTCAGGGAAGGAAGATCTTAGAGGAGAGATAAGGAGATTCCCAGAACATCACCCTTGATGACAATGAAGCTCAAAGAATGAGGCATCTCCATCAAAGTGGGTTTGACAGGCATTGGTCCTTGCACTGTTGTTGGGTAGACCCCTTCTGGTCACACGTCTCAGTGGAGGGGGGGTCCCATATCTGCTGTCTCACCACGACTTCTCTTCCTCCAGGTGTGGTGTTTCACTACCGTGCTGCCACTAGCAGATATGCCTTCTCCTTCGTCCAAGCCCAGAAGGCCTGCCTGGAGAACAATGCAGTTATTGCCACTCCTGAACAGCTCCAGGCTGCCTACGAAGCTGGCTTTGACCAGTGCGATGCCGGCTGGCTGCGGGACCAGACTGTCAGGTAAAACTGTAGTAACTTGGAGAAGACTCCTTTCCAAATTGAGGCTTTACTCTGGTCTCTCCTGCTGCTCTGTTCATCAGCTTCTAAAGCTTTCATGACCTAAGGCTTTGTCCAGGCTATGATACTTACTGGCCAATAGACCTGTTCTTCTAAATTTTTCCTACTTGTTTCCTACATTCTGCACTGGAGATCTCCCCTTACGTGTAGGAAAAGTGGAGGGAAGTTTGTACTCGTTGCCACAAGCTTTGTGTGGACTTATTTCCAAGTGTGCTGGGGGCTCTCAGCACCTCTAACAGTAAAGTGTTCTTGTCCTGCTCCCAAGCACGCTGAAGTGCTTCAGTCCAGGGTACATAACACTGGCCCTGGGTTAGTCCTCTCTTCTTCTTTTGGTAGGTATCCCATTGTGAATCCTCGAAGTAACTGTGAAGGAGACAAAGAGAACTCTCCGGGCGTGCGCTCGTACGGCATGCGCCCAGCCTCAGAGACCTACGACGTGTACTGCTACATCGACCGCCTCAAGGGTACATTGTCCCCCTTCCTCTGGGCACAGCCGTGGAGCAAAAATGTGCTTCACACCTCCACATCCGCGTGCGCGTGGGTGGGATGCAGGCGCTCACACCTGTTTTCTCTCCCATCCTTCAGGCGAGGTGTTCTTTGCAACCCAGCCAGAGCAGTTCACCTTCCCAGAAGCCCAGCAGTTCTGTGAGAGCCAAAACGCCACGCTGGCCTCTGTTGGCCAACTCCACGCTGCCTGGAAGCAGGGCCTGGACAGGTGCTACGCTGGCTGGTTAGCTGACGGCAGCCTCCGCTATCCCATCGTGAGCCCTCGTCCCGCCTGCGGGGGGGATGCACCTGGCGTGAGAACCGTCTACCAGCACTACAACCAGACAGGCTTTCCCGACCCGCTGTCCCGGCATCACGCCTTCTGCTTCAGAGGTATCATCCCACCTTTTGCAGGGCATGTAGACCTATCTCCTTGGGAAAACTGATTTCACGAGGGAGGCTGGGCACATCAGGGTGCCAGTTGGGTGCGAAGCACTTCACTGGCTTCTTGGATGGTGAATTTTTGGAAAATTCCTCCGATACTTTTTTTTGTTCCAGCTCTGCCACCTGTAGTGGAGGAGGGGGTCACCTCATTCTTTGAAGAAGAGGCGCTGGTGACCCAAGTGATTCCTGGAGTGGAGGGAGTACCCTCTGGGGAGGAGGTGACTGTGGAGACAGAGTTTGCCACTCAACCTGAGAATCAGACGGCCTGGGGGACAGATGTCTTTCCAACCGATGTGTCGCTGCTCTCAGGTGGGTCAGGGCTTTGCTGTGTCCTGGGTCATGCTTGGCTGGTGGTGTAAGGTTGAGACACTGCCAAAATAAATGGGTTGTGTCCTTGATGAAGGGAATTCCCTCTAAATCTAGACAAGTAACCTTGTCAAGTCTGAGGTGGTGCACGCAGCAGGAGCTGTTATTATTGACCTTTTGTCTAGGGCTGAACCAAATGATCACCAGAACAGCACACACAGCATTGCCAAAGCACTTTACAAAATGTGTTGGTTTGTGTCTGGGATGAGAAAGACAAGCTAGAAACATATCTCAAGCCATGCCTTTTAGGGAGGACAGCACTGAACTGCACTCAGGGCAGCACCAACTTTTTGTCTTCTGCAAGTTATCTCCAAAGAACCAGTAACTTGGTTTTGACACCTGGGAATTGGTGTCACTGTTGCCATCGTCCCGTGTCAGATGATATATTCTGCCAGCTTCCCAGAGATATTTAGTTTATAGTTGTTTAAGATATAGTGTTCATTAACAAATTTGAAGGAGCCAAATTATTTCTGCAAGCACACAGCACTTTGTGCCTTTATCCCAAATATATCAGTTTGCATTTAAAGTCAATCAGGAAATGGTTGATAGCTTCTTTAAAACAGTTTAGTAAATAATTTTCCTATCACCCTCTTTTTATTCACTCTTTCCTTTCCAGTGAGTCCATCTGCTTTTCCTCCAGCTACGGTAATACCAGAGGAAACAAGTACCAGTGCTTCAGTCAGTGAAGTGTCAGGGGAGGTGACAGAATCTGGAGAACATCAAGTCAGTGGTGAATCTTCAGCATCCGGGTGGGCATCTGGAGTCCCAGATACAAGTGGAGAACCAGCTTCTGGAATTTTTGAATTTAGTGGAGAACACTCAGGAATCGGAGAAAGTGGATTACCATCAGTAGACCTGCATACCAGTGGCTTTCTACCTGGAGAAAGTGGGCTACCCTCTGGGGACCTGAGTGGTGTGCCTTCTGGTGGTGTTGACACCAGTGGCTTACCTTCTGCAGAGGAAGATGTATTGGTGTCTACTTCAAGGATACCAGAAATCAGTGGGATGCCATCTGGAGTGGAAAGCAGTGGGCTGTCTTCTGGATTTAGTGGAGAAATCTCTGGCACTGAGCTAGTCAGTGGTGTGTCAACTGGAGAGGAAAGTGGACTTGCCTCTGGTTTTCCTACAGTCTCTCTTGTGGATACCACACTGGTGGAAGTTGTAACAACTGTGCCAGAACGGCGAGAGGAGGGAAGAGGGTCCATCGGAGTCAGTGGTGAAGATATGTCAGGGTTCCCATCCACTGAGTGGGTCACCAGTGGTGGAGCCCAAGGGTTACCCTCGGGAGCTGAGCTCAGTGGGGAGGCCTCTGGAGGGCCTGAGCTCAGTGGAGAGCCTTCTGGGGTGCCTGAGCTCAGCGGGGAGACCTCCGGAGGGCCTGAGCTCAGCGGGTTGCCCTCAGGGCTGGATGTCAGTGGCGAATCATCTGGAACACATGAGGTCAGTGGCCTGGTGGACCTAAGTGGCCTGACTTCTGGTGTTGATGGAAGTGGTGAGGCCTCGGGCATTACCTTTGTAGATACCAGTTTGAAGGAAGTGACAACAACCCCCTCAGTTATGGAAGTAGAAGCAAAAGAGGTTTTGGAAATCAGTGGATTGCCTTCAGGAAGTGAAGATGCATCAGGCATGGTATCTGGGAGTTTAGACATCACTGGTGAACCTTCTGGGCATATAGACTTCAGTGGGAGTGCTTCTGGAGTGCTGGAGATGAGCGGACACCCGAGTGGAGTGATTGACAGCAGTGGAGCAGCCTCTGGAGTTGATGTCACCAGTGGCCTACTGTCTGGAGAGGAAAGTGGACTCACCTCTGGCTTTCCCACGGTCTCTCTTGTGGATACCACATTGGTGGAAGTTGTAACACGGACATCAGCTGCACAAGAAGTGGGAGAAGGCCCATCTGGCATGATAGAAATCAGTGGATTTCCTTCTGGAGACGGAGCACTATCTGGAGAAGGGTCTGGAGCCATGGAGATTATTGGGCTTCCTTCAGGGACAGAAGACCTCAGTGGAGAGCCATCTGGGATCCCACACATCAGTGGAGATATTTCTGGAGCCACAGATCTAAGCGGACAATCTTCAGCAGTGACTGATATTAGTGGGGAGGCCTCAGGGCTTCCAGAAGTCACTTTAGTCACTTCTGATTTTGTAGAAGTCGTGACAAGACCAACATTATCAGAGGAACTGGGTGGGGAAACAGCTGTCACATTTCCCTACAGTTTTGGGGCAAGCGGTGAGGCCTCTGCATCTGGTGAACTGAGTGGGGAAACATCTGCGTTGCCAGAAAGTGGTACAGAAATATCAACTGCCTATGAAATCAGTGGTGAAACATCTGCATTTCATGAAACTAGTATAGAAACATCCACAAATCAAGAAATCAGTGGGGAGACATCTGCATTTCCTGAATTTAGCACAGAAACATCAACAATTCAAGAAATCAGTGGGGAAACATCTGCATTTCCTGAATTTAGCATAGAAACATCAACAATTCAAGAAATCAGTGGGGAAACATCTGCATTTCCAGAAATTATAGTAGACACATCCACAAGCCAAGAAGCCAGGAGTGAAACATCTGGCTATCCTGAAATTATCATAGAAACATCCACAGTTCAAGAAGGAAGTGGGGAAACCTCTGCGTTTCCTGAAAGTAGCGCAGAAACATCCACAGTACAAGAAATCAGTGGAGAAACGTCTGCATTTCCTGAAATTAGAATAGAAACATCCACAAGTCAAGACATCAGTGGGGAAACGTCTGCATTTCCTGAAATTAGAATAGAAACATTCACAAGTCAAGAGGCCAGAGGTGAAACATCTGGCTATCCTGAAGTTAGAATAGAAACATCCACAGTCCATGAAACTAGTGGAGAAACGTCTGCCTTTCCTGAAATTAGCATAGAAACCTCCACAGTCCATGAAATTAGTGGAGAAAGTTCTGCATTTCCTGGAATTAGAATAGAAACATCCACAAATCAAGAAGCTAGAGGTGAAACATCTGCCTACCCGGAAATTAGCATAGAAACATCCACAGTCCATGAAACCAGTGGGGAAACGTCTGCATTTCCAGAAATCAGTATAGAAACCTCGACGGTCCACGAAATCAGTGGAGAAATATCTGCCTTTCCTGAAATTAGCATAGAAACTTCAACGATCCACGAAATTAGTGGTGAAACTTATGCATTTCCAGAAATCAGAATAGAAACATCCACAAGTCAAGAAGCCCGCAGTGAAACCTCTGCATTTCCTGAGATTAGCATAGAAACTTCCACAGTCCCTGAAACCAGTGGAGAAAGTTCTGCATTTCCTGAAATTAGAATAGAAACATCCACAAATCAAGAAGCCCAAGGTGAAACGTCTGCATTTCCTGAGATTAGCATAGAAACTTCTACAATCCATGAAATTAGTGGGGAAACATCTGCATTCCCTGAGATTAACATAGAAACACCAACAAGTCAAGAAGCCAGGGGTGAAACATCTGCCTATCCTGAAATTAGCATAGAAACATCCACTGTTCCAGAAGTAAGTGGAGAAACTTCTGCATTTCCTGAAATTATTCTAGAAACATCCACAGTCCACAAAATCAACGAAGAAGCATCTGCATTGCCTGCTGCTAACATTGAAACAGCTGCCACATCTTTGGCCAGTGGTGAGCCCTCTGGTGCTCCTGAGGAGAAGGAAACATCTGGAGTTCTGACACACTCAGTCTCGGGCATTTCAGGGGAAACCTTTGTTCCAGATGTAATTGGTAGCAGTACTCCAGATGTTGAACCAACACAAGGACCCAGGAATCCTGAAGAGGCTCGGCTTGAAATAGAGCCTTCCCCTCCTGCGGTGTCAGGACAAGACATGGAGACAGCTGTTGTTCTAGACAATCCCCATCTGCTCGCCACCACTACTGCTGCCCTGCCTCCAGTCTCACAAGAAGCAATAGATGGATTAGGACCCACCACAGAAGGTACCGTGTCTTCTCCTGGTATGGAAGGGAATGAGTTATGGAAGGGAAGAGAGGGGGCATAGCTGTCACTTTTTTTGCACAGAATATTAACAAAGAAGCAGACTTGAGCAGAACATAACTGTGGTGGGAAGTTATAAACATGTGGGGGTTTTTGCAAGTCATGTTCAGTAGCTTCTGTCTTAACAAATGATTGTCTCTGATTGTCCATGTAATGCAATTATCCAGCCACAATAACTGCATCCTCAGAAGCCTCCAGGACATCCTTCCTGCCTGCCCGTGACAATTAAATGTCCCTGGGGTGAGCAGCAGAGGATCAGTTCAAGGGAAGCACCAGGAGATGCATCTCTGGCCTTCCCCCACTGCACTATAGCAGCAGGCAACAGTCGCTCCTCTGAATTGCTGATCTTGGTGGACAAGGCTGCATCCCAGCCATGATGAGCAGCTCAGTGGAGCTGGCACCTGCCAGGAACATGATGGAGGCACCGTCTGCTTGTGCCTCCTGGGGTACCGAGGTTATCACTGGAACATAAGGGAGCTCTTCTCTCTGTGCTGCTGGAGGTGGGGGCTCTGAAAAGAGCACTCTGTGAATGATCATTGAGAGCCACCGTGACCTGGTCCCTGGCTGTGATATAGCTGAGGAAGGCACAGGTTACATTCACACCCCCTCTGAAATTGCTCTAAGCCATTGCTACAATCTAGAGAAAACAACAATATTTTCTTCTTATGTGGAAAAAGAGCAAAGACTGCCAGAGACTTCCACTCTGGCTGATGGATGCAGTTGAGAAGTTGGATGAGATGGGCTGCAAGTCTCTGTCCTGTTTTGTTTCTCTTTCCGTGATGTGTTGACTTGCTGCCTGTATCCCCGAGGGTTTCACAGCGGTTGCTCCAGAGTGGGAGGGCTGACCATCAGCATTGCAGTGCTGAGGGGTAAGAGGCAAGGCAAGCCAGCTGGGGACAAAAATCTCTGCTCTCAGCATCATCTGTGCTGAGTGTAATGTTTGCATCGGGCAAAGCACTCCAATGCCTTTGGCACAGCACGTGGCTGCCCTCTGGTCTGCATCTTGTGCTGCTTTCTGCAGCTAGAACAGGCTGAATGTGTGAGACAATGCTCAGAGAACCGCCACCTCTTGTCAGCTCTGCTGATAAATGCTCTTCCTTCCACCCGCCTCCTTTTTGGTGGTTTAACTCTGTCTTTGGTGAGACCCCTTGCTGCCAAGTATAAACAGATACAATATTTAAATCTGAGTAGCCATTTATGGTGAAAACTCTTTGCTAGCTTTCTGACAAACATCACCCGAGCAGCGTTCAGGAGCCGTGGAGGCATTAGGATACTGCAATGAGAAGAAAACACAATGGGACATTTTTGTGCTTATTGGTGGCTGCTTCTTGGCTCCCAGTAACATAGGAGCCCTGTCCCACAACATCACTGGTTTCACTTTGCTGCAATCAGGACCAGGGTTTTGGGGACAGACCCCATTCAATACCATCAATGCTTGTGCTTTTGTATGAAGGTCATGCATATGCTCAGTTCTCCATGGGCCCCACAGTCATGTAGGACATGTTGCTTAAGAATTATATAAAATGTACCTCCAAAGAGATTTTTCTCAGTTCTTTCTAGCAAAAATAATTTTCATTCCACCCCCTTCCCATACTACCTCTTGAACTGCTTCTTTTTGGTTAATTTACACCATTCATCATAGGTAGCTCAGGACTTAGTAAGAGTCTATAAGTGCAGGCCTTTGTGAAGCTCAGCCTGGTTTCTAACTACATTTCCATCCCCGAAGTGCTTTGAATGACTCCCTGCATTTCCCTCTGCATCACTTCTCTCCCTTGGAGAAAACAGGTAATCACAAAGCTTTGTTCAGTCCTGCTCATTTCACATTTGAGGCCTTGTCTGTCTCTGCTCAGCAGCTGCACGGCAGATGCTACAGGAGTGGGTGAGGGCGAGTCAGCAGGGTCATTCCCGTGGTGCTGGTCCAGCTTGGCACAGCATCAGGGGCTTGGCAGGGTGCTGCAGGAGTTATGCACCCAAAAGCCCTCCTTGCACATCTAATGGGCTCTGCTTTTGGGCCATGCATGCTGGTACGTCTCCAAGCCTGGAGACAAAAACAAGCCAGCAAAGGCAGGGTTGAGAGTAAGGAAGGAAACTGGCCAGTAAGGCTCAGCCAAAAAAATTAAGAAAAAAATTGGCCCTGAAGTATGGTTTTGTTTCACAGCTTTTTCTTTTTATAAATTACCCACAAGGCAGCCGCCAGATTCTTTGGAGCATTTGTTAGCCAACATTCTTGTGAAGTATTTTGAAAGAAAACCATGTGTTCAACAGCTTGTGTGTGAAGATGCTTGAAAAATGTTCTGAAGTTGGAAAATGTTGTGTATTTGCAAGTCGCAGAGGTGACGATGTAGCAGCTGGGGTTTCTTAGCAGGTGACAGGGAGAGGTAAGCAACGACTGCCTGAAGCTTAATTGTAGTCTCTTTATAAACTAGAGGTGAGCTCCAGTATATGTGTTGTGGCTGGTGCTCCCACCAAGGAAGATATTCCAGGGTAAAGCTTCTCTTTTATTGGTCAGCTTCTTTACTACAGTGTCCCTATAGGTTTAAATGCAGTCCTGGTCAGGGTCTGAAGGAAGTTCATCCAAGCATCAAGGAAGTGTATTGACCATGAACGTGCAGCACTCCAGCAACAAGTAAAACTTCTTCCAGGGAATTAGAGCAAAATGATGATAGAAGAAGAAAATAAAACAAAACAAAACAAAACAAGAAAGGAAAAATAATCATAGATTCTGAACATGGCAAGTCTGCAAGGAAGCACCATAGGCTTGAATCCAACATTATATTTCCCATCTTGCCGCTGCTTTTTTACCTGAAGCTTCCTGGTTTTGAAATTCAGCTCTTGCAAAAAGACCAGTTCTAATATCTGTGCTTTCTGCCGTGCACAGAGTTTGTAGGATTTAATAGATGCCCATCAAGTGCAATTAATTTTGACTAGCACCAAAGCATGGCTGAAGCTAGTTCAGTTTTAAAAAAGGAGCTTAGAGTGAGGAGCAGGGAGACGTGTGGCTGCTGCTTTCTTGTCCTGTCCTCAAAGGGTTCCAGTTAGATCCAGCAATCTTTTTAGTGAGGTGATTTAAGAAGAATCATATTTTTCTTCTTTGCTGTAGCCTCTACTTCTCTCTAAATCTGGAACCAGAAGCACAGAAGACCAAATATTAACGCTCGGAGTGCCAGTATTTTTTAGTATTTAACTAAATTGAAGGCTACACATGGACATGTCTTTAGTCAGCAGTTTGACTCCTCCATTAGGACAGAAACCTCACAAGCCTGAGAATTGTCCATAGGTTTGGCTTCTTCATCCAGAGTTTTGCCAACTCAGTGGGTCTTTGTCTTTTGGTAACATTTGAAGACAAATAATTATTAGCTGGAAAAAGAATGTTGGCACTTCAGTGAGAGGCTGTGGTTTGGAGCACTCTGACCAGTCAATGACTTAAAAACTTCACTCAAGTTGGAGGGAAAAAAGAGAAATGTGCTGAAATGGCAACTATGTAAGTTTTGCTTGTCTCTGGTGAAAGCCGTTCATGAAGTCTGCTGTGTATGACCCCAACACAGCTGAAGTTTAGAATCCACATGAGGAAAGGTCTTGATGGGTTTTCCTCATTCTCCATGCCCTGGAAGACCAAGGGACAGAGTTTTGTTGGTCCAGAGAAGCTCAACCCAGAAGAAAGAAAATCTAGAAAACATTCACCTGATTCATAATATTTCACCTAATGTGGAATAAAGAGAATATTCTCAAGAATGAGATGGAAGTACCAATCCTGACTGAGAGACAAGCAAAAGCACAAACCATTTGTGGCTGACTGACCAGATGATTTGATGGCTCCTGGATACACTGTCTGTTTTGCATCAGAAGTTTATTAGCTTATTTAAAACCCTTCTCTGAAGAGGAAACCTACAGTCCTGGACTAATATTATGCACATGAGATTACTTCTACACATAATACTTTGGAGGTAGTGATGCTTAAAATTCCTGTGCTCTCCTTCCCTGAGAGTGCTGGACAAATTGAAGGTCCCAGCAGATCAACAGGTTCTCCTGGAAATTTGCTGTTCTCTACATGAACACAGCTTTTTAAGGCTGTAGCAATATCTGCCCCTTCTGCTGCATGGAGTCTTTGATTTAATTATTGAAGTTAATTATTTTAATGACTTAATTGCTTATCATAAGTCACTACCTGTCTATGTAATGTTCAATGCTTTTTACGTAAAATGTGAGATAAATGTTTTCCTATTCTTTTCTTCTAGGAGTCACACTATAATCACTCCAATGTTTTCCCTCACTGTTTGAGCTATCAGATCAGCAGTTAAAGCTTCCCAGGAGTCCCTGAAAAGCAAATTTAATTTGTACCTGGGTTTTTTTTTCCCCAGTCTCTAGAAGATAATTATCTAGCTAGTCTCTGAGTCTCTGTTTGGATAACTGCACTTACAAGGAGGCCAATAAAGAAAAAGTGAAGGGCACAACAGGGACTGTTGAACATCCTGGAAATGCCTTGCCTTTTCATCTTACATTTTGCTTTCTGCAGAATAAAACCAGGGGTTTAAACCCTAGGGTATATTTCTAAACTTGTTATTCACAGCTTCAGGGAAACTGTATAGTTTGCTCAGGGTTTGGGCGACAGCATCCTCTCTGTTCACGAGATGCTTCTCCTTAATAGATGTTTTAAGCACAAAGCTGACATTTATTAATGGATGTTCTTGTTCATCTTCCATTGAGAGAGATGCACAGGCTGCATTGTTTTAAAATGAGGTAGCACTGTTTCTAGTATTGTGTTCATAACTTGGGATGAAGGATTTTAAAAGCATTTCGTTCTCACCACGGACACTGTGTGTTCACTTTTGTGTGCCATTTGCCTTCTGAGCAAAACCAGGACCAATCTATTCTCTTTCATTTCTAAAGGATTGCTCTTTCCAATTTCCATGATGTAGTACCACAAATTGTTTTCAAAGGCATTGGCAGAATACTTATGCTGTGTTTAGTTGCACTAAAACAAAATAGTTCTGACTAAATATAGTTGGCATCTGGCAATGTAAAAGAAATCTTAGGAAGAAAATGGTGAAACAAATACAAAGTTTGCCTTGTAGCTATGAAATTCCCCTTGCTTTCTCCAGCCAACAGTTTCATCTTCCAGATGCAAGACCTGTTTACATTGGATATTTTAATTGTTTTATCTTCTAAAAAAAAATCTAGAATTTAGACCTTGGGTCCTACTAGCAACAGAAAATAGACATTGCTATGACACTAGCAATAGACATTGCTATGACAATAGATTTGAATGATCTTTTGCAACTTCTGGACTACATTAACTGCAGTATAAATCGTCTTCTAGAGAGCTGCTAATTTTGCATTATCCTCAAAAAGTGAGTTAATAATGTTTTAAATGGACTTCCTATTCTTGTTAATGCAAGGCATTTTCTTCCCTGTCTTTGTTTTAGAGCAGAAGCTCTTGAAAGCCTCTGTTCTGCATCCCTTGCCGTATGACTTGCCCTTTGTTAGCGCTGGGTGATAATAGCAGTAGTCTTGTTGTCTTGTTGGTTGATAAGCCCTTGAGCTGCATTTCAAAGCAGAGCTGACTTGTTGTGTGACTGCTCACCCAAGCAAATAAATAGCTCAAGTCTGCCTGAGATCCTTGAGTGTCAGAGCATCTGGCAGCCCGCGTTGTGGAATTGGGGTCTCGCTTCATGCTGAGCAGAGCTGGCACACCTAATGTGCTGCAGGCTTTCAGCTGGCTGAGGAGGTGTACAGTGATTTGCTGACCTCCTCTAGCTCTAAACTCTCTGGAAGTGGATATATTTACAGCAAATAAAAGGCTGCGAAGAACAAAGCCAAGCATTGCATAATAGATGGGATTTCTTTGTTTTACTGGATTTCTCACCTCCTGTAAATCATATGACTTTGATACGATATTCTAGAAACACCCACAAACTGGCTTGCAAGGGTTTCCAGAGACAACAACACTGCCAATTTACTTTTCTAAAAGACCTCCAAGACCCAGATTTTCTGGGAGCATCAGAATCAGAGTGCTTCCTCCAGCCCAGCTGATATATTTGAGTTTCCTGATACCAGCTTGGTGTTCCTCGCAGATGGAGACAGGGTCGCTGCTCCAACAGCTCAACGGGATGAAGGTGGAGTTTGGTGTTTATGATCATCGTGTGTTTAAGACATCTTCTCCCCAGCCATTTGCAGCACACATCTGGAAAAATAACTGTCTGTGTCTCACCTGTATTTGTTGTCTGTTCTTCCAACACTACCTACATGTATCCACACTTTCTCTATGTGTGATACATGAAAATATATATGTATATGTATGGGGAGACCTATAACATATATATTATACAGATAGATTTGTTTTTACAGTATATATAATATGTACAGTCATATTATATACAATATCTGTAAAAGGAAATTCTGTTCCCGTGTTATTTCCCAGCTGGAAACTTGTGGAGATGACTTTGCACATGTGTGCCTGCTCCCTCCTCCTCCAAGACCAGCGATGGCAACTGACAGTGAGTCTCCTGCATCTCAGAAGAGATCTTGGACATGCCAAGTTTTAGTCCACGCTGCTGAAGACAGCTGAAGGCTTGTTATTCCCTGTTAAACATTCTGCTTTAGTTCTCATATGTTCTTTGTTCCCACTTGTGCACCACACTTTCCACATCATGGAGCCTAACGACAAAGGAGAGCGTTTCCTTAATTGTTCAGCTGGGGCCCAGTGGAATCAACATGAACTTCTGCTGCCACTTCTGTTGGAAAGCCCAGGAGGCCTCTCAAGTTGGAATCACCCCTCAGGACATCTCATTTCCCCTTATGCTCTCTATCTTCTAGGAACTCCAAGCATGACTAATAAGGAACAGCCAGCCAAGTTCAGCTCCTCTCTTCTACTTAGGCCCATGACTGCCATTTTTTTTCTGAGAAGTATTTATTAGTGTCATGGAAAAAACAGAATCTTCATGTTGCAGTGAACAAAGAAGTCCAGAAAGCATTTGTGAGTATTTGGAAGGGCAATCCAGAGAGAAAAATTCCTTCTCTCAGTGAAGAACTAACTGCAAAAGTA
Organism: Dromococcyx pavoninus; assembly: GCA_033558185.1. NCBI lineage: Eukaryota > Metazoa > Chordata > Aves > Cuculiformes > Neomorphidae > Dromococcyx > Dromococcyx pavoninus. The sequence continues at coordinate 1,013,451 of JAUMJL010000721.1, forward strand.
ATATTAGAGCTTCATCAGCCATCTGACGAATGATTTAATTGCTAAGTGATACAGCCGAGAATAAAGATAACAACCTTCATGCTCCAAAGCAAGAACTGATTTACCATCCAAGGTCAGGAAGGATTTTCTCCATCACTTAGGCAACATTTAAGTTGACATTTCAGACTTTGGCCACTGAGTGACTGCCCAGCCACGTGGGCTACAAGAAGTGCCTACTCTCAGAGGTCTGAGGACACTGAGCAGCTGGGAAACAGTTCTGCAAGGAGAAAACATCAGACCGAATATACTCCAGTCAGAAGATGAATAGAGACCTTGAGGAATCACTGCTCTGCTCTCATATTTCCATAGCCAGCATGTTTGCCATCTTTGAATGTTTCCTCACTAACCTCCCTCATCCACAAGAAGAGCATGGAGCCTTTCAAAGCCTTCCATTTCTTCTGAGTGTGAAGGAGAGAAATGTCGTCTCGCATGAGGATCTAACCAGTCATTTTTTAACCTAACCTGCATGGATGTGCTCCCATTTTCTTCCTTAGTCTTCTTCCTTGTTTCTTGAGTTGAACGTCTCTGAAATCTTTCCATTCTGAATTATTTTTCTTCTGATTCCAAAACTCAATAAGTAGATTAAGCCTAAGTCTGGACAGATATTGGGAGAAGATATTTTACTTCCAGCACAAGCTACATTTTGCAATGTATAGATACAAACTGGCTACCTGTGGCCTTCTTCAGAGCATCCATTCTTCATTCTGCCCCAAGATGACAGGGGATGGAAGTTCTACCCAGGCTTGTGCTAATTAGCAAGTTGAGAAACAATAGAGAGTTGGAGACTGAACTCTTTTCAAACCAACTTCTCTTTTCACCTCCAGAAAAGCAGAAATAATCTTAAAGGTTGCCCTAGATAGTAAACTTAGGAGTAGTTTCCTCCACCAAGAGAGAAGGCACAGCTGAAAAAGGCATACAGCTTCTTCTAGCTCCATCACAAGAAAGAGCATAGTGGGGAGAGGTCTGGAGAAAACGGCACTGCACTCCAGTGTTCTTCACCAAGGAAAAGGCACCCATACCTAGGCTTAAGATCCTCAAAAGGAGAACAATGAGAGTCTCTAAACCACCTTTAAACTACTACTTTTCTTCTCTGCACATTCTTCATCTTCACTGAGAAGAGATTTCTTACTCCAGAACTTCATCTAAATTACGGTTAGGTGGAAAATAGTAATGACCACTGGCAACCAGAAAGACTGGTTTGGAGCTAGAGATCTATTTCAGGATGTTTCCATCACTTAGGAAAGCTTCTTTTTCTTCCTTGTAGACCCATAACTGGTGGAGACATAAACAGAAGTTTGCATGTTCAATGCATCAGGCAGAGACAGTGGGCAAGGAAGAGCTGTCAAAGCCACTGAGTGCTGTGTACTGGATACATCTCGATCAGCTTGTACTGATAACTTCAGAGTAGTGTTCTTCAAGTGACAGAAAACCAGTGTCTTCCTTGTAGAGTGGGTTGGGTCTCTTGTATTCATTCTTCCAGCAGCAGCGCTTGCAGTATGTTTTAAAATAAGATGCAAGCACTCCCAAGTTCCCCCAAAGCAACTGATATTCCCACCTAAACAAGCAAGGACGCAAATTCTCCTGTTGGTCAAGTTGTCTGCCTAGAACCCTAATGGAAGCCCTTGATTTCTTCCAGACACTGATGAGTGCCACTCAAGCCCCTGTTTGAATGGAGCTACCTGCGTTGATGGCATCGACTCTTTCAAATGCTTATGCCTTCCCAGCTACGGAGGGGACCTGTGTGAGATCGGTACGGCCTACCTGGCTTCAGCTAATCCTACTAACTGCTGCACTACCTCGTTCCCACTCTAGCCCCCCCAAAAAGCTGATCCCAAGTGCTCCCATCATTCCTGTTCTCACCTCAGCAAGCTAACCTCTAACAGCAGCTTAAAATACACTAGGGAAAAGCTTTGAGACTTTTGCTTGTGTATTTTGATTACCTTGTCCATCGCAGCACCATGTCCTCTAAGATTCCTAAGCAGGAACTTCTGACGTCTTCTTAGCTTTCTCTTTTACTTAAGTTTCTCTAGTGAAGCTCAGTTCAGAGTGTAACAGTGTTGATCACAGAAGTCACAGCGACTTCTGAGTCAAGGGTCTTTCTGTTCATCTGTAACAGCAGGGAAACATCTGAGTACATCTTCACCCCAGGCAAACTTTCTCTGCTAGACTGGAATTTCATAGAAGGATGCTTCAACCGAGCCATGAAAAACAATTGTGTTTTTCTCTGTGAAGATGCAGCTGAGAGAAGCCTCATTCACTCCAGGAATCTCCACCGATTTGACACAGCTTGACATTTTTGTCATCTCTTCAATGTGGTTTCCTGTGGCAAAATCAGCAGGGAATGTATATCTTTGAGAAAACGTGAAGTGACCTATTTTTCCATCAAAATTAAGTACCTGACCTGCACTAATAATCGTGTGCTTTTTTCTAGGAGGAAAGATAAAGAAGTATTTTTTTGTCTTAACAGTGATGAAAGTCCAAGCCTTTATCAACTCAGCTGAGGGAAAGCCCTTGCTCAAACAGAAGAGGAATAAGGTTGCAAATTGTTCTTCACTTTGGCAAAAGTAATGATAATATATATTGGATTTTCTCCTCCTCTTTCTCTGCATCTCTCTTTCTGCTTCCAATATGAACATATGGAGCAAATTGTATAAAGAAGGCTCAGGATCATTGGACTATGTGGGCAGAAATTGTGCTGTCTTAACATCACTTTCCTAATGCAACATAATCAGCCTCAATTTACCTGTCCTTTCTACCTGTTGTTGAATATCCCTGTAACCCAACAAGAGACTTTTACTCTGTGGCTGCTTATAGTCTTTTTTGGTCCAAGCCAGACTTAATTTCCTCTCTTCTCTGATTTATGGGCTCATGATGCCTGGGGACCATAGCCTAGGAGATGCAAGAGGAAGCCAGAGGCCTGAATTCAGTGGGGAATGTAAATCTTTATTACTCCCATGAGGCAGAGCACAATTTCTGTCAGTCTCCAAGAACAGCAGGACACCACAGGCGAACTCCACCATCTGTGCACACAGCCAGTCCTTCTTGTCACCATGACCGTATCCCTACCAAAGTAACAAGCTTTTTGTCATTCTTAACAAGATGATTGCTGTCATATTTCCCCATAAATAAAACCTATGTAGGAAAGAGTGGTCTTTCTCCGAGGAAATGTCCTGCTGAGGTTCTCTGCCATGTGCTGTCCCATCCCCAGGCTGTGATGACAAGGGATGGCATTTAAGCTGCTGGAAAAATAAAGTCTTAAATCTCAAAAGACAGAGCATGTTCTCCACTCACCTTGTGCAAGTGATCTGCCTGCAGAGACCAAGAATCCTTAGAGCTTGAGCTTCTTCCAGATAATCCATTTGATCTATTGAAGGAGGTAGAAAACATTTTTAATTCTTCAATGACTACCAATCTCTCCAACGTCTATGAAGCATCTGCAACCTCCAACTGGAAGAACACCAGAAGGGTGGATTAAGAGGAATTAGTGTGACTGAAGGTGACAAGTGTTTTGACCTACTGAGTTTAATATCAGAAGAAAGAAACTGAGTGCAGAAAACCTTACTGGAAAGGGAGAGAGGCATGAAGGCTCAGGAAAGCCCGCCCCTCCAAGAGCAGCAAGTGCCTGAGAAAGGATGGTAGATTGGGCATCTGAAAGGCTGAGATTAAACACATTTAGCCTCCTGTTTCCTTCAGCCACAAGGAGCAGATTGTGGTGTTGCATTGCATGGGAACTCCTGAAGGCCTTTTCTGGTGGTTTCTCCATTGGCCTCTGCTCTTCCCTTCTGTGGTTTTAATTTTTTTTAATCAATGGGTTCAACTTCTCAGTGTTGCTCAGATGTTAAAAGATATACTGAAATGTTTAGAAGCTTTTGTACTTCTCTAGCAGCTTCAAACCTTTTCCCTTGAGATTTCATTTTCTCTCTCCACCGTGGTAAGTTCCTGCCTCCATCTCTTCTCTTCCACCTTGATAGGCTTGTTTATCCTCCAGAGCTCCACACCAAGCGACTCAACAACCCAAACCCGAGTTCTTCTCTTTTCCACATACCTGTGGATTCTGAGCATCTGGATTCAGGTTTTGGAATTTCTTTCCAAAACAAGAAAACTCTTCAGGCCAGCACAAGTGGAAAGAGTGGGATTGTTGCTTGGTCAGTTCCTCAAAAAATGAGTCAAGGAACATGGCCTGGAGATTGAATTGCTCAGGAATAAGTTTGTATTACAGAAGTTTTCTAGCAGCGCTGGTCACCTTACTGCAAACATGGGGTTTTCCATACAGGCCTCCCTCTCTGCGTGTATCTTGGATGTCTTCTGATCATTTTCCCTGGGATTTGCCAGAGGCAACAGTGTCAGCATTTGCTTTTTAGTGGAAGTAACCATGTGTTATCTGATGTCATGAAAGTATGAGCTGCAAAGAGGTGAGTTGGAAGGTTTCCAGACCTGTGCACCAACTATTTTTCATCCCCCCCCCCCCTTCATGTGTTTCAGACCTAGAAAATTGTGAGGAAGGCTGGACCAAGTTCTGGGGCCACTGCTACAGGCACTTTGAAGACAGGGAGACTTGGATGGATGCAGAGACCAGATGCCGACAACATCAAGCTCACCTGAGCAGTATCATCACCCCAGAGGAGCAAAAATTTGTGAACAGTGAGTGTTGAGGGCAGTCTGAGACTGGGCAGGGGTCTATCCATTAGACTCTGGGCAGATTTATCCATAATTATGTGAAAACCACAATTTCCCTCACCAGTGTTCAGATATTTCCAAAGGAGGCCTCACCCTTGGGTGAGAGAGGAAGAACCATCCAGCCACGAGAGAGAGGGCTCTTTCTCAGCTAGGACAGATCTTTGCTGTTAGCATGTTGCTGATGTGCCTTGTTCACAAGATGTTCTCTTCACACAGTGACCCGTGCCAGCATGGGTGGGTCTGTATGGAGAGGGGAGGGAGATGGACAAGCACAATGTGGAGGAAAAAAGGACATGAGGGGTTGGTGACTGAGAACGAATCAAAAGGCTCCAGGGCCAGAGGCAGCTCAGATGGCAAAGAAATGCTTCCAAGTTGTAAGGGAATCACAACACACCCTTCTCTCCCCCTCCATCTCTTCCAGGCCACGCACAGGACTACCAGTGGATCGGCCTCAGTGACAGAGCTGTGGAAAATGACTTCCGCTGGTCCGATGGGCACTCCCTGGTGAGCGTGCAGCAGGGGCAGGAGTTAGCCTTGGGTGGGAGGGAAGAAGTTTCTGTTGGGTGGGAAGAGCCCCATAATTTATGTGCTGAGTATTGGGTTGGGTGTTGTGTGGAGAGAGCTCTAAACTATGTAGGGCTCATGGTTTTTCCAAGTCTCTCATAAAGCTGGTCAGCAAAGCTCCTGGGCACCATCGTGAGAGAAAGAAGCCTTGTAGTTGCTGTGCTTGCAACCCATGGTCTCTGCACGGGGAAGGCAGCCACAGGAATGAAGGAGGGAGTGGGAGAGGGAAAGGCTCAGCCTTAGGCAAAGGGCTTTCCTCTCTCGGCAGCAATTTGAGAACTGGCGGCCCAACCAACCCGATAACTTCTTCGCGGCGGGCGAGGACTGCGTTGTGATGATCTGGCACGAGCAAGGCGAATGGAACGACGTCCCCTGCAATTACCACCTCCCTTTCACCTGCAAGAAAGGAACAGGTCAGCACCTTGCACCACACAAGCAAGGATGGGGGACTCAGGCAGCAGTTGTGGGACTGGAGGCAAGGCCAAGGTTTCGTGTCCCCAGGCAGAGCCATAGATCTCTGCCATTCCATGGATGCAAGCAGGTGTAGCAATGCCTGGCTCTCGCTGGCTCTCTGGCAGAGAGCCCTGAGGCAGTCCACTGCTTAATTTTAAGGCTCATCTATATCCCCCTGACACCAAATTTGGAGACAATCAGAGGCAATCTCAAAGGAATTTAAGGTCTTATGAACTTCTTATTCAACTGTCCCTTTTTTGTATTGCCTCCATCCTTTTTTCCTTCCAAACAAAGGAAACACCACCTCTGTCGACATAGCAATAAAAGTCCAGCAGGCTTAGATGGTGACACTTGCCCAGATGGGACTGTGACACATTCTAGGTCAGAGATATTATTCCAAGGGGGGAATAACAGGGAAGGATATGCCTCCCACTGCATCTCAGGGCTTGTCAAGGATGGCTGGGGACACAGCTATCTCTTTCCACCCTTGAAGTGGCTGCCTTTCAAACAGGCACTGATCACTCTCTTCTCTCCAGCCCTTAGAGGAGGCCTCATGGGATTGGATGTGGGAAAAGCAGAGTGACAAGGCTGTGTGTGCCCAGGTTATGCCAGGCAGGCAGAACCTGCCTACTCAGACAGGCAGGATCCCTCGAGCTCTCTGTGTTTCTGCCCATCTCCTGCAGTGGCCTGTGGGGAACCCCCTGTGGTGGAAAATGCCAGGACCTTCGGTCGGAAGAAGGATCGCTATGAAATAAACTCCCTGGTGCGGTACCAGTGTGACGAAGGCTACATCCAGCGCCATGTGCCCACGATTCGGTGCCAGCCCAACGGACAGTGGGAGGAGCCACGGATATCCTGCTTAAGCCGTACGTACCAGCCCCTTCCCTTCACCTCTGAGTTAGGGCTGACGCACCCCTGCAGCAAGGAGGAGGAGCTGGGGATGAGCCAGACAGAAGGGGGCATCATGCTTCCCTTGACTTGATGAAAGCTGCCCCATGATGGCACCATGGGAGCTGGCATCTTCTGGGAAGATGTGGACCACGGGGGCTTGCTGCAGGGACAGCCTGGGTGATTCCTGCCCTGGAGACTCCTAGGAGCCAGGAAAGGGTAACAAGGAGCTAACCAAGGGCTCAGGCTGCTTAAAGACAGAAAATGACAAAGAAATGGCTTCTGAAAGGGTGAGTTTTAGCACCACCTGCATCAGCAGAGAGAACGGGACAGGGAAGGTGTGGTCCTCCCAAGCCCTTCCCTGGCATCCCTCTGCCCTGGGAGCAGACAGGAGCCCTGCAGCAGATCTAAGCCAAGGGACAGGCCCGGGCTCCTGACCCTTCTCCTGTCAGTTCTCCAGCTGATGACAGCCAGCTTTCTCCCACTGGCGTCTCAGCCCAGTCCCAGGCCTGTCTACAACCCTGTCCCACCCCTGCTTGACTGCAGCTTCCCAATAATTTTGTCAGCCTTGGCCAAATTGCATCTGTGCTGTGGCCTCCATGCCCAGTTCTGGTCCAGATGGGCAGTTCCAACTAAAGTAATGGTCCCATGGCCAGTGAAAGCTACTACAGGCTTAAGGGATAAACCTCCCTTAAGGAGATGGGAGGAGGAGCTGTGTGGGGACAAAGCCGCTGATCCCCCTGGATCTACCATAGACACAGACAGCCACAGGCTGCTCCCAGCAAGGACTGCCAGCTATCAAGAGACCTAGGATGTTCCCAACTAATCATTGCTTCTTCCATCAAAACCCTCCTGCAATTATCACACTGGAGCAGTGGGTACCAGCTTCGAGGGAGACTGGCAGCAAATATCAGGCAGAAAACTTGTCCCTGCCAGCCAGATGGGGCTTGTTTTCCCCTCCTGTGCCCTCAGCACATCCCACCACTGATGGATAATTCCCCTCCTTGTCTCAGGGGATTGGGGAGGGTCTGGTAGGGCAGCAGATGAGCTGGGGAAGCGGTCCCCATACCCACCCCATTAGCAGAGCACCCATATCCTCCCAGGGCAGGGATGGGACAACCATCCAGAGAGAGGATGCTCCCACCCAGGCTCTCGTGGGGCAGCAGGCACCTTCACCCCTGGGTGAAGCCAGCCCCGGGTGCAGGGGCGAGAGAAGGGCCGGTTGTGTGCGGGCTGGCACCGGGGCACATGCAGCCGCCTGCTGGGCAGTGCTGCCTGCGGCTGCCCGTGGTTTTCCAAGGAGCCAGAGGCCGGGGCAGCCAGTGCAGGACAAGCATCGTCTCAGTCCCAGCTCCTACCAACAAGATGCCTTTTCTTCTCCTCCCTCATCCACAGCCTCCAACTACCAGCGCAGGCTATACAAGAGGAGCCCCAGGAGCCGGTCGAGACCCAGCGGCAGAGCCGTGCACAGACCCACCCATTAGAGCGGGGCGAGAGAGACCGAGGAGGAAAGCGAGCGAGAGAGAGATTTTTAACAGAACAGTTATATTAACAGAGTCGATTTCTTCTTCTTCTTGTTGCTTTTTTGTCATATAAGGAAAAAAAATTATATTAAAGACAAACCCACCTTTGTGTATATATATAAAAACAAATTAATGTTTTTTCCAAGCACCAAAGCAAAGCGAATTAGATCTCAGCATTTTTACTAACCATCCGGTTCCAATTATCTTCATGCCTTCGGGGACAGGGAGGGGGGTGGGATTGCAGAGGGCAGGGGGTTAAGTTAAATAATAAAGATGATTATTTTTTCCTGATTTTATCCATGAACAATGTAATTATTTCTGTTATTTAATCTCCAGGGTGAACAGCACCTTTTGGGGTTTTATTTTATTTTTTTTTTCCAGAATCCTCCTCCTGCTGCAGCGCGTCAGGGCGGGTGGGGAGGGCCGGGGGGCTGCGGTGGAAGGAGCTGCGGGAGGAGAGAGGTGAGGGGATGCTGAGACCCAGGGCCAGGGCACTGCAGCCCCTTTCTGCTTCCCTGCTGCCCACCCTGCGGTGCAGCACCCGTCCCGGGACAACGTGCTCTTTCCAGGGGACCGTGCGGGGCACCAGTGTTCCCTGCATCTATTTATATTTTTGAACATATCCTATTTTGAAAGAATGATAAATAATAAAGAGAGTGAAATTGGAACAGGCACTTTGTCAGTGTTGGTTTTTTTTTTGAGGAAGAGGCGTGGCTGTGTCGGCTGGGGTTGAAGTCTCCCGTGGCAAGACAGAGGGGTAGGAAGTGGGAGCCCAAACAAGGTCCTCCAGACTACACAGGACCAGCTCAGCCCCAGCCAGAACCCAAGGGTGCAATTCTGGGGACAATGGCAGTGGGGAAGGAGGTCCCAATTCCCAAACAAAGAAGGATCCTGGGGTAGGACATCACCACTTCTGTTCAGCTCTCGCCCTGGGAGGTGGTTAACCCACATGCCTAAAATCCATTGCCAGTAGAAAATGCTCCACCCTCCAGCTTCCAGTTCTGACACCCAGGGGGTTAATTAACACACATTAATGAGGAAGCATGAGGGAATTTGCAGAAGCTCAGACTGGCAAAGGACTTAGTTGGCAGTGATTAGACAAGGTTTAGCCAAGGTTGAGACAGTTCTGGGTGTCCAGCCAGGGATCCAAATCTCTTTGGCAGACCCCTCTCTTGTGAGGGAATAGAGATGGGGAGAGAGCCACATCACTCCAGGGCTTTCTCCACTTATTTATTAGAAGAGGTCCAGAAAAATACATCTTTTCATAACAAAATGCTAGAAAATAAGGCACGAGATTTCAGTTGGCATCTGAGAGAGGGGCACACGGAGACAAGGCATTGGTGCTCCATGTGTATAGGCACAACAGCATCCTTCAGTGGGATGGGGCCAGGGCTGGAAGAGGAGCTGGGATGCACCAGAGGCATCCCCTTTTTGCCTCTGGTCAAATCCAGCCTTGCCTTGCTCCCACCATGCAAGTTCAGGGGCAGGACCAGCCTGGAAAGGCAGACATGCTGCCACTATGGGAAAGAGCCACCACCCATAGGGTGGTGGGGGCCCAAGAGGGGTGGCAGGACCCCATGGGGATCGTCATTGCATGCATCCCATGCCAGGGACAGTCCCGCAATAACCCAGGAAGCAGCTGCACCTGCCAGCTGCTGAGCAAGGTGTGGAAAATAGAAAGGAAGAAAACAAAATTAAAAGCCTCCCCCCTACGCCACCTCCCCCCTACCCCACCTCCCCCCAGTCACCCCCAGAACACCCCTGGCAAACACCTGATGCCAGGCACCATCAGGCTGGAAACATCCTCCGGCCAGGAAGGAGCCCTCCTGGGTCCTTATCTCTCCTTGTAGCAGAAGACTCCAAACCTGCCCTTGCTGGGGAACCCGAAGTTGCGGACACCGGGCTCTGCGGGGCCACAGTTGGCACGGGGCTTGGCAATGGGGTAGCGGACACTGCCGTCTGCCAGCCAGCCAGCATCACAGCGGTCCAGCCCCAGGAACTTCCAGGCAGAGTAGAGCTGCCCCACCCGGGCAATTTCAGCCTCTGCATCCTGGCAGCTCTGCTTGGCCTCCTCCAGCGTCATCCCAGCTGGGTGGTCCAGGTAGAAAACCTCTCCTAGAAGGGAGATGGAAGCATCAGTGCCAGCATCATCCAAAGCATCCCTCCCTAAAGCATCCCCACCAGAACTGAGCCCTGTGCCCTTGGGCAGAGGGATGCCACTGATCATAGAATGATTTGGGTTGGAAGGGACCTTAAAGCTCACCCAGTTTCAGGGACATCTCCCACCAGGCCAGGCTGCTCAAAGCATCATCCAATCTGACCTTGAACACCTCCAGTGAGGGGGCACCCACAGCTTTGCTGGGCAACTTGTGCCAGTGTCTCCCCAACCTCATTGTGAAGAATTTCCTCCTAATGTCTAATCTAAATCTTCCCCCTTTCAATTTAAAGCTATTTCCCCTTGTCCTATCACTACAAGCCCTTGTATAAAGTCCCTCCCCAGCTTTCTTGTAGCCCCTTCAGGTAGCGGAAAGCTGCAGTAAGATCTATCCGGAGCCTTCTCTTCTCCAGGCTGAACAAGCCCAACTCTCTCAGCCTGTCCTCATAGCAGAGGCACTCCAACCCTTTGTTCATCTTTGTATCCCTCATCTGGACCCATTCCAACAGTTCCATATCCTTCTTATATTGGGGATTCCAGAACTGGACACAATAGTCCAGGAGAGGTCTCTCTGACCATGCTGGCCACACTTCATCTGATGCAGCCCAGGACGAGGTCATCCTTCTGGGCTGGGAGCACACATTGCCGGCTCACATTGAGCTTCTCATGACTCAGGCACAGTATCTTCCACAGTATCCCACTTCCCAGTCCCTGTCCCAGCACCCACCTCTGAGTCCAGAAGAGAAGCAGAAGGCATCAAAGCGGTGCAGGTGCCGGTGGCGCGGGCCGTAGCTGCGGATGCCCGGGGCGAGGTGCAGCCCGCCGCACTGCTTGCGTGGCTGGCGGATGGGGTACTGCACGGTGCCGTCGGCAAGCCAGCCTGCGTTGCACCAGTCCAGCCCCTCGCTCCAGGCCTGGAAGAGCTGGTTGAAGGTGGCGAGGATGGCACCTTGCTGCTGGCACACTCGCTCGGCTTCGTGGAAGTTGAGCCTGTACTGCCCGTGGGGAGGCTGGTAGGGGAACACGATGCCTGGGGGCAGACGGGGCGCTCAGCCAGCTCCACGGGCAGCCCACCCGCCCTGAGTCTGGCCCTGGCAGGAGCTGCAGGGGTACCTGACCCATCCCAAATTCAGGCTCTGTGACAGAGATCACCCCAGGGTGGCACAGCTCGAGACTCAGGCATGTGGGGATGGGGCTGCTCCAGACATGGAGCTGCCAGCGGCAAGTTGCCAGCGACATCTGGTGGCACAGGGACACAGGGGCTCGGATCTGAGGACACTTGGTCCACCTCCATGATGATAGCACCAGCACGTGCAGAGATGAACAGACTATGACAACAGGGACCACCACCACACGGACATATGGACCAGTGTCCTAGGGGATACACAGGTGGTGGTTCCAGGGAGGCACAGACCACTCCCAAGAATGGACAGACCATGGGGAAGCACAGGCTATGGGAACAGGGACACAAGGTCCAGCATCACAAGGATGTATGGGCCAGGATTGCAGGGACACATGGACCACTGTCACAGGGATGAATAGACCTCAGGAACACATGCATCACCATGGATCCAAGTCACAGGGACAAGCCACCATGGGAGGTAGGGCCTGAGGGCCAACGGGGTCGGCAGAGGCACAGCAAGGGGGACGTTTCTGCAGCTCTGAGCTTGGCAGCAGAGCTGGGGCTGAGTCAGGTCCCTCAAGGCAAGTGAGCAAGAGCAGTTGGACCAGTCATCAAGGTTCATCACAAGATACGTGGGGATACCCAGAGCTGGGAGGCGAGGGGGCGGCTGCACATGATACAGCACAGCAGGAAGATGGGTGGGTAGAGGCAGGAAACACTGCAGCCACGGGGTCACTCCCAACTCTGACTCCATCCCCAGCATCTCTGCTGGGTAGACTGCTATGGACTCACTCGCTGCTGAGAACCCACAGTCAGAGAGCCCAAGCCACCACCCCCTCATACAAAGCACCCCAGCCCCTATCTGCCCACGACTGGGCTCTCTGACCCCCCAGCCTTGCTACTCCCACCAAGAAGGACCCCCTGGCCACACAAAGGCCAGGCTTGCTGGCCTGGCACAGCAGCTCACACAGTCCCCACCGTGCCCCCACCTTGCAGTCGGAGTTCCACCACATCGCTCTCATCCTCCAGCCCATCGATGACCTCGCAGCGGTATTTGCCATCATCCTGCAAGCGCACATCGCTAACAACCAGCGAGGCCTCACGTCGGCTGGTCTGGTGGAGGTGGGCACGGCCCTGGAAGTCCCCAAAGGCCACGTAGGTCTTGCCAATGGCCACCAGCACATCCTGGTCCTTGGTGTAGTCATCCCGCAGCTTGGACCACTTAATGCGGATCTTGTGCTTGGCCTCCAGATCAGGCTCATAATGGTAGTGGCAGGGCAGAGTGACATTGGCACCGTTGGAGCTGTAGATGGGGTCTTTGGATGTCTCCACGATCAGCCTTGCCCCATTGAAGTCATCCTCTGAAGACAGGGAGGGAAGGTATGAAGTGTAAGTCAAGGTCAAGTGTAGGGCTGGACAGCGTCCCCAAATCTACCTCTAGCCACACTGCTCTGTCCCTAGAGCCACTTCCTCTTGTGCTTAAGCATCCCATGAGCATCCCTGGAGAACCCCTGCCTGCTCCTCTAGGCCCCACATCCACCCCAAGAAATGGGTCCCAGCCCTATCCCAGGGGCAGGGGCTGGGGGGGACTTCAGCCCTTTGCACTCACTTGCCAGCCCCCCTTTCACCAGCCAATCCCCAATATACCTTTCTCCTGTCCATTGCCATTGTCGTTCATGATGTGGTTGTAGTAGAAGCCGTTGTAGAAAGGGCGGTGGAAGCCGCTGATCAGCTGCAGCAAGGTGGCCTCCAGGAGCAGCAGGAGCAGCAGCATGGCTGGGGAGTGAATCTGGGCTGCTGAGGGGGAAAGGGCTGTGGTAACACCCCAAAATAATCAGAAGGGCCCTAGCACTGCCTGGCACATGGCAGCAGGGAAACCCCATGGTGGGGATGCAAGGAAAGGGGTGCAAATAGCCGGCAGGGCAGGGGAGGGCGCAGGCAACATAAGTGATGCCCCCAGACCTGCCCCATCCCAGTCCCCTTCAATCTCATCCTCCCACCCAGGTTGCACTGTGCATCACCACGTTCACTGGTGATGCCCACTGGGGTTTAAGCAGGAGCCACTCCAGAGGGGGAACCCGAGATTAAGCAGGGGGATCCCAAGGTGCATTTCAACAGCGAGTATTGGGAAAACATCACATAGAGGGCAAGGGGAGAGAAGTGGCTGAGCCCTGCTCTGTTTACAGAAGCAGTGGAGCATGAAACCCAGTCAAGGAGGGGAGGAGAGAGCTCAAGGCTGCCTCTGCTGCCCCAGCAGTGGACAAAGCCCAGCAGCACCCAGCCATCATCACCAAGGACCTCCAGCTACAATTCCAAGCTGCCTCTTTTCACCATGGCACTGACCCCATTCAACTCATATCACTCCCCAGCCGTGTTCCCTGCTCAGGGGGAAGCCTCGTTGCTCCATGGCACCGGAGACCCGCGCTGCCCCAAGTTCCGAGAGCTCCGGGCACCCAAGGGTGTCTTGCAGGGGCTCATCCAGGCAGCTCACAGCAGTATTTGATGGCTTGCGAGCTTTCTCGGAGCCGGCAGAGGGGGCCCGGCACCCAGCAAGCCGCCAGCAGTGCCCCTCCAAGCCTGGGAGGGATTTGACATCTACACTCCTGCTTAGACAAGGTTTACGAGTGACGTGGGCTGGGGTGCTACAGCAGAGCGGGGACAACGGTGGTCTTTGGGGATTGAGGTGTGCAACCAGCTGCTCTTGCCGTGGATGGCTCACTCCTGGGCACTTCTCCATGCCATCCATGCCATCAGTGCCACCAGTGCCACTGCTCACCTTCCCCACTCTTGCCACCTTGCCGAAGTCTGCAGAGCCAGTGCTGGAGGGCACAGGGTGCACCCGCTCAAGAGCCAGCAGGGCCCTGGGAGCTGGCGGCAGCAGCACACGGTGCTGCAGGCACCGAGCCCACCAGGCACGATGCCACGTGCTGCCCGTGCACAGCAGGGAGGGCTCGAGGCCCCAGCAGCTTGACACCTCAGCTTAAGGGTGCCTGGCCACCCTTCAGAGCACAGCGTGGTGGTGACATGCCAGGGGGTCAGGCATCCTCAGCTGCAGCACCAGTGAGCATCGTGCTGCAGCACGCGCCGCAGCGATGCCCAGCACCCTCCACGGTGATGCTCAGCAGCTTCCACAGTTATCATAGATCCATAGAATGTCTGAGTTGGAAGGGACCCACAAAGATCACCGAGTTCAGCTCCTGTCCATGCATAGGACAACCCCAACATTCACACCATGTGTCTGAGGGCATTGTCCCAATGCTTCTTGAATATTGTCAGGCTTGGTGCCGTGACTGCTTCCCTGGGGAGCTGTTCCAGTGCTCCACCACGCTCTGGGTGAAGAACCTTTTCCTAATATCTAACCTAAAACCTTCCCTGACATCCCCTGGTGATGCCCAGCATCCTCCACGGCACTGCCCAGCATCTTCCACAGTGATGCCCAGCATCTTCCACGGTGATGCCTAGCACCCTCCATGGCAATACCATCCCTCCTGGCCCTCCACTGCAAACACGGTGCCCACCACCCCGAGCTGCCAGCCCCCCCGAGATCCAAGCCCTACTCACGCTGGCTGCGGGCGGGCGTGCAGGCAGTCTGCAGGCAGATGCACTGTGTTTAGGGCTCTCGCAACCGCTGAGAGGAAGCCGCTCCAGGGCCTGCCTCTTAAAGGGAAACACACGCCTTTCCCAACCCCCTGCTCGCAGCCCAGAACTGGGGTGGGTGTCCCCAGCCCCCCGTGCCCAGACAAGAGCCATGCTGGGTGCCTGCACGCTGCCCGTGTGCCTTGTCTGTGATGTGCCAGCTGCCAGCATTGGCCCTGGCTTGGAGGGGAGACTGGTGGGGAGTGAGGTGTCCATCAGGGGTTGTGGCACCCTATGATGGCCCTTGGAAAGCCCCAGTGAAGCCATGGTGTCAGGGAAAAAGAGCCATCTCTTGTCCCACGTCTTAGTGGGGAGACTGGTCGCAGTCCAAAAGTGATGGTGGCACAGAGCACACACATGGCAAGAGCACAGTGGGCATTACCAGCTTGGGACAAGTGAGCTGTGAAAGGTGGGAGTCCATGCCTGGGGTGTGGAGGCAGCACCTGCCTGTTGTAGGGTCTGGGGGAGGCAGCTGAGCCGTGGGATTCAGCGTCTGCTTAAAGCTGTGGAGGCAAAGTAGAGACACAGAAACCAGGGATGTTTGGTTGCACACATCCAGTGGGGCATCATCCTCAGCCTTGGGTGATGCCATCCGTACCAGCTCCCGCTGGTACTGGGACACAGCCTCAGCTCCTAGAACCCCATATTTGGCCCTCAGGAAGGGCAATGCAATGGCAACACCAGGGGATTGTGGTCCAGGGGTGGCCAGTGGGGCTGAGCACATGGAGGAACCACAGAGCAGCGTGTGCCCTGACCTGGCGACCCACCACCCCAGCCCAGCACACTGCCTCGCCCCCCGCTTTGTTGTTTTATGGCAAGGAAATGAGGCATGGGGGCCCCGGGACGGCGTCAAGCCGGAAAGAAAACAGCTCATGTAAAAATAAACTGCCCCAGGGTTGGCTGCATGGTGAAAGGGGCCGAAACCCTTTCCCAAGGGCTCGCTTGGGGTGCGATCTTGTCTGCCCGCCGCCGCCATGCTGATAGCGAGCAGCCAGCATGGAAACAGCGTTATCTGCCGCCAGCGCCGGCCCGACAGCCCCTGTCCCCCGTGGGAAGCTGTGGCTGGAGATGGCTGCAGGACACAGGGTCTGGAGGCACTGGTCCTTCTTGCTCTCCTTTTCCTTGCACACCCACCCACTGGGGCCCACCAGCCCTGCCTGAGGAGGGACAGAGCGATGCCAGGCTGCCCAGGGACACAGGAGCGTGACGGCCGGGCATGCTGCCTGCCTGCCTGCCTGCCCAGAGCAGGCTGCTCCACCACCCACAATGGAGGAGCAATTATATCTCCTGGCACAGCACCATGGGGCCACCGTACTCCCTGCAGCCCCACCGAGGGTTCCTGGGTGCCTCCAGCCCTGCCCCACAGCTGGAGTAGGGGATGGGGTGGCTTTCCAGCTGCATTCCAGCCACTGGTGCTGCCCCGCAGTTGCTTGTCCTAATTGTCCATGTCTCAGTGAGCCAGAGATTGGGGTGGTCCCCGCCACCACCCTGGCTGTGCAGACAGATGGACAGCCCTGTCAGGGCAGGTTGCTCCTCAGCGTGGCCACCCCATTGTTTCAGAGCTGAGGAACAAGCCACATGGTGTCTGGTGCTACCTGCATTGCCTCCACGGCAGCACCAGCCAGGAGCATCCTCTGCCCAGCCTGAGGGGCAGCGCCACGGCAGGGAAGGGGAAAGGGATGCTTTTGTGTATCTCCATTTCAGCAACAGCTCATGGTTCACATTAACCACAGCTCATTTGGATGTGGCAGCCAATGCCCTCCACCTCCTCCTAGGGCACAGGCAGCATGAAGAAGGATCTAGCCATGACCATCCCCCTGAGAAAGAAGGACATCCCTTTGCTCCCTCTCGCTTCTCACCTTATTTTCTGAAGCTTCAGGAATGATCCCAGATTTGTTTTTTGCTCTCTGAGAGGGACCCTGGGTGGGACCACAGGTTTCAGGATAAGCAACGCTGTGTAGGGTCAGGTTAGGTCTGACCCAGGAGCACATATTTAGGGCATGCGTTCAGGGCTGGCAGAGCTTTTTATTGAATGGGAGCCATAAAAATGTCATCTCTGTCTTCCTCGCCTCAAACCTGGCAGTGGGCAGCTCTGCTGTGGCCCCACATTACTGAAATGCTGCTTGCATGGGATGATTCTAGTGAGAACACGTTGCTCAATACTCAAACTGAGGAGGAAAACCTGTGTTCTCGGTGGGATGGAGGAGGCTGTGATCTGTGCCGGGCTTTCCGGGTGGAGACAAGAGGATGCTCTCCCTGACGGCTGCTTCCTGAGGCCTGGCTCACAGGCAGCACTGGCAGCAGCCGAGTCAGCGCACAGCGGGGTGCTGTGTCCCAGCGTGCTGGCTCTCCCGGCCTTCCTGCTGCTCCAGCAGCCCAGCCGCGTCCGGGAAGAGCATCCAGAGACCGGGAAAGGCTGTGAGGGGCTGTGCTTGGGTGGAAGGCGCCATGGTCCTCACCAGCTCCCACGACCTGGGGCTTGGCAGGAAGAAGGAAACACCACAAGTCTAGGAAAAGGCTCAGCATCCGTGGGGGGGGGGGCTCGCCTGGGGGGTAGTAACAGGCAGGGGAAGTGGGACCAGGAACTGAAGATGCATCCCCTGCTGACACTTGGCATCTGCTTCCATCACCCTCTCTGTGGAGCCTCTGCTGTGCCCACAGTTTGAGGCTGTCTTGGCTGGATGCAGAGCAGGCTGCTCTTATCTCTGTCCCAGCTTCCCAGTGATAAGGTTGGCACGTCTGGAGGTGATCCGGACCCCATCACTGGCTCGAGTTGTGGCTGCTGTTTGTCACCAAGCAGCCACAGCCACAATGAATTCAGCCTGGTCTCTGCAAGCAGCCCTGCACCCCTCTGATGCCCGGGGCTGGCACCATGGTTCCAGGCACGAGGTCACCTCCCACAGGCAGGCTCAGGGCCATTCATACCAATCTCAGGGCTCCCTACCCAGTGTGGCAGAAGACTCTGGAAAAGAGCCTAGCTCTTCTGTTCTTTCAGTGCTCCTTCCTAACCAGGGATCTATCCTCCGTGCAGCATCCATCCCCCCACCCTACCAAGGAGGGTTTGCTGGGAGCATCCCTGCAGACAGCCCTGGCCAAACCCACAGCTCCCCAAACCCTGGGAGTACACTGGGGTGTAAGAGCCAGCTTTGCTCCAAGCTGAGGGATTTGCTCCAGGATTAAAGCCAAAGGAGGAGACACAGGGCGTGGGGTGCTGATAACGGCCTCTCCTCCCCAAGTCCCATCCCGCCGCGCTTGGCCAGCTGTGAGCACAGGCTCCAGCAGCTGCAATGGGGTGGAGGCAGCAGGGAAGATGCACAAAGCCCTGGAACCAATTTTTTCACACAGGGAAGGGAGTTGGGAGGGTCTGTGAAAGAGATGTAAGGTCAGTGTGGCAGCTGGCATCTCCCTGAGTTGGAGGAGCCGGGGGGCTCAGAGGGTATTGTCAGACCTGTTGGATTTCGGGATGTGGCTCTTGGGGAGGCACAGAGCAGCCAAGCCAATAGCTCCGAAGGTTCAGCTGATTTTAATAGTCAGACACTCCAGAGCAGGGCCGCCACTGCCTTCCCACCTGGGCTCCCTCGGCGCTCGTCAAAGCCAGCCCACCGCCGGCCCAGCCGCACGGCCGCTGCACATCCCAGTGGGCAGGGGAAGCATCGCCACCAGCGCCACTGCCCGCACACCCTGCCCACGCTCCCACTTGCCAGTGCCAGGTCTCGCTCATCTCCTACTGCTAATCCCAAGGGCACACGTATTCCACCCCACGGAAAGGGAAAAATCAGGTTACAAAAAGGGTCATGGCACAGCTCTCTGCCTACTGCATTTGAGTGATTCAACCACCACCTGTCCTATCTTTTCTCCGCACCCTTGTGGCTACAAACCATCTCTCCCCTACTACCAGATTCCAGCCTCCCTGGTCACCACTTGGCTTTGGGGGCAAGGGACCTCCAGACACCCCAAACTGCAGTAAGGTGGGGATGGTGACAATGCTGAGACTTGGAGGATGCCAGAGCTGGCACCCCAGGAAGGGGAATGGGCAGCCTGCCAAAGAGCCATCTGCGGCACCTGCAGAGCCACCGGCAATGAGAACCTGGTGCCTCTTGATTGGAGCCATCTCATCACTCCCTTCGCACTATGCAGCGCTGACACCACAGGCAGGGAGACCCAGGGCCTGGCAAAACGGGCAGTGCACAACAGCCAAATAGGTTTTTTGGAGCCCCTGCTTGCTGCCGTGCAGGAAGCAAGAAGAATGCTGGAGGCTGCAAGCCCAGGGTGCTTGCCCTAACCCCCCTGAAACTGTTGAGCTGTGCAGGCAGGGAACTGCCGCTGGCTGCAGCCTCTCTGCTGGCAGCAGAAGCAAAAACAGGGAGAAATTTATCTTCAGGCTTAGCTGGGAGGACACAGCCAAGCTCTGGTTGCAGGACAGGGTCCCACAGCGAAGCTCCATTTGCAAGATGGGGTCCCCCAAGGAAGTCCCAGTTGCAGAAGGTCCTCCAACCAATCTCTGGCTGCAGAAAGGGGTCTCACCTCTGGCTAACGGGGTGAAAGGGAAGGAGCCATCCCCGCATTCCACCTGCAAGGGCCCCATAAAGTGCAGTGCTGCGGCCCCAGCACCAGTGAAGGGCAGAGGAGCCCTCCTGGCCACCTCCTGAGTTTGGGGACATGGAGAGAGGGGTGTGAGGCTGGAGCAGGAGCAGGCAGGGGTGGGCAGGGTGCAGGCCAGGCAGTGGGGAAGAGCAGCCCCGTCCTTACTCCCTGGGCACCTACTCATCGCAGCCCAGCAGCTCTACACGCAAGGTGATGCGGTTGTGCCAGGCCACAGGCAGGATGCGGACAAAGCGAGCATAGAAGGGCAGGTCAAACACATTCTTCTTGTGTGAGTAGTTGTCACTGTTACCATGGAAAATCTGGAGGAAAAAACATGAGTTTCAGCACCACCAAGACCCCCCAACACTATCCCATCCCTTCCCATGGCAGCATCCCGGATACCCAGGAGGTCACTGTCCACCTTGCCCTGCCCCACACACCTTGGTGCTGTTTGTCTGGTTGTCCCGGTAGAGGGTCCAGGATGTGCCATTGTCACTGTAGGCCACTTTGTAGGCTGCCACGTACTGGATGTGCCCAAAGTCACGGGCTCCTTGGGTGATGATGCCCGTTACCTTCTTCTGGTCCCGGAGGTCAATCTAGCATGGAGACAGTGCTCGTCAAGGCTCCTCGCAGAAAAGGTGCTCCCACCCTTTAGCATTCTGCATGTCCTGGAGGCAGCACGGATGTGCTGGCCCTCGGTAGTCCAGAGTGGAGAAAATACCACTCAACCTCTGCCCCAGTGCCAGAGCAACTAATAAAAGACTACTGTGTAATACCTGACCCTTCAACACTCGCAGCATCCCTCAAAGCAACCCAAAGTAGGATGCAAACCCCACTATCTCAGGTCCCTTCCCAACCGCTGCCACCTCAACATATTTTGCAGTGTGGGAATGATGCCAAAAAATTTCAATACAAAAAAAAATAATAAAGGATTCCCAGAGGAAATGCATTTGCACGGGAAAGTGATTCTGGCTGAGGAAATATGCAGTTCAGCGCAGTCTGACATTTGGGTTGTACATTTGGTTTGTATTCTCTTTACTCTGCCACACTGCACAACTGCTGCAGGCACGTTACAGGGTAAACCAGCAAATGAGCTGAAAGTCTCCTTCATTTAGTTCCTATTTTGTGTTCCTCAAGGGCAGTAATAGCTATACATCTATAGGCATATGTGTGTATATATGACTATATATGTGAATCTATATACATGTACACAAACAGGCAGCCTGTGGTGCAAGAGCCCAACTCAACGTGTCATCCCAACCCCATCGGCAGGCGCCTTGATAAGCTGGTTTATTTAGGACCGAAAAGCAGCTGCATTTAATCATCTCCCAAATAAAAAGCGGGACAAATATCTGAACTGCTTTGTCATGAAATCATGTGAAAAGTATAAAAACAGGGGAGGAAAGGAAACTGAGAAGGAAATTTCAAAACTATTTGTTCCCATTCCAGATTGGGAAGAGAAAAGCAAACCTGACTTTTTCCTGCAAAACAGAAACGCAGTGTTCTGGGCAGCCAGAGGGTCGTGGGACAGTCACTCCAGGCTGGAATGGCATTTCCCAAGGAGGTGATGCAGAATTGGGGTGCTGCAGACTCGATGCACCCCCGATAGAAAGTCTGCAGAGATGGCACCACCCTGTCCCTTTGGGCACTGGTGGTTCTGACCCAGAGTTCCACCATCCTGACCTTTCCCTGGGACCACAGCTTGAGGAGAGAACTACCAGGCTGTGCCTCATAGCAAGGTTCCAGCCGCACCATCCTGGCAGCTCTGCCAAGCCTCTCCTGCCATGCCCATCCTGCTTGCAGCCACCCTGGCACAGGAGGTGGTCCTGGGCACAGCCGAAGGCGCTGGGAAGGAGAAATGAGGTTACAGAGGGAGGGCATGGAGACCCACCTGCAGCCACTCGGACTGGTCGTTGTGGAGTGCTGTCCAGGCATTGGTTTTGCCCATCGTGTCCAGGCGAGCGTAATGGGGGTACCAGGTAAAGGCATCGATGCCCCAGGTCTTGAAGACACTGGAGGCTGTGATCTGCTGGTCGGAGATCAGGCGGGATTTCATGCCCAGAGGCTCCGAGCAACCTGCCGTGTTGAAATACACTGTAACACAATGGTTTATACAGGCAGTGAAAAGGAAAGAGTCCACAGAACCGTCAGAAGCAAAACCCCACAGCCCTGGCAAGTACCATCCCCACGTCCCCATGTTTCCACTGCCTGGAAGGGCAGGCAGAGCCAGGCAGGGGAAGGTTCAGGGTTGCAGCCAGCTCGCCTTTTCCCAGGATTTTCAGCTCCTAGCTATTCCCTGGCTCACAGTGCCTCCTGCTGCAGGGACGCATGGTTGTCCCTGCTGCACGACCTGGCTCCAGAACACAGACAGCTTTGGCAGGAGGATGCTTTCATGGGTGAAGAGAGCAATGCAAAGATATCCCCAGTTGAAAGCATGGCTGGCAGTGCACAAATGCAGTGGCAGAATGCAACCCACGTCCTCACCGTGCCCCACTCCCACCCCGACACACAGGTCCCACTCGGCTGTTGGGGATGTGCCGCAGGGCAGGAATGCAGGAGGCACAGGGAAAGGGCTCAGGCTAATCATCCCTCACGTTTTCCAGAGGACTTTGATCCTCCGGTGCTTTTCAAGCTCTCTGACAGGAAAAGCAGCCAGTTCACAGCTCAGAGAGCAAGGGGGCACAAAAAAAAATCCCCTGCCTTGGGAAGGTGTTAGGAGCGTGAGAACAAAGCTTGAACTCGGCTGAGCTGGTGGGATTAACAGCTTGTGCTCCCCAAAAGCACCCGTGGGTATTTCCAGGCAATCGTGTAGCCCGTGTGAGGAAAAACAAGTGCTGACAAATCCCCTGCCCCTGCAGATCAGAACCAGCACAAGGGGTGACACCCTGCCTCGTGTCACCCCCAGCCCTGTGGTCCCCGTGGAGGCGAGAGCCACCGAGGTTTTACCGTTCATCTCGCAGCCGATGAGCTCGAAGCGCAGCGTGCAGGCGCGGCGGCACATCACGGGGTAGATGCGAACGAACTGGGCAGTGATGGGAGGGTTGAACATGTTGGTCTGCATGGTGCCATAGTCTGTATTCCCCTGGAAAATCTGCAAGAGCAAGCATGGCTGAGTGCCCCAGCCCTCCCACATCCTCACGCATGAAATCCCTCCTGCTATGGTAACACTCCTCAAATTGCGACAAGCAGAGAGGTGGCTTGTTTCTCTCTTTTTAACAGAATAAACACAGAGAGGTGGTGTTTTCATGTGTTTTCTTCATCACTGCAGAAACAAGAGAAGATTATTTTTTTTTAAAAGGCAGATATTCCCAGCCACTCCCTGGATGTTCATAAAACAAGCATGAGACACTTGCCGTAAAAACCTGAGTGGAGAGTACTGCATTCCATGAGTATTCCTGTTTCTAAAGTGAGATCACTGTCAGCTCATGCTTGGTGCAGACACAGCACCAAGCTGCATAAGCTGCTTGCTGGCACTTACACACCACTTCCAGTTCCCACAGTGTGTCAGAGATAAAGATGTTATCTGGATGACCTAAATAAGTCAGTGCTGCTTCTTTGGTTATGCTTATTAGGGTCAATTAAACAGAGCCACAGAGTGATGCCCAGTGTTGGAACCACTTGTGACATCTCGGTGTGGATTTAACCCAGATCAAAAGCACCTTCCCAAACATGGGGACAATTTGGGATGCAGCTCGCAGCCACTCTCGTGCCTGCAGCACTGCTGCATCGGGGGAGCCAGCACAGCCCCTGCATGGAGCATCACAGCCCACCTTGTCTGCATCCTGCTTCTCATCCTTGTAGAAGGTGAACTCTCGCCCATCCAGGCTGTAGGCGACTTTGTAGGCCCGGACATACTCCTGCTGGCCCACACGGCGTGCACCTTGCGTGATGATCCCCGTCAGCCGCATCTTCCGCAGCAGGTTGGCCTGGGGAGGGGAGAAGAGCATAAGTGCGGCGGGGATGGGGTGCACAGCCCCTGACCCCAGCAACACCACCAAGCCTGGACAGGAGAGTGGGCTCACACTCTGCATCTGGATGAGGAGAGGGGCTACCCAGAGTGCTGTGACTTCCTCAGGGTGAAAGCCTTCCACCCCAAAAGGCTTGCACCCGAGGGTGGGCAGAGAAAAGGGGATCGCCACCCCAGGTTCCCATCTCCCCTGCCAGGGACATCGCCTCCTCCAGGTATGTCACAAGATGCCCCTGGGTGGCACCTTACTGCAGCAATTTAGTCCTGCATTTGCCACCATAAGCAGAGAAATCCCACAAGAGCAGCCCAGCAAGACCAGTCGTTGATACTGGGTCTGCCTTCTATGCTGGTGCACCCAGACCTGCCACAGGTACCTGGATCCATGGGCTCTTGTCGTAGTTGCTGGAGGTCCAGGCATTGACAATGCCTTGGTTGTTGAGGCGAGCGAGCTCTGGCCCCCAGCGCTGGAGGCCAAGGAAGCCGTAGTAGACAGAGGATGCCGAGAGCTGGGCATCAGAGATGGCTCCTCCTTCCATGCCCAGGAGAACAGCACAGCCTGGCGGCAGTGGGGACGTCAGCACCAAAGAGAGACAGTGACCAAGGAGCAAAACTAGAGGGTAATTTGCTTCTTGTCTGGGGACAGGGCAGGAGATGGAGGCCAGCCCTTGGACCTGAATGTCCCCAGGGTGTCAGCAGCCCCTCCCCAGCCTTCAGCTGAAACCACACCATCCATCAGTCCCTCACAGCATGGAAATATGAGGCGAGAAAGGGTTGCTCTTCGTGCCCCCCAGAGAGCAGTCAGCACCTTCCTAGGGATGCTCCCTCCACCAGAACCAGGCCTCCTGGCATCAAGTGCAACCATCACGCAGGCACCCACAGTCACCCTCCTGATCCCTAATCCAGCTGGTGAGATCTAACCTGGCCACACTGGCAAGGGGGGACAGAGCCCGGGGGAACAGGGAAGGAAATGGAATTCTGTACAGTTGGTTCCAGGGACTTACGGACATGGCAGGTCTTCCCCAGGAATGGAGAAGGACACTTGCAGGTGTAGTCACCATCCAGATCCAGGCAGGTGCCTCCATTTTTGCAAGGCTGGGAGTAGCACTCGTTCTTGTCTAGGAGACAGAGTGGGGGGAGGAGTGGGGGTCAGGAGGTGACTCCAGAGCAAATCCTGGGGAGGAGATGTCTCTTTTGATGCATGAGGAAGGGAGAAGCATTCCCTGAGCAAAGGCCATGGCAGCATCCCTGCTGATACAGTGGCAGGTGTTGAGGCTCCAACCCAAGGAGCTGCCTAAGCCGTGTCCCAGCTGATTGCCGCCACGTGGGTGCATCAGGAGACAGCAAGGCTGGAAGCCCACATGGAGCAGGCTAAACCTCGAGGCACTCCTTGTCCCATTACTCAAGGCACCACCTCCAGAGATGCAGAGCAAGGCTCAGACACAGCCTTGTCCCCACACCATGGCCCTTCCCTTCAACCTGCAACATCCAAACCAGCCCATAGTCCCTGACAGATCCAAGCACCCAAGGCAGTCACAGCTGCAAACAGGACCAGTTGTCCCCCAAGTGCTGCCTAGGGGACCTCCAAGCCCTTACCAGCAGAGCAGCCCCCCCTCCCCTCCTCACCACACTGTACTCACTGTTCTGGCAGTGCACCCCATCGTACCCCGCAGGGCACTTGCAGATGTAGTCGGTGAAGACGTCCCCTCTGTTTGGGACCAGCTGGCACTCACCATTGTTGTGGCAAGGATTGGGGTGGCAGGGGCCTGGGGAAGGGGAAAAGAGCTTTAATATGGACACTGGCGGAGAATAAGAGCCTCTAATGGGCTGTTGCTCCCCCAAAACATCACATTCACCCCAGGTGAGGGAGGTCACCGCATCCCTGCTTGTATCTCTGCTCTATGTGCACATCAGCAGGGCTGGATGCCAGAGCCAGCGGCGCAGGGCCACAATGAGGGCAAGCTGCCAGGCTGCAATGTTCCTGGACTTCTCAGCACCTCACCTTTCTCCGTCTCATTGCAGTCAATCCCAACATAGCCCTCAGGGCAGATGCAGAAGAAGGGGGTCTCATTAATCCCGGTCAGGCAGGTGCCCCCATTCTGACAGTAGTTTACATTGCAGAAGTCACCTGAAAGCAAAGCCACATGCCACTGCAAGACATCCCTACTGTGGGCATCTGCCACAGTCTCACAGATGCACATGGAAGCATTCTGGCTTGACAGCAGAAACTGTTCTCCTGCGACCACCATGGGGAGGGGAGCATCCAGTAGGAGCCGGCGGGAGCAGCCGGCGGATCCTGTGCCGGGACTGCTGATATTCAAGAGAGATAGTTGAGACCAGGACCATGAGAGAGTGTCAGGACCTGCTCTGCCCTGGGACATTAAAAAAGGTATTTCACAGAGCCTGCATATCAAACCAAAGCCAGGGGAACACCAGGTCTTTGGTACATCAAGTTCTTCCATTGCTCAGCTGGTGGCCAGGCTAGAGCTCACTCAGGCATGAGCAGGAGAGGATTATCCAAGGGAACGGGGCTGGTCCCATGGGTAAGTTTTGTTAATGAAAGTTAGTACTTGTAAGGCAAAAAACCATCATTGTAGGGGGAGCCCACATGCCTTGGCTCCCAGATGCTGGAGCTACGGGAGGAGGGAGCACAGGGTCTATCCCTGCATGATACCTGCTGGAACTCCATTCACTCCGAGCATTCTCCGAGCAGCTCCCACCAGGCAGCCCCAGCCCACAGGCAGGTCTCCCTGGGGAACTGGCGGGGCTGCACCATCTTCCTGCCTGTTCACCCACCTCCAGCATCTTCTATGGTACGGTTATTTACATGGCGAGGTGGTGGTGGCAGGGGGCTGCAAGGGTGGCTTCTGTGAGAAGACGCTAGGAGCTGCCCACATGCTGGAGAACAGCCAGTCCCAGCCAACTCCAAAGAAGACCCACTGCTGCCCAAAGCTGAGTCCATCACCAACACTGGTGTGGCTTCTGTGATAACATATGTAAAATAAGGTAAAAAAATAACATGCAGCAGCTGTGTGAAAAACGTGAGAGAAACACCCCTACAGACACCCTGGCCAGAGAACAAGGAGTAGGAGGGAGATGCTCCAGACACTGGAGCAGGGATTCTCCTGCAGCCTATAGAGAATACCACAGGTGAAGCAGGTTATCTCTCTGAAGCCTGTGGAGAAGACTACACTGAAACAAGTTGTCTTCTACAGTCCGTGGAGGACCACTCTGGAGCAGATATCCATCCTGTAGCTCATGTAGGACTCCTCGCCAGAGCAGTTTGTTCCTGATGGACTGTACCCCATGGAAAGGAGCTATGCTGGAGAAGTTCATGAAGAACTGCAGCCCACAGGATGGACACATACTAGAGGTTTTTCTTCTTTTCTCCTCCCTGTCTTGCTGAAGAGGGAGCCAGCCAAGGTCAACCCACTGCACCCGTCAACTTTCTGTTCCCTGTTGCAGAGCTGAATCAGACTGCAAGAGCCAGGCTGAAATTCCTCTGACCCCTTATTTATTTTGCCCCAAGAGCTGCAAGACAAGAACATTGTCCATTAACCTAGACTAGATTCCCACAGATGTGGCTGGAAGACTGAATAACTCCTTGCCAAGTGCTGGGACAGTACATCCCTTGATGCCAGGCTCTTCCCTGACATGCTGCAGGAGTCAGACCAAGGGCTGAACTCGGGTGGAGACCCGGGAATAACCCCCCTCTACCTGCATGCCCTGGAAGTTAATTAGCTGTGGGCTGGTTACTTAAACCCACACCAAACAGCACAGCTCTCATTAGCCTAAGCTACTACTCAGCGAGCTCCTACTCATTAGTCTTTTAATAGCAGGGCTCCTTGAGTTAATCCTACTCTTCCCGACACTCCACGTCTGTAGGGTAGCACTGGGGGCAGACAGGTCAGCATTATGAGCTTTCCAAAAAGATGTTGCAGCTCCCTTTGCCCAGCCTCAGGAGGCAGAAAAACTTGGGCACAGGTTCAAGTCTCTGCCTGCACTGCCCGGCCTGTTCTGCATGACCTCATGCTCCATCAATGCGCTGCCATGAGCTACAGCATGGGAGGAGAGAGCTCGTGTTGATACGTGGGGGTGCCTTTGCCCCACGCCCCTCCGCAGGTCTCCGGCACATCCAGCTGCCCCCATCCCAAGGATCTCTGCCGGCAGCAGGCCAAGGGCCTGCAGACAGAGCTGCTTCTGTTCAGCAGCAGGAGCTGGCTGCTTCCTCAGACACGGAGCATCAACAGACGTGTGCTTCCCAGCATCCACACTGCCCCCAACGCAGGAGTTTCTGGGCTGGGACACAACAGCAAAGGAGTAAGGGCTCCTCTCAGGGTCAGGATAGGAGGGGTCTGAGTTTTATACTTTAATTATCCCAAGTAACTGGACTCTTTTATCCCCTCCCAGGAATAACTCCTTACATGGTGAGTCTCTCCAGCCAGCCCCTGCCTAGTAGTGAGGCTCATGGGTCACATTTTCCACTGTTGCAAGTAGTTTTTGATTCTCCCATTTCTCGGCTGCCTCAGGCCTGGTTTCAGAGCAGTTCAGCATCTCCATCCTCCCCACACACATTTTTATCGGGTCAGGGACAGGGCTGTCACAGGCTGGACAGTCAGAAACCAAGGCAACAAAGATCAGCCACCGCGCTTTTGGAAATGTTTGCTTATATGAACCCACAGGCTGGCTGGAAGGCAAAAATAACATCCTTCGAAAACTGGGACGGTTCATCTCGGCAGGGCTGGAGGAGGTCAGGTCAAACCTGTCTCAGGAGGGCAAAATGGGAACCTCTCCGCAGGGGGAGCAAGCCCAAACAGGGCCTTCTTCACAGCTCACCTCCCTGCTGCCCTTTGTCCCCTGGCCCGGAGTCTATGCTTGGGTTTTGCTTCCCTTTTCACTGGTCTCACCAATCCATTTTGAAGTCAACCGCCCAATCACGACCCACAGGGTGATGATGATGGAGCTGCCTCTCCCTGAGGTTCCCCTGGCCAGGCCAGCCAAGCGTGCTGTGCCAGGCGGTCCCAGGGAAGCTGTTTACATCATGGGCATGGTTATCTAAGGATGAAAGCACGGGACAGTCCGGTTGAACTATTCCCAGCTCAGGAGCAAGGATAGGGCTGTGGATGTCAGCTCATCTGCTCCTGCAGCTGCACAACCTCTCACTCGCTGCCCCTGCACCCCGCACACAGCAGCCCGGATCCTCTCACCCTGCACTCCAAACCCACTGCTCCTCAGATCCCCTGCACCCCGGGTTCCCCTTTTGACCAGGATCTGCTGCCCCCAACCCCCCCCGATGCCCTGCACTCTGGGCTCCCTTGGACCTTGGGCTCCCTTGACCCCCAGATCCCCTGCACCTCGGGCTGTCCTGACCCCCAGATCCCCTGGATCTTCTGTTCCCCTGTCCCCCCCAGATCCCCTGGACCTTGGGCTCCCTTACCGTCCTGGATCCTCTGCACCCCCGCCTCCCCTGCGACCCCGGATCCCTTGCACCTCGGGCTCCGCTGTACCCCCAGATCCCCTGCACTTCGGGAGCCCCTGTACCCCTGGATCCCCTGCACCTCGGGCTCCCCTGTCTTCCCAGAGCCCCTGCACCTCGGGCTCCCCTATCCCCTCAGATCTCCTGCATCTCGAGCTCCCCTGCCCGCCCGGTTCCCCTGGATCCTGGGCTCCCCCGCAACCCCCACATCCCCGGCACACCGGACAACCCTGTCCCCCCGGATCCTCCGCACTCTGGGCTCCCCGGCACCCTTCATCCTCTGCACTCGGGGCTTCTCTGGACCTCGGGCTCCCTGGCACCCTTGATCCCCTGCACCCCGGGCTTCCCTGCACCTCGGGCTCCCCTACCGCCCCGGGCTCCCCTACATACCGGGTCCTCCGGCACCCTTGATCCCCGGTATCCCTGCCCCTCGGCCCCCGGCACTCACCGGCCACGAAGACCACCAGCGGGAACCCCAGCGCCAGTGCGGGCAGCACCCGCCACAGCCGCGCCGTCCTCATGCTGCCTCCCCAGCAGCTCCGCTCGCTCCGCCGCGGGGCTCGGTGCGGGGAGGGGCTCGGCCCGGCCCCACGTGCTGCACCGCCCGCCCCGGGGCGGGGACCGGGCAGGGGCACCCCCCCGAGAGCGCCCGCGGGAGAGGGAGGGGCTGCGGGCAGTCAAGGGGGTGCGGAGAGCAGAGAGAGGGTGCGAGCAGCAGCAAGGGGGGTTCTTCATCCACCCCGGGGTGTAGGGCGCAGGCAGGCAGCAGGAGGGCGAGAGGCAGGGTTGGGAGCCTGCCTTCATAACCAAACGTGCTTAATTAGCAGCCTAGAAGTTAGAGCCACCACAGCGCACTGATGATGTTCAGGGTGCTGGCTCACCTCACGCCAGACCTTGGTCCTTGGGAGGCCGCTGGAGACTTCCTGAGCCTGGCAGTGCCCATGGCTCCCGGCCCTGGCTGGCAGGCAGAGGCGTGCAGAGCTGGACCAGGATGCACCGGGGGCTGCCGGCACTTGGCAGGAGAAGGAGCTGGTTTGCAGCACAAACTCCACTTCTCTCTCCGTGTGGGGGGGTGATAGCCGGAGGGGGCATCCCCTCCGTCAGGACGGGGCACGCAGGAGCACCCTGTGCAACGCTTGGCACTCAGCATGCCGGCCACATGGGGTTTTCCTAAACTCTTCTTAAACCAGCATCAAGGAAAACAGCTGGCAGCCACGTTGGGTGTGCAAGGGGAAGATTGAGGGCGACAACAGCTCTCTGCCCACAGCACCATGCCACGGGTCTGTTGTTTCAGCCACAAATAAGCTCCTCTTTGAGCTGTGCCCTGGCCCCCAAGGGCTGGAAAAGCCCCACCATGCTCTCCAGAGGAGATGGTGAACACCGGGAGCTCTGCAGACAGAAACTGGCAGGCTAAATCTCAGGCAGGTTAAATTCATATTCAGCAGCAAATGCTTTGGAAAAGAGAACTGCGCAGTACAGGAATGCTGGATCATTTGCCCCCACACTGGAAATTCACTCCAAGATCTCCTCCTAAACACGAAGCTGATTTTATCTCTTCTTGCAAAAGCCTCCATTTCAGCATTAACTTACCCACCTCAGATGCTCCAGCTGCTCATATTTACATGTTGACTCTGCCCAAGTGTTGCTACATTTCTGGCTTTGGCAATGCAGCCACCTCAGCCAGCAGCAAGCTGGGCAGCCCAGCTGTGCGCCGTGCACTTTGACCGGTCTTTCTGCTTCATTTTCCATCACCGGCATCCAGCTCCTGATGTCAACCAGTGCCCATGAGAGCACCCAGACTGGGATCTACACCCCCAGAAATGCACTCACCAGCAGGTCCAGCTGCCCCAGAGTTGGCATTGCCAGAGTATCAGGGCATGAGGAGCACAGAGAGCCAGAAGCATATTCCCACCCAGACCCACCACCCTCGCTGGTGGCATTCCCTTCAATTAATAGTGACATGAAGGAAACTCCAGGCAGAGCTTAACTCCAGTGTAAGGAGAAACACAGGCTGGAAAGGAGGGGAGCGGACAAGACACAGTACTTGCTTTCGAATAACCCTTCAACCTCAGGGTAATTACTGCTGTGCGTTCAGAGGAAAACAAGGTCAGGAGGAGGAGAGCGCAGGGCAAAATTCCCAGGCCTGTGCACAAGCAAGTAGGACAAGGGTGTTTGTTTGGCCTTTTGAGGGGCTACTGCCTGGACTGGGCTCAGACAGGATGTAAGAAAGACCCAGAGGGAGCTGCATAAAAATCAGCAGACTCTAAAAACAGAGAGCAAAATGTTTTCCTTCTGTCCCCAGGGACACAAATACCGATGTCCCAAGGAACATGCATGGGAAACGATATTAAAAAGCCAGTGCTGGAGGCCAGGCGGAGCTATGGTCTCCATAAGGATGGTGCTTCCTGGAGACATCAGTGCCTTTTGGAATGGAGATCTGCGATGGAGCAGGGGATCCTAATGAGAAATCAGGGTTGGGAAGAGTTCATGCTGTCCCAGCTGCGAGGGGGAAGTTCTGGCCATGGGAGATAGAGAATAGAGAGGAGCAACCTGTCAAGGACAGGGAAGCAGCGAGGAATGGAGACAGTCCCCACAGATGAACACCACACCCTGGGTTTATACAGCCGCCAAGTTTTTGCAAGGGATGGCTCTACTTGAAAGAGCTGGGTAGGTTGAAGGTCAGGCATAATTTCACTCCCTTCTGCAGGGACTACTTAGGCCTTGTTATTGCAGGATTTACCACTGGGTTTGTTTTTTTCTGCATGGAGATCTGCCAGGATGCTAACCCTTTCTGAGCCGTGCAGATAGCCTGGTTCCTGTAGCTGGGGTGATAGGAAAATAGGTGATGAGGCTGCACGTTTCTCTGATGCAATCCTCTTTATTTCCAAGCTTATACAAAGGTGTTTTCCTTTGAATGAGGGAGGCAAACAATACACAGCCTGCCCCAAGCTCAAGCATAAAGCCCCCGTGCACCATAAAACCATCCAAGGTGTGCTTCCTGGACAATGCATTTGCAGTGATGTCTCTGATATCGCCCAGTTTCGTGTTCCTTCTCTCCACTCTGTCTCAGACACTCACCTTTGACCCACAGGACCTCTCCCTCTGCCATCAGATAACAATGACACCCCTCACTTCCCACAAAATCCTGCTTGGCCCTCGCACGTAGCTTTTTTGGTTGGCAGTCCCTATTGTTTCAACTGACTTATAAAGGAGTTTACTGGCAGCCGTTACACCCTGGAGGGATTCCCCACCCAAAACCCTCCCTTGCAACAGGGTTTTCCTCCCTTGCCCCAGCACCAAGGGTCCAAAAAACCCCTGGCAGAGTTAGCCAGCTCCATCCCTCATGGGCACAGTTTTTTCCTTGAGCCTGAAGTCGTGGGTCAGGCCACAGCATAGGAACTGGGAAGGTTTGTGGGATCAAGTACCCTGTCCTGCCACACATGGCTGCCACTCCAAGCAGGGTGGAGAAGCAATCCACAGCATCATCACAGAGGATTAAGCCTCAGTCTGCTCCAAATCCCTCTAACAGGATAACCAAGTGCTCGGCTCCAGCATCACTAACCTCCTGCAGCCCTGGCTGGCGTTGGCACCTGCCAGCGTGCCAGCTTGTGGTTTCCGATGGCAGCAGAAAACATCCACTGGCCAGGACAATCCTTGCATGTGGCTCTACTTCTCTGTTTAGACAAAAAGAGGCTTTCCACACTCCCTGCCCTTTCCACCAAAAGGGTGACAGTTTCTTTAAGCTCAGGCTTTAGGTTTAGAGATGCTAATGTTTAGGTCCCAGGAATTTCAGGACTATGTGAAGAAACCTAGATACCGAATAGCCTCAGGGCACGAAAAGCTCTGTACAGCTACCAGGACCCTTCAGGGTGATTTAAAAGGAAGGAGGCAAAGGGCAGCACTGTCACCCAGTTTTGTGCCATTCTGGCTGCTGATCATGCTGGAGCTCAGATGAGATCCCAGCCAGTTTAACTTCAAGTCCTTTGCTTTAACGTCAATAAACAAGATTATATCCAGCTTAGAGCTGGTATGTCTGTGTAAGGTGCTTAATATAAGCACCTTTATATAACCCCCTTCTCTGAATGTGAGTGCTTTGCAGTCTTTAAGGATTTATCCACGCATATCTCCAACAGAAAAGGTGTTGCCTTCATCTTCATTTGACAGATGGGAAACCAAGGGCTGGAAGGGCTCAAGGGAAGATGTGTCTCCCTTTATTTTGTCCATCTAGAAGGCAGGCACATGAGCTTGGCCTCTTACACACTCCTCTGCAGCCACTGGTAACAGCAGTATTTCCTAAGGCCTTGTGTATCTGCTATAGTGGGAATCACCCTGGGAAATAGCTGTCTCCCCACTGATGATGGATCAGCATGGACCACTGGCCGGGATAAACCCCTGCATGGTGCTGGCTGTTCCCTGCAGTGCCCATCTCAGGGGACTGCCCAGGAAGGGTGGTGTAGTGCCCACATCCCACACTTGTCTTGTCCCTCTCTAGCCTGTTGGTTGAAAGCACCCACCTGGTTAACTGGAACTGACACTCTGTAGTATGTAGTACTCCACGATGCTCAATCGAAACCACTTATGGATTAGCAGCAGTGAGTGGCCTGACCATGCCTGAGCACCGAGCAGATGCCACAGGCAGATAAGCCGTGTCTCTTTTGTTCTTTTTCAGGAAGATCTTGGCAAGCTCCTGCCTTGACACAAAGCACTAAATTGTGTGCTTAATAACTTTATCATCGAGGTTCCTCTGATAGCTTAGGTTTATGTGGCAAGGGACTGATCTTCATCCTGTTGTCACGCTCACAAGACCCCTTCTTACTCAAGCCACCGATTTGGTGTGTGTGCTTCCAGCGTACACTTGATGGGATGGAAGGTCCTCCAAAACTTGTGGAGCTCAAGCCAAGCTTGCAGCCTGATTAAACATCAGAGTCCTGACTGCGCTAATGCTATATGAATATGTAACCACGCTAATGAACTCTAATGAGCCAGGCCACAAGTTTGCAAGGAGCTCAGAACCTGTCTTACCGGCTGGTGAAGAAGAGGCAGTTTGATCATAACAACACGCTCCCCTCCCACCCATCTGCACAGGGGAAAGGCTCTGCCCAGGCCACAGTCTCATCAATTTTGTGAAGTTGTCTTTTGATCTCTGTATCTCAGAGCATAATGAGAAGGTTTGAACTCTGCCTGTCCCCCCCCTACCCTGCCTGCCCTGTGCCTCCCACTTGCCTCACCCACAGCCTGGCAGGCAAGGAGAGATCTGACACAGCTCCAAGACTTGTTTCTTCCTGAAGAGAAGCATATTTGGGGCCTTTTAAGATACATTTCAGTAGCCACATCTATGGCTGGTTGTAGCAGGAAAGTACAGGACCCTGCCCACTTCCCTCTCTCTTGCACAGACGCCCAACCCCATGGGATTACCCAAGGTGATCTCACCTCAAATATAGCTCTTATTCCCTTTGTTCCTGCAGCCCACAGCAGCTCTCAGAGGTCACCCGGAGCCAGTTGTGCCCCTATGTTGATGCAGGACATTGACTCCTGTAGGACCTCTGCTCTGAGGGCAAGCTCCTGGCACCAGTGTCTTCATCTGGAGCTGCTGCAGGAGCTCCAGTGCTGGCAAAGAGCCTTACAGCCCCCCTGCCACGAGACCCACCAGAGTCTTCCACTGTGATTACAAGCTATTTTCCCATCCTGGATGGATCCTGCACCACTGGCACACCAGGTGAAGCTCCTTCTCCACTGCTTCCTGCCCCTTGGGCTGCAGGTTCCAGAGCCGCAGTGGAAACCACAGTAGGAGCTCATTTGGCACTGCGGTCAATGTCCAGGAGAGCCGGCTCAGCCACTCAGTTACTCCTCTCCCAGGACTCCTCCTTTCCTCAAAAGGAAATGAAAACAAGCTCCAAGCCAGACATGTGTCCTCAATGAAACCCATCTGTGAGAGCCATGGTCATGGCCCAACAGGGGCTGTTGCCTGGTCAGGGTGTCCAGACCAGCCATGGAGGAGTGCACGTAGCCATCCCCAGGGGCAGCACGCAATGAAGTGGACACGAGGCCAGAGCAGCAGATGCTGAGGGACTGCAGGGGCAGCTGCATCTTTCCCAAGCACTCTGCCTGGGGCTGAGCTGCCTCCTGTCTCAGCAGCAACAACAGCTCCTGGGCATGAAGCCAGCCGATAGCTCTGGACATCCAAAGACATCTCCATCCAGTTTCCACACACATTGTTTGAAGCAGTGAAGACCTACTTAGCAGTAACAAGAGTGTCCTGAGGGGCAGGACTATCCACCCAATCCCTGGCTGCTGCACAGATTTCCTCCAAAAGAGATTTACTAGAGCTTGGGTTTCATTTAGACCCTTGTGAGGTCTCCCAAGCATTTCTCTCTCCCTGCTGGGAAACTATACTGACACATATTTAAGACACCAGTTCTGTTAGTCATACCCCATATCTTCACTGCAATCACCCCTCCATCTCAGTGGGATCTCCCACTACACCAACTGCCTTGTCCAGCCTCTGTGGAGCCTTTATTACAACATGAAACAATTTGCCTTCTGCCATCAAATCCTCTCAGGCATTTTCATGCTATAGTTTTCTCTCACCTCTTTGTCCTGCCTCATGACCCAGTTGATACTGGATGCAAATCCCACATATTCTGCGTCCTCTCAGTGTCTCTTGGAGGAGTTAAACTGCTCCGGCTCCAGTGCTGAGTCCTCACTTGTATCCAGCTGGCTCTGACAACCGCAGCAGCAAAACCAGTGGCTCTTGTTGAAGACATCCAGAGTAGATACAGTGAGTGAAACCATGTGGATTTCATAGCCACTCTTAGCTCCTAACAGGTCTTCACGTCCCCTTGGAGCATTCCTTTTGGGCCATGTTCTGTGTCATGTTCATCTCTGCCTCCTGGACCCCAGGGAACTATGGATGCAGCCCCAGCACCTCCTTTGGCACATGTGGTGGGACCAGGGCAGTTATGAGGGGCTTGTGTTGTAACGCATGTCCAGTTTAGGATGCTCCCTTCCAGTCCTTGCTATCCCACCTCAGGCTTGAGGTGGAAGACAGGAGGGAGGTCACCTACATCAAGATCTGAAGTAGCTCATTTTCATGAGCAGGGCTGGCTTTGTGGGCACACCACGCTGTACAGACACTTCTAACCTAAAAGTACATCAGATCCTCCCCGTGACACAGAGGCAGGTGCAGTCCCTTTAGGATAGTTGTGAAATAGGGCTCCTTTGCAGTGTTCTTCCTCCTTTGTCATGTCTGCATCTTCTCACTTTTGGTAGGTTGTCTTCTGCAAGACCTGGGAATGTAAGAAAACATCTACTTATGCTTCCTCCTCTTCTAGCTATGCCTGCACATTTGCCTCACCTGCTGCAGGCAGCCAGACAGAGCAGATTTGCCAGCATTGAAGACAGTGACCCCACAACCAGAGCTTCAGGGTGGCAGGGCTGTGTTTTGCAGAGCACGTGCAGCCCCACGCAGGGAGGAGGCACGTTCTCTCTGGCTGCCTGTGGTTAGCTGGCAGGCTTGCCGCGGAGCAGAGGTCTGCTCAGAGAGCTGCTTGTTTGGGAGCATGTTGTGTTTTCGCCTGGTCTTGCAGCTGCCTGTCAGCTGCTGTACAAACACAGCCCTGTCTCCCGTTCCCCCCCTTGCCTCTTCTGTCTCTCCTCAGCTCCACTCTTTGCTGGGCTCAGGATTAGCCCACACCTCAGCTGAGTAAACAGGAGCTGATCCTGCCCCATCAGCCGAGGGCGTTTCAGCCTCAGCCACCGCAAGCAAATCTCCCTTTTCATTATTCAGTAAGTCTGAAGCCCTTAATTGGACACAGCAGCTGATGCGATCCTCTGCATTGGTTTAATCTTCTATATTCTTTATTTATTTTCTGCTATTTTCTGGGTTTGTTCCACTCAGCTTCCTTGTCTTCTAATCTGTTCCGCATTTTCTCACTCCTTCCATAGAATCATAGAATTCATAGAATCATAGAATGGCTTGCATTGGAAGGGACCTTAAAGATCATCCAGTTCCATTCCAGTTTCTCTGGTGGAAAGCAGGATGAATTGGAAGAAATCACAGAATCATAGAATGGTTTGGATTGGAAGTGACCTTAAAGCCCATCCAGTTCCAACCCCCCTGCCATGGGCAGGGACACCTCACACCTCACCAGGCTGCTCAAGACCTCATCCAGCCTGGCCTTGAACACTTCCAGGGAGGGGAAATCCACAAATTCCCTGGGCAACTCTCCTGCACACCTTTTTGCTTTTCCACCCATCTGAGGAAAGCCACCCTTTCTGTACATCACCTTCTGGGCGCGAATCAATGAGCTAGACGAGGCTGATATTTTAGTCTTAAAAAGCCTTGCAGGCTGCTAGTATCCACAGCCAGCACCTTGGTCTTCATCTCAGGTCACAAGGCAGCATTTCCTGCAAATTTCTACCTGCCTTTGAAGGGATGCTGAGCAGGAAGGGAGGAGGACACCCATTCCCTGCAGCACAGCACCCTCTAGCCTCCGCTGGGCTGCAGCTCTTTGCTCATCTGGAAGGAGGACCTTCATCTCAATCACTCCACCATTTGTCCTTCCAGGCCTGAAACGCTCCCTACATGTCCAGCCACGCATAACTCCAGCAAAATCCTCCTGCAGCATTACTGCTAAATCCAAGGATGTAACTTCGGGGATGAGGATCTTAAAGCTGGTCCATTCTGAGCAGACATATGGTAAATCAGGTGCTATTTCCAAAAGGCTGAGAGACCAGCTTTGCAAGGTGGAGCCCACAGTCAGCCAAGGTGCTGTCAGCCCAGAGAAGTGATCATTACACAGCGTCAGCAGCACTGTTTCCTCCAGCCCATGCAATAATTTAGCTCGATGTTGGTACAGGCAGGGTTCTCAAAAGGGTAGTGCTGCTCCTGTAAAGCCAGGTGAGGTGAGCTGGAGCAGTGGTGTAGGATTAGTGTCAGCTATAGCTTTGCAGACGCTGTGTTTTCTTTGGAGGCTGTTCTGCAGCCTGCCAGGTCCTTGTGCACGGTAGAAAGTGGTCACCCCCAGCTCACCTCTGGATATGGCAGCAGACCTTCCCCACTTGGCTGTGATTGCCAGTGCATCTCCAGGAAAGCATCTGGCAGATGGAGATGCTCTGAATTACCCCTTCATCCCAGACACCCCACTGCTCCCTGCTGCCTCCTCCCCACATGCCTACCCCCCAAACCATACTCCCATCTTCCCCAGTAGCCTCATGCACATCTCACTTCCCCTCAGCCGCATCAAGCTTGTTTCCTCTCACCCCCACTTTTCTTCTGCACCTCCAGGGAACAGAGCTCTGGCTTTCTGCGCCCTAACACCATTAGCCTTTTCCCCAGATCACAGCCATGAATTTATTCTATGTACTTCCCTCCATCCAAACACTTGTGTGCTCCTGACCTCCCAGACCCATCCCAATTCCTACTATTTTGGCACAAGGCAATATCCTCCACCTCCACTCACTTTATTTCCCTAACTATTTCTCACTAGGAAGAGTCTCTTCTCCATTTCTGAGGCAGTACTAAAATGGTGATTTTTACAGGGGGCTGATAATCCTGCTGTTCAGTTCACTGAGCATTTTGGTTTGCAGGATTCCAAACCCTCGTTCTCCTCACGCACCACTGGTTCTATGGCAACTTTTCCAGAGAAAGTATTTCACAAGCAGCCACTGAAAAAATGTGGCTTTAGCAGTCTTCCTCGCTGGCTTTCTGAGGCTGGATAATCATAGTCTTTCCACACTCCAACCTCAGGAACACAGTATAATGGCAAATGTCAGACAGACCACTCAAAATTAAACAGAAGACAAACAGTTTCCTTTATTCAGTATGACATCTTGGCAACGCTCCAGAAGAAGCTCATACATCCTTCTGGTTTTACTACATTCATTGCTGGTGGATGAGAAGCTTGACATGAGCCAGCAATGTGCGCTCGCGGCCAAGAAGGCCGACCGTGTCCTGGGCTGCATCAGAAGTGTTGCCAGCAGGGCAAGGGAGGGGATTCTCCCCATTTACTGCACTCCTATGAGTCTCCACCTGGACTTTTGTGTCCAGTTCTGGAATCCCCAACATAAGGAGGATATGGAACTGTTGGAACAGCTCCAGAGGATGGACATGAAGATGATCAGGGGGCTGGAGCACCTCTGCTATGAGGGCAGGCTGAGAGAGTTGGGCTTGTTCAGCCTGGAGAAGAGAAGGCTCTGGAGAGACCTCATAGCAGCCTTCCTGAAGGGGCTACAGGAAAGCTGGGGAGGGACTTTTTACAAGGGCAAGTAGTGATAGGACAAGGGGGAATGGCTTTATGTTGGAAGGGGGAAGATTTAGATTAGACATTAGGAAGAAATTCTTCTCAATGAGGGTGGTGAGGTTCTGGCACAGGTTGCTCAGCAAGGTTGTGGATGCCCCCTCCCTGGAAGTGTTCAAGGCCAGGTGGGATGGGGTCTTGAGCAGCCTTGTCTGGTAGGATATATCCCTGCCCAGGGATGGAACTGGATGATCTTTAAGGTCACTTCCAATCCAAACCATTCTATGATTCTATGATTTGTTCCGATTCCTTCTGCTTTCCACCAGAGATACATCCTCCTGTTGCTCCCACTGCCTGCCAGATACCTGCTGGTCCCACACAGCCTTCCCTACACACAACCCTCTGCTTGTGCAGATGGCTTTAGGGACCAATGTCACCAAAGCAGTGCTTAGCCCTGCAGCTGTGTCTTGATTTACCAGAATGTGTGATAAAGGGACAGAAATGGCTCTGAGCGAACAAGAGGTAGCATTGGAGGTGGCTGCTGTTGGGAACATGTCTGCTTAGCCTAACAGCATGGGGTAAGAAATTCACCTAACTGGACTCTATGGAAAATTCAGGAGTGTTGTGGCCTGGATTCATCTCAGGGAGATACCTTCAGGTACAACAGATCCTTCCCCTAGAGCACTGAGGCGGCTTGTGGCACCAGGCAGTGTTGAAGTGTCATGGTGCATCCAGAAGCAGGACCAGCAGCACTGCTGATGCTGGGGAGTGGTTTTCAAAACCTCTTCCTCCAGCCAGCAGCTGTGGCTGGATGTGGGTTAAAAGCAGTGAGCTGGCTGTTGGGAATTTGTGGACAGAAGCAGCGGAGCACAGCCTGGTAGAGTGCTCAGCTCTGTGGCATTTCTCTTTTGGCCTGAAGAATTTGGGAATGCAATAACTTATCTGCTCGCAAATGATAGTGAAGCTCCCTCTATTTGCAGTCAGAGCTCTCTTGGTTTGGTAGAAAAACAGAAGAAAGGAACAGAAAGTCTCTAGTAAGAGAAGGCAGCAGAAGAAATTCTTTCAGCTATAAGAGGAGACCAGAGCCTCTGGTCTACAGAGCACAGAAAGGTGGGCAGCAGCAGCCCTGCAGGGCTGAGGTTTGTCAGTAAGTGCTATAATTAGGAAATAAATAGCGTGCTAAATAAACCCTGAGCAGAAGCTTTTGAGCAGGGCGAGAGAGATGGAAGTTGGCAAGGAGCAGCTGAATCAGAATGTGATGGAAAAATACTGAGCAGGTGGGCCACGTGCCACCTCCCCAGCTCCAGTGTGTATGATGCAGCCGTTCTCCCATCCCTGGCACTCGTCCCCTTACGTATCAGCTCCTCAGGACACAGGCTGGTCTATTTAGAGCTCTGCAAAGTGCCCATTAGGCTTTTAGACACCATTTTCAGGAAATACGTACAAGTCCAAAGAGCACAGTGCATCCAGATCCAAGAGGCTCTCAAATGGCACAGCTCCACAGCCTGCAAGCCTCGCTGGCACTGCAGGGAAGGCAAAGCAGGAGAAGAGGAAAAAGCATTGCCTTTATTTCCATCTGCAAAGCTTTTTTTGTGCCTGCGTGTCACTGACAGGCGCTTTGCTTATTTTCAGCTGGCAATCAAACCCTGTCATAAGAGATGTTTTCTTTTTCACTCCTGCTACACTGGCAGGGATCAACACCTTGACATTTCCTCCAGCAAAAAGGTTTCCTCAGAAACCTTTCCTCAGAGGTGCTAAGTCCACGGGAGTCCTACAGTACATGGTGAGTTCGCTGAGCCGGAGAAGAGCTGGGCCAGGGAAAATGAAGCAGAAAAACAGTCCGAGTTCTTTGTGGCAGCAACAGCCAAAAGAAAGTGGGATGTGAAGAAGAAAAGGTGACTGTCACCACGGTGTTGTACGGGGGTGTCTCAGGCTGGCTCAGCACTGCTCCGAGTTCTCTCTGCCTGGTACCTTCCCAATTGCTGGGTTTAAAATGTGAAATTATCCTCAGCCTTTTCTTAGCTTGTACAGACGTAAATGCCTGCCGGAAGCACAAAGGCAAAGCTGTGTGTTCTTCGTGAGCCAGTTTC
This sequence comes from Dromococcyx pavoninus, assembly GCA_033558185.1. NCBI lineage: Eukaryota > Metazoa > Chordata > Aves > Cuculiformes > Neomorphidae > Dromococcyx > Dromococcyx pavoninus. The sequence continues at coordinate 1,054,861 of JAUMJL010000721.1, forward strand.
CAGCACATGTTTTACCTCTTTTGCAGCAGCCACACTACTCTAAGAGGAGCCCTCCTGGTTCCAAATTATTATGGTGTTCCTGGACACCCCCATCCCACTCCTGTGAAGGAATATCAGGCAGAAGCATCTTCTGGGCTGGAGCTGTCAAATGCTTCTCTGTGAGGCTCAGAACGAAGCTCAGCTCTTCCCAGCAACCTTCCTTTATGGGATGGTTTGAGCTACTGCTCAGATGGCATTTCTTGGGCATGAGCTGTTTGCTGTGAGTGGTACAGCCTCGCTCCTGGCTCCTGCCCAGAGCACTCCACCTACTGCACACCCCACTGCTGCCAGTGCCACCCAGCCTTGCAGTGCTCATCATCACACCGGCGAGGCTGCAGAAACGTCAGCTCCCCATACACGCAGACGGAGGGCAGCTTCCTTTACAAGCCACGACTCGCAGGCTGTTTTAATAGCCTGAAGCCGGGTTTGTATTCACAAAATGCATTGGCTCCCTCCCAGCAATCCCACACCAAAAAGTGCAGCTAGAAACTCTCAACATTGTCCAGAGCAGAACACCAACTGACACAGCACCTTTTCCACCACATCCCTTCTTCTTGCAGTAAGCAGAAAGCTTAGGAACTGGGCTACCACGGCCACATCCACGTGTGAATTTGTGCTGCCACCTCCTGAGTGTTACTCCCATTCAGTTCTCAGCTCTCATTCCTCACCGATGTATCTGAGCACCCCTGGTATGTAAGACCACACAATGTTTTACTTCTCCTCATCAAGAAGTGGGCAACTAAGAGTTTGGGTTGCTTTGCTTTGTGACAGTGTGCTTAAGAAAGCTCTCTTCTCATCACTGATCTTCTATGAGGCCAGAAGAATCTCCAACAGCCCCAAGGATTTAAAACAAAAGCCTTGCCTAGAGTCTCAGCTCCGGGTTCATATGGTGTTTTCCTGCCTGGATCATGGTGAGGAGTCAAGCTACACCTGGAATCAATTGGACTGCAATTTTCTGTAATCAAATTCAAACACATTCTTCAAATACTTAGTTAAGAGGCTGATACCGGAAGTTTATCTACACAGCCTATCTCATCGCCTGGTCACAGGCACAACTCAGCTGCCTTTCGACAAACCAAACCTCAGCCCAGCTGACTGGCCAACAAGTTTAGCAACAACCATAAACCCTGTGTATTTTCACAAGGTTAGTTAAAAGCTGAAGATAAGGAATCCAGCTCTCATTTGACTGAGTGGTGCGGGATCGGATCTGTAGCAAGTGAGGAGGAATGCTCGCTGTGGGCTTGTTGCTGTTTCTGCTCTGCCACCATCATTTCAGCACTTGCCTCTCTGCCCTTCCTCAGAACTCCCTTCTTCACGGTGACTCAGCCTACAGCAGTTAGTCATCCCTCCAGATATATAACTCTCTGGAAAATGTGACTTGCTCCTTGAGAGCTTTCTCTACGTAGGAAGCTCCAACTCCCAGTAAACAAAGGAAACAAAATGTCTGAAATCAGGGAAAGGATTTTTCCATCCAGTTATATAAAGAATCCATTAGCATAGCTAGGGACAGTTCATGTTACTAACAACGTAACGTGGCTCTTTTGGGAGGCTACAAGAAAAATGAGCTTATAAACATCACATTGTGGACATCTTTTATTATTTGTTTTCCTGCAGTGCCTTCCAGATGTGGAGGGCTCCAGTTTACCTCCAGGCAGATTTCCCTCCTCTTGGTGGAAGGAAACCAAGTGGGTGCTCCTGTGCTTCTGGGGGGGCTGCAACACGGGAGGGGAAAAGACTCCTTCAGTCCTGCTGGCGAGGCCCAAGAAGTTGTCATAGATAAATAAAAGTTTTGCTTCAGCCAGATTGTGATACTTGAAATCAGTAGGCAGACGGAAAGAATGTTTCCAAATACCCAATTAAGGGACGAGGAGACAGGGATTTACACGGCTGTGAGGAGAATGGTACTCAGCAACGACATAAATTAGAACTAACTGCCTAGATAACGGTCTCCTTTCCTTTTGAGGGGAGAAGGTTTCATCTGTCACTTTATGGTTAGTTAGGGTAAAAGAACACAGGCACAGGAACAAAAGGGGTCAAATGTTTAACACTGAGGAAGACTATCTGCCTTCCTCCTGCGATCCCCCAGAAGACCCTCCGGGTGGCGGTACACATGTAGGGGTGGGACGGTAACAAATGGAAACGGGAACTCAGTTGAATATGTGTAAGTACCCTAAGTACCTATGTACATGAGCAGGACCAAATGGTGTGCTTAGGGGAGGATCCATCCTCTCACGCACCCAGCGCTGTGAATAAATTTCTTTGCTTCTAAGACTTTGTCCTCTCTAAAATTATATCTGTGAGCTAAGGTGACCCCAGCTTGTGCCCCAGTGGCAGCTTTGCCACAGAGGTGCCCTGGAGGCCCACTTGCCTGTTGCAGGCCCAGCCACCATTTTTAAAGGCTCTAAGATCATAGAATTATAGAATCATGGAATGGTTTGGATTGGAAGGGACCTTAAAGCCCATCGAATTCCAACCCCCTGCCGTGGGCAGGGACACCTCTCACCAGACCAGGCTGCTCAAGATCCCATCCAAACCTGGCCTTGAACACTACCAGGGAGGGGGCATCCACAACTTCCCTGCGCAACCTGTGCCAGGGTCTCCCCACCCTCACCGTGAAGAATTTCTTCCAAATGTCTAATCTAAATCTTCCCCCTTCCAGTTCAAGGCCATCCCCCCTTGTCCTATCACTGCTCGCCCTTGCAGAGATATTGTTCCTGAACGGTTTTTGATGGCAGCGCTGCACCCCACGCCCAGCACGCACTTCATGCCCAGCACGCACCCCATGCCCAGCACTCACCCCTGGGCACACTCGGGCCCACGAGCGGCCTGTCCCGGGCTGGAGGCGTTTGTGGCCCACCTGGCCCTCAAGCCCACCCAGCCCCGTGTCACTGAGGGGTGAAAGGTTCCCCCACTAGAGAGGCCACCCAATCCGCCTCCCCCTCGGCAGAGGCGTTAGCTCCGGCGCCGGGAAGCGGCGAGGCAGGTGCCTCACCCCGGCTCCACCCTCGCTTCACCCCGCCGTCACCGCGCCTGTCACCGCTCTGTCATGGCGGCTCCCGCCCCGCCCGTCAATGACCGCCC